>OZ026573.1:31993700-32312235 GCA_964020215.1 Aurelia sp. 3 sensu Dawson et al. (2005) | reverse complement strand
TCTAAATCTTCATTATTATGTATGTTCCTCTCAAATACATCCCAAAACCTCTGCCAGTTTCTTGGCTCTCCAGAAAAGGTTTGCAAGTGCAACTTTGGGAGCTTAGAGGGTACTGCTTTCTTCTGACTTTGCACTCTTGTTTCAGGGGGTTTATTGTCTTCAGCCAGGGCTGCTCCAATCCTAAGTAAACCCATCTGAATCTCACTTCTTACATCACTACTTTCTGCCATTCCTTTAGTAAGATCTACACCTTCCATGTCTGAAATGATATCTAAAATCTGTTCATCAAATTTTTCCAGCTGTGCTGCTCCTTCATAAAGTAATAAATTCAATTGCTGAATCTCTAACTTGTCTCCTTTCTCTATGGCACCTTCTACTTTTACCAACTTTGAGAATAAAATATCTCTTTTTCCTTGCCTAAGAATTTGCTGTTTTCTCAATTCTTTTCTCCTTTGCTCAGACATTAGATCAACCCCTGGGGCACCCCCTTGGTCCTGGGCCCCCAACACATTCCCATCATCATCAACTCCCTGTTGTGGGCTACTCATAACTACCCAGTCCAATAATTCGATTTTTTAAATCGTCTCTAATCTCCTATCCGGCTCCGGCTTGACCACTTTATGTTAGGAATTTCTGGGCCCAACCCCCAACATAAGATTCAACGCAAATCTAGCCCACCCAGTCACTTCCGGTCACCAATCAATTATCACACAGCTCAAGAACAAGAAACGAATAAAATGACACAATCAATGACGATTTTGACACGTTAAATGAAACAAAACAAAATAAAACCACAACCAAAGGTTTGTTAACTCTTTCTGTTTCTCTGTCTAACAAATTCCAATCACAAATCTTCTTTCAGAGGACTGTATGTACGTATCAACGTTCCTAAATCAACCAACGATCAAATATATTCAGTCAAAATTACACTCAGCTTGCTGTATCTTCTTCGTAGTATCTTCTTCGTAGCAACCTTTCGAACACAATCAATTTTAACACTTAAAATCAGTAAAACAACAAAATAAACTGCGACTCACGTCCCTTCAATTTTCCTCTCACGACTCACGTCCTTTTCTTTCTTCAGTTCTTCAAAACCACGTTACCTTCCTCCATCTTGTGTGCTCTCTCTCTCGTCCAAACACGCCTCACAACTGTCAATCATAAACGAGTCTCGATTTGGTGTGAGTCTCTGTATGGTGTTTTGGCGCCGCAACAATGATAAAAAAGGAAAAAAAACCAAAGTGAAATCTATTTACAATAATACTAAATTTACAGGCAGAAGAAAAAGAGCTAAATGATTAATTTAAAAAATACCCCAGGCTAAAAATGGCAGGGATAGCATTAAAAAGGTCAATGCAACCTTGTTTCCATAATGGTCCCTCGTGAGGTATAACCAAAGAAATGTGATCTGAAAAAAGGCTTTCGTCTGCAAAACATAAGATCCTTTTGGATGATTACAAAGTCCGTCCTGAGCTAAACAAGCATAAGAATATCTGATTATTGATTTCTTCATAACCCCAAATGATCGTTGATTCTGTTTTTTGCTACAGTCAGAGAGATGAGTGTTGCTCCTAGTATAAGGACAAGAATCGCCTCAAGGTCAATGGCAATATTTTGGTCTTTATGTCAAACGAGAATGATACGCAAAAATCAAAAGTCATTACCCCTAGTTTGATTATAGTTCGTGCACAAAACTATTGGTGCATCTGTGTCAAATGAGATGTCATGTGAGATTTACGATAACGCAAAATTATCCATGCAGAACCCTACAGAACGTTTCAGTTGTTGCTATTCGCGGGCATCTAATTTGAGACAAGCAGTCACGAAGATTCCTCTGTGCAGAATGATATGCATGAAGATGTTTTGGTTCAGTGTGATCACGTCCCTTCCCCCAGTCCATGGCGCCATTGCTTGCTGGGATTCTGCACCTTTCGTCTCAACTTCACCTGCGATGATTGCATCCGTTGCTGTGTAGGAGGGGGGTCCTTCTACCTTTGGTTATGCTGCAAATGCTAGCCTCTGTGCAGGCCGCCGGTTACATCATCCTCTAAAGTTGAGTTATTTGCATAATGAGTACTATCAATAAGTGGCTAATGATTCGTTCGTCCTAGAAAACGATTGTTTTGACATAATTAAGCTGCTAATGAAGTCAAGAACGTGCCAATTCTGGGTGAATTTGTTGCTGTGCCAGGGTAAACATCCTAGTAATTTATCCATCTTATGGTGTCAAATCTGTCTAACATGAAATAAGCTGACGTCAAATGTTGCTATAGGATCGCGGGAAACTTCTGTCTTGTATGCGCTTTATGTGCGCTTTCTTTATTTCAGTGCCAATTAGCAGAGATAAAACGTTAATCAATTGCTTTAACGAGCGTGACTTTCTTTCTTTCTTTCTTTCTTTCTTACTTTCTTACTGACATCGAGTCCCCCCTTAGATTACAAAGTTGGACTTTGTAATCAAAAATGAGAAATTCAAAAAACGGTCCTTAGTAAAAGACATATATGTCATCTTCCTCTTTTTGTAAACTTAGGAAAAAATTTTCTTTGATCTTATGTTTGAATGTATTAATGTTGTTAGATGACTTCAACTCGGATGGAAGGCTATTCCATATTTTGGGTCCTAGATAAGATAGGGATTTTTGTCCAGCATTACTTTTCCGGAAAGGAAATTCCAATTTGAATTTGGATCTTCACGTTGCTCGGCCTTGGTTAACTGGATGGAATATCTCACCACTGTATAGAACTGGTCATATACAAGCAGAAATTAATTAAAGTAGAGAGGACCTACAGTCAAAGCATTTCATTAGTAGATCTTTTAGATAGGTCCAAAGATAAATGAATATGATTGTCAAAAATTTATCAATAATGTCTGATAATATTGAAATAACATTTATTTCAATTTCAGATGTCTATTGATGAGGGTTTCATAGATGATACTACTCCAAGTAACACATCATCAAATATGCAAGAAATTAATGACACTGATGACTTTGTGAATGGTCTTAATGTGTGGACAAATTGCTTGCATTTAGAACATCAAGAAATTTATACTTGGGAGAGATTAAAAAGGTGACTATTTGTTTTGTGATATTACTGCTAATGATATTTGCCAGGTTTTTCCCACCATTTTTTTAAATAGCTTCATAATTACGAGTGATTTCATCATCCTAAGAGGACAATATTTGCTGGAAGGTGTTGAAGTCATTGCTAAAGGCAAGAATATTGAGAAAATCTGGTCGAAGTTTTCAACACATTTTTAACGTTTTTCTTAAAGGGGCTGTCTTGGGAAATTCTTTATAATTTCCTGATTTCAGGTAAGTAAATTTTAAAATTGATTTGAAGATGTCCATAATTAAATGATAAAATGATTAATTAATGAATATTTAAGAATGGACATATTTTGATGCTAACCCTTTATAACCATATTTAGTATCAAACTTAGAATGGATTTATATATATATATATATTTACCAATATTATCATTGTAATAGCCAGGGAGCAGTGACTTCAATCCTCTTCACTCATCCCATAAGAAGACTTATGTGTACAAAAAATTCCCTCAGACTTCTTTTTTGCCAATAAAATCTATCGTTAAGCAATATTGAAAATATATCTGACAGCAACAAATATTTTATGGTACTGGTTTGGAAGGTAGAATTGCTCTAGATCATGTCTTGGTAATTCTTCACAATCCCTTGCCTTGATTTTTTGTGTGGTGATTATATGAATCTGAAGTTGTGTTCCCTCCCCATCTTTTATCATTTTGTTCAATATCTCTGCTTTACTTCGTAGAAATTTTGTTGAAAGAGACAGAAAATACTTTGGAGAATGTGGCCCAGCAGCATTTGACCATTTATACAATTTACGTCACCAAGAGGCTTTGTTTATTACTGAACAAGGTGATGAAGTATACTTCGAATCACAAGAAAACCTGTTAACTCATTCTATCAATGTTTTGTTTGGTCTACCTTCAAAATCATTTGTATTCAATAAAGTAAGTACATCTTTGCATCTTCATTCCATGTATTTTTACTTCAGGGTGTCCCAATGTTCTTTGTGCCATGTGTGTGTGTGTGTGTGTGTGTGTGTGTGTGTGTGTGTGTGACTGCGCTGTTGAGTACCTGTAGTTTTGCGTTCTTTTTTACTTTATTTTTACACAGTTGCATAGGTCAGGCCTGAACTTGCAGCATGAGACCTTCTTTGAGCCAATGTAACACAGTTGCATAGGTCAGGCCTGAACTTGCAGCATGAGACCTTGTTTGAGCCAATGTAACGAGTGATTGCTGATTTATGGCAGAAGGAAGGCAAAATTTTTGGTTGCTTCAAAAACACCTCCTCTGTTGTTCTCCAGCAGGTAAAGTAAAATTTCAAAGAAAGGATTCTGGTGTTGCATTTGAATTTTCTGTACAGTTTCAAAAGGGTCACTAAAATTGTTCATCTATATGACAACACTTCCAACCCTTTTGAAAATAGAGAAAATTTGAATATGATATCAGAACCTTTTCTTGCAATTATTACTTGATTTAGACATTACTGGAGAAAAATATAAATGCTGTTTTTGAACAACCATACACTTTGCTTTTCCTCTGCCATAAATCTATAATCTCTTGTCAGATTGACTCAAGCAAGGTCTCAAGATCATATTTAAAGCCTGACTATTCCCACAGTATAAAATTCGAGACAATAAAGGCTACAACTTTTTCATAGCAGCCACACAAATGGCACCGGACACAATATTTTTGTGGGAAACGCTGTAAGATGACTTGAAAGATTTTTTGCAAATTCGTTTCTTTAAATTATCTACATGATGATGATATTTTAATTCAGGTTGTTTCAATAGAAAACAGCGAGTCATGATTGGCTGATTCGTTGTTTGGTTGTTTGTTTGTTTGATTGATTGATTGGTTGATTGATTGATTTCTTTACTGAGTGAGTGGCTTTGACAGCATTGAGCATACTTTGACCTACACTTTTCTGCTCAACATCTGCAATGAATGCTTTCATTTTCATAGGCCAGATGTTCCTTCATTGTCAATCCATTAATGCGAACGTATGGTCTCAGCCCTAAGACACTGCATGCTCTCATGGATAATTTTGCAGAATTTGGTTCGTGTTATAGACAACTAAATAGATTCACACAACATCACTCAGAAAAAATGTCTGGCTATTCTGGTGGAAAATGCCTTGAAGCATTTGTTGTGAGTCTCCGTAAATACCTTGAGACTTACAAATATGCACTGATGCAAATTCAAGGTATTGTTTTGTTTTATATTTCTTTTTTGTTACAAATCATTGTATGAACAATACCGGATGAGTCAATGAAAAGGCCCAGCGTTTGAAAATAATGTTGTTCCTTGAATATCAAGTCGATGATATCGAAAAAGGTCTTGTTTTTATTTACATGGCTTTAATGGGCCCTTTCTTTCGGTCTAAGTGGAGAATTTTCTGCGCAAAGCCTCTTTCGAAAACCTGTGAAAATCGAGTGAAAACAACAGGCAAGATTCCCCTTTTGTTCTCCTTCCCAGCAATTACGACACTTAGATGTGTTCGTGTATTTTGTCCTCTTTGGAGAATGGCATCCCCCCGGAATAAGTTATTCATAGTAGTGAGGAGACCTTACCAATCCCCAAGAGGAATCCTCGTGCTAAAGCGTACTGAAGTCATCGCTGCGAGGGAAATATATCAGGGAAGCTTGCTCGTAATCTTAGTATGTTTTTCAAGGTTTCTCGAAGGGAATTTTTTAGAAAATCCCTTCCAAAATCTGAACGGAGTGATTAATTTCAGCCTGGGAAAGTTCCATAAATGATTGAACATGTTAGCTATCCAATCAAATTTTGCAGAATATCATTGTTTATGTATTCAGGGAGCAGTAGCCTTGAAACATCAGGCCTTTTTTGACACATCCCGCAGAAGACCTTTATGAAGATTACTCTATTTATTTGCATTTTATTGATCTTTTTTCTTTGATTCTGATTTTGAAATCAAATGTTGATATCTAAAATTTCTTGCCCTGTTCTCCTTTGTCGTTTGTCACCCTTCCTTGTATGCAAATGGTGAAATATTCAAACGGTAAATGGTCATTTTGCACCTTTGCTTGATATTTTTCAAAGATTATGTCAAGCGTTTAAGTTCTTCAGAAGAAAGCTAAACTATAAAGATATTTTGTTTCAATTTTTAGCGGGAGGAAATGTCAACCAAAGTTTACTGAAACTATGGGCAACATTTCAAGAAGCTGGACGACAAATAAAGTAATACCTTATTATTTATCTTACAGTACTAAAACTAAAATTTCGATCAGAATCTTTTGTCTGAGAATGTATCTCTTGTCCCCTACTTTTTTATCTGGACTTGTATGAGCTCAGTTCCAGTTGCCATGTTATTCGATTCTTTCGTATCATTTAATAAGTCATTCTCTGTCTGCCTCTTGCTCTTTGCCTACCATTATCTGAGTTAGCAATAGATTCTCGATACCATTTCTTCGCATATTGAACATGTGCTTAGAATGTTACTTCCCTGCTGTTTGATGGTTTCTAATATTTTGTGCTATACGTTGGCAGTTATTATGATTTCCTAACACGTTACTTTAGGGTAATTCCATGTCAATGAGGGACAGCTTGTTAACCATGTACTCTTAGATTTTGCTGATTTTTTGTTTGTGATTTAAGTATGATGATAGTAGCAACATATCCAACATAAAACCATAAACCACATTTGGATGACACAATTCTTAGGAGTTGATCAAAAGATAGCTACTTTTATGAAAAGTGTCAATTCAAAATGGCTGCCAATAAAGATTTAGGCCCAAAAATGTCAAAACTTTGAGTTACGATATTTCCAGAACGACAAATGGTAGAAAGCTGAAGTTTGGATATGTTGCTACTATCATCATACTTAGATCACAAACAAAAAATCAGCAGAATCTAAGAGTATAGGGTTAATTTTTTTTCTTTTTTGTCCCTGTTTGAAGTACAATTACCCTTTATCGTTCCATGAAGTCTTCAGAATTCTTGTTGGAAACCCCTTTTCCGTTGCTCCCGAGCATTGCTGCATAAGATACGAGATACTCCATGTCTCACATTAAATATAGAATTACAAATGGTTGTTTTACTTTCATCAGGTTATTGGCTGATATTTGTCTATGCTCGGTAGCATTTAGCAGATGTGGAGGCGCACCAAAGCCTAAGTTTCCCATGGTAATTGAATTTATTCTCTTTTATCGTTTTTTTTAATTTGATGAATGAAACCATATACTGTATGTACATATGCAACGTACGAAAAGCTATAGTGATAAGCTGACATTTATTATCATGAAGGCATCGTGAAATATAGTTTTTGTTTCGAAAAGTACCTGAAATCTATCATCAAGTCGGTAAGGTTTGCACCAATGGATTTGCATGAGTTAACACACAAGAAAATTTAATATCAACTCTGTGCTGTATTCGATTTCAAATGCTGTAACAAACTTATTAGAGATTCCTTTTTAGCATTGGAGAGAAATGTATTGTTGTGATGAAGACATTCTATAAGATTTGCTTGATGGTTCAGTCCCTTTCTCACGATCTCAATGTCAAGGATTTTGCCTAATTCTAACTTACATGCATTTGTAACCCTTAGAAGAAAAGTTCCAAAAAATGATTCGGCCTTGTCGCTTTCAACCATAGAGTTCGAATCCATCGAACAATCTATTGATTGGCAATTTTCAAAATTGCGTCCTTTTTGAAGATACCTTATTCTGCAAATCCCCCTTCATTCTTGAAAAATTTTTCTTTAATAATCAATGTTTTTCATCCACAGGGACTCAAACTTGTGTCTTATCTTTATGATTTTTGTATGAAAAACAAATTTACTGCTCAATATTCTTTACTACTTCATTTATACATGGATACTTGTGCACCATTTTTGCGGTTAGTATTGTCTTTGTTTTGTTGACTCACATTTCAAACTCATAATGTTTTCTCTGTCATATCAAATTAATTAAGATTTTCTAATTGCAATATTTCGTTGAGCTTTCTTAAGAATTTGAAATAATGGCAAATAACTCAACCATAAATTTCCATGAAACATAGGGTCGACATTTTCTGGTACTTTAAAATAGAATTTCCACTAAATCGGAAGTTTCAACTGACTGGGGACTAGTCATTGGACCCAAACAATATATCGTTATCTGCTGACATCTATGAGCTTGTGAAAGAGACCAATTTTGATTAAATATCTTTATATCTTTGAAGTAAAAAGGCTCGTTCATCCAATTTTGATGTTTGAAATGACAATTGTACCAACAATTAGCCAATGTGTATCGTGCATGGACAAATATTTTGTTTCCTTTTTGAGTTCCATGTTTTTCAAGTCTTTTCCAAAATGGTATTAAGAGAATTCCCACAACACTAAAATGGTCGATTTTGAAGGAATGGATTGTTACGTCAAAGTTTCCCTTTTTTGCCAAATATTGTTGGCCATCCCTTGGCTTGGTGAATAATCGGATTCATACTGTGCGTCAAACAACCAGACATATTTTGAATGATGGATTATAGAACTCAAAGAAAACTCATAATTAACTCTAAAATGATTTGCTAATTTGGATGTGATGTGATTTTGCTGGTTTGATAGTGAATGAAATATTATATTTTTAGATACATAACGAATTGGATATTTCATGGAATATGTCGTGATCCATTTGGTGAATTTCTTGTTGATGTAGATCATCAATATCTCAATTATCAAGGTTTGTTTCTTATTTATTTTTTTTTCTTCCTTCCTTTCCTTCTACAATCAGGTTGTGTATTTAGTCATCATTTAGCAATGGACTTATATTTATTTCTTCAAAAGTTCTAAATATTTAGAGCTGTATTTAGATTAAACTGGCTTTTGTTATCCCAAAGATAATTTATATTTCCTTTCGTATTGAACAGATAAACATTATTGGACTCATGGTTTTGTATTGAAGCAAAGTCGAAGGGACATCGAAATGTTTGACCCAAATTTAGTTGAACAAATTTATGCTTGTGGCAAGGCAATAAATTTGCTGAAACAAACAAATCCACAGGTAAGTACAGCAGTGTCCCACACTTAAGAAACAATGTTTTAAATTTCAGGTCTGACGTGTTTCTTATAAACTGAGATAGAATTCAAATCAGGGTAAAGTTTCTTATTAGAGAAACTCATACAATTGATCAAGTACTCAGACACGAGCTATAGCATTGTCATACAAAAAATTTTTTATTTAAATTTTCATTGCCAGGCGTGACCAGGTATGCTGCAATTATTCCTGGAAGATACTATTTGCTCAGTGCGCATAAAGATCGATACATGTTTTTTAATAAGAAGCAAGCTGTGTTTCAGACTTGTACTTGTTTCTTATAAATGAAATATTATTTTAACAATCAGGGTCCGTGTTTCTTAAATTTGCGTTTCTTATATACGGTACTTCATTGCATTACACATTTATTTCACTTTCTTTTATTGTCAAGATTCTAACTGGTTTGATCAGTATCTCATTCCTTTTTCTTTGAATTTCCAATAAAATCTTGTCTCCTATAGATTCATTTTGACAACACGGATATATTTAAATCAGCTTTTAAGGAAGTACAAAATTCTACCGTGCGATAAATTTTGTATTTTTCTTTGTCCGTTGTTTGTACGTTAGTATACCGGGTGAGCCAGAAAAAAGTTCCCACTTTTGAAGATTCATAGCACCAAGATTACTCCACAGATATTAATCATTCAAATTCTAGTTAGAAGCTGAAAGATTGAAGTATTTTTGTGATTTTTCTCATTGTCCTACCAGCACCAGAAGTATTGGTAAATCTAACTTTATAAAGATTTTATGGTTGCAAAATGAGGAAAAAAGGGCCTAAAACATTGATCAAATCGTAAGGATTCTATTCAAATCGAACAATAGGCCATGGGCGTTTCACCTCCCTCAAGAACTATAGGACATCGATTTTCAAACAAATTCGAAAGATTTTCAATCCCAAGGAAGCTAATGCCTAGATGATATCTCTCACCCATGAGAAGTTGCATTTCCTTTTGAGAAGTCATTCATGCATTGATCGATGTTTTGGGCCATTTTTCAGTAATCAATCAACCATGAAATTTTTGTAAAGTTGAATTTACCGATATTTGTAGTGCTCGTGAGACAACGAGAAAAATCATAAAAATGCTTCAACCTTTTGGCTTTAAACTAGAATTGGAATCATTCAAATCTGTTAAATACTCTCGCTATTATGAATTTTCAAAAGTGGGAACTTTTTTCTGGCTCACCCGGTATTTGAATGAGAATCTTTTTTTGTCTTCAAATGATACTCATATTGGATGTTATATCATTTTTCAGCATTATTTACTAAACGAGAATGTGCTGCCTCCGTCAATACAGATAGGACTATCAACAGAAGACATTGAAAAGATAATTCAAGACAGTAAATGCCATATTTCACTCTTACAAGAAGCAAGGGACAAGGAATTAAGAATTAAAGAATCAATGGTATAAGTTATATATTATTATTAAGTTAAAATGTAAATAAACGATCCTTGTATATGTTAGTAGTCAGGAGATGATTTACCTATTTAATGAGTACCGAGTATACCTTGCACGCCCCATTTTCCAATTTTTTTCGAATGGTAACCATCTGTCGAAGTCTTTTGGCTTTTAGGAAAATGAGGAGAATTTGAAAACTACTTTAAAAGTTCTGTTGAGCCCCCTCCCGGAGGGGAGGGACTTAGTTGATTTCGAACACTGCAGAAGGAGATGTTTAGAGAAGGCGGCGTATTCGCAAAGTCAAGTGACAAGGAATTATACGATAGCTCTTCAGTCCCTGTACTCTTTATTTTGCGGATTCAACGTTCAATTTTATTATTCAAATACATAAATTCGACACATTTTATCCCAAACCATATCACAATTAACATGCAAACTTATTTAGCTAAATTAATGGAAAATATTTGTCAGTTTCAGGAATATGATGTAAGTTGGAGCTTAATCGAGAGCGAGGCTTATTTAAAGTTTTGGTTCAGAAGGGAGGGGCTTATTGGAGAAGAGGACTTAATAGAGACATGGAGTTAAATAGAGATTTTACGGCATTAAAATGATACTGAAATTGTTAAAAATCGCATTTATTCTTCATTAGTTTTTTCTTATTTTATTCTTCAGTTGAATGAGAACATGCGCAAGATGAAAGAGATATTCATTAAAAAGCAAAAAGAAACTTTGGAAAGTCTTAACAAGATAACGGGTATGCTACATAATTGATTTAGCTATCATTGCCCCGCGCCGAAGCGGGGCTTATGTAGAACAACGCACGTAAAGAGAATAAAAGGTGCTGTGGGCTCAAAATCTCGAGAAATTTCAGCCGGTTTCCCATCAGAAAACAAGTCTGAAAAACTAATTTTTCTTGAATTTTCAAATAAACCGCTTAAGTGGCCAATCATGCTTCAGGTAATACAATGATAGCTCTGGAAAATGGTCAGACCAGTTCCTAAAGGAAGTCTCAGAGAGCAGCAATTGTGAGGGTGTATTGTCTTTTCGATCATGAAACAAAGGCTATCATGTCTTTCCAACTGAAATTACACAACAGAAATATTTAAGAAATTAGCTGATAAGAAAAGTATTTGTACTTCGTTGCCACTGACGTCAACATTGTCTTGCGATGAAAGGAGGTTGCTTTGGTTCGCTATCTTCAAAACACGGAATGGGGAACGGGGAATGAAATTACAATCGGATCGGGGAATTCCTTCGCACTGAGCAACTTGTCATGTTTGATCGTGCCGTTATGGCCTATAAGATCATGAACAGACTCTGCCCAGAAAATCTCTGGAACAAATTCCAACAAAGATCCCAGTACTCCAGCTACAACACGCGATTCTGCAGAGATCTTCAGATTCCGAGGTATAATCTGGAGTATGCCAAAAAAGGATTTTCCTATTCAGCTCTTAAGGTCTGGAATGAAATCCCAATAAGAATTAGGGAACTTCCTACCTTGTGCCAATTCAAAAAACAACTAAAAACATATTTGATGCGCTGAAAGCCAGTTAAAACACGACTCCCTGGAAGATCAGCGATGCGATTAACCGTCAGTATTTTATATTTTTGTTTGATGTAATATAATTAATAAAACTTTATTTTTTTGTAAGCTGAAGGGATTTCGTGTATAAATAATTTAAAATGAAAAAAAATGAAAATGAATCAAGGCCCGGGGAACTTTTCGGATAATTTTCTCTTGAAAAAGAAAAGTAGAGAAGTTTTATCTCTCTCAACTCATTCATGACTTCACTCTGATCAAGTCGGAAGGCAAGGGGCACTATAGTATTTACTATTGCTAGTTTAATGGATGATGATTGCTTGCATACCTACATACCGGGTGAGTCAAAGAAAACGCCCTGCTTTTGAAAGGCTACTGCTCCCTGAATATATAAGCAATGATATTTTGCAATATTTGATTAGATAGTTTATATGTTCAATTATTTTTAGAAAGTTTCCTGGCTAAAATCGGTCACTCCGTTCAGATTCTTTAGGCAAGTTTCGAAATTGAGTTCCTTTGAGAAACCTTAAAAAGCGTGCTAAAATTACAAGCAAAAGTCCCTAATGTGTTTACCTCAGAGTGATGACTTTCAGCAGGCTTTAGCATTTGCTTTCGCCTTGCCGGGTTGAAAAGTCTTCCCCCTAGTGTGAATAACTCATTCAGGGGGATTCCATTCTCCCTGAGGACAAAATACATGAGCACATCCAAGAGTCATTATTGCTAGGAAGGAGGGAAAATGTATTGCTACAAAGGGAAATTTTGCTTGCTGTTTTCGCTCGTTTTTGCAAGTTTTCGAAAGGGGCTTTCTGCAGAAAATCTCCTTTTTCGAGGGGAAGGAATGGCCGATTAATGCCGGATAAATTGCTGAACCTAATTTGACATATCAGGGATAAAACAAGACAGTTTTCAACTGAGGGATCAGGATTTTTTCAAACGCCGGGCGTTTTTATTGACTCACGTGAAAAGAGATTTGAAAACATCCTCTGCAAGTCTCTTAACCTTATTGACAATCATTGTAGCAAAGAATCAAAAGCCTTGAAACATATAACAGGACTATTACGATAATTTGATTCTATTTGAAGAAGAAATTGAATTGAATTATATTATATTTTAATGTGATATGAAGCATGGATCAAACCAGAATTCGTTGGAAAAATGTAAAAACTTATCTACTGCTGTTCTTTGTCCAATGCGCACTAAAGTATTTTGAGTATGATTGCTCTGTATTCATTGAATTTTGCTTGATTTGCAGCGATCGAGACTTTGGTAAAAAAATCGATGAATGAAAATAAAAAGAAAGAATTACAGCGATTAAAGAAACAAATGGAGGATGCTATCAAGGCAATACATTTTATTATAATGTATTCGCAGCACAGTTTCAACACTCTTCCGTATAGCTTATCGTCAAGCACCACGATTTTGCAAATTCAAAAGCAACAATTCCACCGAATTTCGTCCAGAGTTTAGTATGGCCAGTGGAATTTGATATGCAATCTGTAATATTACTAAATGAAAAGTATTCTTTCTCTTTCCACTGTGTTGATGATGATTAGAATTTTTGATGAAACTATCATTCACTAAAATGCCTTTTTAATGTGATAGTGATCAGTTAAGGAATTCCTCTTACTCCGTTATGTACCCTATGTGCTTCCATGCTAACACACACCCTAAGTATAAACCTTTTGTTAATTAAAAATTCAGTTTTTAACTGTTCGGAGTTCATTTGCAGGAGAGAAAATTATCTAGAGAGCAAAGACAAAAAGAAGAGAAAGAATATATGAAAAGTTTGATGCAAAAAGCTGCTGATGAAGAAGAGAAGACAAAGAAAGCAAGGTGATAATTTGATTGATTTATAAACAATTTAATTCGATAAGAGATCGCTTCATCAAATGTTATCAGTTGGCTACACATAGATAAGAAAGCACTTTGACAGAAGTTTTATAGATTGTGTCAAAAAACATGATTAACTTGCTCCCTCGTTAGATCTTTCTTTTCTGAGATGCTAAATTTGTCAGACACCAGAATCTTGTAAGTCTATAAAATATTCACGGAGTTGCAAGCGCTTAAAAACTATTATCCGACCTTCCACCATCTTTGAAATACTTTTGAACTGGTTTATGATGTTCTAAAATAGCCTTAGAATTAGTTTGATGGAAAACCTGTGCTTCTTAAGAATAATACAAGTGAAAGGTCTTTTTATTTATCCAGCCATAATATTTAACACCTTCTCATTTCTATTTTTTCAAAGATTATTTATATCTTTACCAAATCTCATTGTCGTTTGTGATTCTATGAGAATCAGAAATCTTATCATAGTTAAAGGGTCTGTTTCATCCAGCATGCCTTGCACGTGTCGTCTCTTGGTTTGCCTTTGTTGTCGCCATTTTCATGGGCCATGAAAATGGCGGCAAACAAAGGTTAGCCAAGAGACGACACGTGCAAGGAATGCTGGATGAAACAGACCCTTTAAAGACAAATGACGGAGATATAAGGCGACTTAAATCAGGGGCCTGGGCAATCTAAAAATAGCCTATTGTATTCCTATGTATTTTATGATCTCAAAAGATTGTCAAAACAATGGGACAAATGATGGCAGGCGGCCATCTTTTGCGCTTCTTGTAAGCTAGGCGTTATAAGACATAATCTAAGGCAACTTAAATCAGGGCCCTGGGAAATCTAGATATAGTCTATTGTATTCCATTATTGTATTTGATGATCTCCAGAGATTATATCAAAACAATTGGACAAATGATGGCAGGCGCCCAAGTTTTGTTCTAGTTTTAAATTTGCCCCTATATATCCGTCATTTGTCTTTAACATTAAAATAATTAGTTTTCCTTTGCTATAAATGGCAAATATTGTTTATTGCTAGGGATGAAATGTTGGCTTACTATGAAAGCCTGACACAGCAAGCAACGAGAAGGGAAGTAAGAGCATTGTGGATTGTCAGAAGATACGAATTGGATGAGAAAAGAAAAGCCTTCATAGCCAATGATAATTTACTAATTGATCAAGAACTTATTTATCATGAAGATTCGAATATTCGTAATGCAAAGGATAATTTACAAAATTCGGCCGCTCATGATGGCAGTGCAGAGGCAAAAAGAGTGCAAGACCACGGAAATGTAAGTCATGGAAATGAGCAAGAACAGGATGTTAAAGTCTTCACTGGAATGTCAAAATTAGAAGAAATAATCAAAGATTTTGAATCAAGCCAGAATAGTGACAGAAAAATAGATGATTTAGAACACGATTCAACTGCTGTAAATGTAATGCACAGTGATCACTTAGAAAATGAGCAAAATCTTCCTAATGTTGTGAATCAACCATCGAAGAGCTCTTCTTTAGAAAACGTTTCAACTGCATCTCACTTAAAGTCTGAAATAAGAAACAGTGAAAACAAAATAGAGAAAGAAAATAAGCATGGAAAGGAACGAGTTGAAATGAAAGCATTGCTGTATCCTGACAATCCAGATGGCTTTAGCAAAGATTTCTATGGACGGAAAGAAGAAACAAAATTTGGGAAAATTAACCAAGTACAAAGTATTAAACCAAGGACAAACATCAAGGACATTTTATATCATATCGCGGAACCTGAAGTGAAAACATCTCCATTTACATCGATAAAAGTATATGAGCAGAAGTCAAGGATGAAAGACCTTCTTTATCATTATAAACCAGAAGGTATAGTTATTGTTTCTTCATCAAACCCAGATATTATTCTGCTGCACTTAAATTTGTAAGTGGCATCGACTTATTTTCATCGTTCATTGCAATTGCATGACATTTGAAATATCATTCCTAGTGGAGTTTTGTATTTGTAATTGCAGAAACGGACGAAGAAGTCAGTTCTGGCATTGCAAAAGAGGAAGTTTGGCTTGAACTCAATAGTCAACAATTTCCAGACAATTTTGATTCGATGAGTAGGCTCAATCTTTTTACTTGCTATTCTTCATTTGCTATCTTTAATCATTTCAAGAATCAGTTCAGTCGATGATATTGCTTCTGAAGTTATTCATCGTTCATCAACATTTCTAATTTCAGTTAAAAGTCAAGAGAGAGAAAATGAAATAATTGATAATATATGTACCACCGTCCATCCTTCCCGTGCTTCCTAGCAATCATTAATCCTCTTCGTACTGTTCTGATTTGTTTTTATCCTCTTTTCTACTTGTATTGCTGGTTATATCGGCTTCCCTGGTTGTTTTTTCTCTTTTTGCCCATAGCTTTATCTTTATATGGCAATTTTGCCCGTTTTAGGACTATTCCCAATTGCCACTAGCGTGTATCTTCATTTACTATTTAAACATCATTCCAGCCAGTCAACTTGCTTAGGATGGACCTAGGAAGGTTTGAAAAGTTCTGCTAATTTAATTTGGCTTTGCCATTCGTTTTACCTCACATGGACTTTTCAGTTCATTGATATATTATGATTGATTATTGAAACTGATTGAAAGTCAGTCAACAGTGTTGATATATCATGTTTCCTTTCACTAGCGCTTATCGCCAGCTACCTTAATTGATCCCATGTGTTGTAGCCTAAATTATATTTTGGTAATTTCATCCCTTGTTGTTCACAACCATTATTTAAAACACACGTACACGTTTTTCTTTGTTTTTTCTCAAAATTTTCACCGCCCTTCGGCGGCCTCTTATGAAATTACCAAAATATAATTTAGTGTTGATATAGTCAGTGTTGATTGTCAGTTCATGATATTTTAATTTGTTCATAAGATAATGTTGTAAATAAGGTTTTTTAATTATGTTTGCTTTCTTAATTTGTATTTATTTGCACCGTCCACTGAAAATCAATATTCTGACTGACGTGGCCACCGTGCTTAAAGAAGTTAAAATCAAATCAAATCAACATGCTGCTTTTTGATGTCGTTCCTGCTTTATGATATTATACAGTGTTCAGAGTATAATTCATAATTTGAATTACTTAATTTATTAGTTTTAATATAGTATGGTAGTCTTTTTTATAATCTTCATTTTGCATCTTAATGCGATGATGACGTTTAATGAATTGATTTGATTTGTATATTTATCTATTTTGCCCTTATTCACTTAAATGTTTCTTTTATTTGTAGACCTGGAACCACAACCTGATTTATTTGATGCTTTCATGAAGACGAAAACAAATGAAAATGAAGTAATAAAAGACTATGATGCCGTCAACCAATTGCCTTTAGAAATAATCATAAAGAGATCAATCGTAGCACCAATCACAGCACAGTATGTAATTTTACGGTTCAAACATGTTTATTTTCACATGACCATTCACATTCCTTAATTGCTGTTTAAGGCCTTTCGTTGAAGAGTTTTTGCAAGATTAAAAGCTCGCATTTGCAAGAGCAGAAATATTTGAAAACATTCCAATCGCTTATAAATCGAAGTTCCCATGTGCCATGAACCATCGATGTGCCATGAACAATCAATAGCCACTGGGACTACGCTGTGTTTGAGTGTTCTCTTTTTTGAATTCATAGTTAGATCTGTACCGTATCCCTGCGCACTTTCCATACATACAATTGCATTGGATATCCGCTTTAAACTGAGTGACCACCACCAAGTTATGCTTTGCATATATTTGAATTTTTGAAGCTTTTCAACGCAATGAGATTTCATTGGTCTCAATAAATATTTTTTACCCACTGTATTGAAATATAATAAGATTAGAACTATAAATTATAATTTTGAAGAGGGTCTAACCATTCGAAGAAACAGGTATCCATTTGGTCTTTTGCCTTTTTTTATTCTTTTCCTCATTGCTGACTAATTTCACCCTCAAGGGCATATTCAGAGCAACTCATGAGATTAGGAATATATGCAAATAATCCCGCTTACCTCACATCTGCACTTACGAAAAAGTTGTAAATGAAAATTTGAAAATTTTCCTATTGTAATCGGATCCCTTTTGCCCTTCTAGAATTAATTTTGTTCAAACTGCAGCAGTGGAATATTTCATGGATACTTTGCAGATTGGTGTTCATTTTGATGCCTTCCGCAAATTTTTGTTATTAGAAGATGGCGAATTTGGACATTGCTTGTGTAACCAAATTTTTGAAAAGGTAAAGGGAAAGTTTGCAGCAACACTGATATTTCAGAAAAGAGTTTTGCGTAAGCACAAATGGTCACAAAAACTTTTTCCACTCAGTAGAATTTTCTGACAAGACTGAAATCTGTTTTTTAAGTGGTAACATGTCGCTTTGAATTTGAATAGAATGTTACACGTGACAAGCCTTTGTTTTGTGAAATTCCTTCTGCTCAGAAATTCCACTGAGTGGAAATCAGCATCAAACCTTTTAATGCAGAAAGAAATATCAATCTCGTTCTTGTTGGAAAGTACAATGGCGTGGATTTATGTTTACATTTCCATGCAAGTAGTCCTCCATCATATTTTACCGTCTGTGATTAGCGCATGTGATTAGCCTCTGTGTTCCCTGAATTCTCACAGAGCACACAGAGATGTCAAATTTTCAGCTCTGGAATTCGAAAGAATATGAAATATATCCTTTATCTATTTTGATAGGCATTTACAAGTGCGTCTCCAAAGGATTTCTGCATTCCTACTGTATTAAACAATATGGTGAACCGAGCAATGCAGATATCTTTGTTTGCTGACAAAGTAGAATTTTCACGACAACTAACTTTCTATTTAAAATGGATTCCTGAAGTTATTAAAAGTACAGGTGAGGTCGTACTTTTCTCCTGCTTCTTTTGTCATTTGTCATTGCTGCTGTTGTAGTTGTTGTTGCTGTAAATTTTCATCTGTTCCATCCGTAGGTCATTTGTTCCATCAGGTTATCGTTTGCTGTCATTGTTGCGCACAAGTTACATCTATCCTTTGCGGCTAATAATAGATGTATCTTTTTGCCTCAGGATCACTGATTAATGATATGACTTCTTTATGTTTAGGGAGCTGTCATGTTTTGCTGTTTTATTGCTTCAATGTATATCATCTCATCTTTATTTTGTTTTTATTAGACATTGCAGCATTGGACTTTTTACAACTACGATACAGGGTGAGTGTTTTTACCAAAATTTATTCTGCCTGATTTGCCAAATAGAGTAGACAAAATTCAAAATATTGCACAATAAAATGGTAAAAATTGATTTAACAACTATACATATTTTGTAATGGTGCTTGCTCTTGTTTGTAGGTTCCTTGGCCTTGCAACATTATAGTTACTGAAAACTGCATTACAAAATATAATAAGGTGAATTTTATTCATTTACTTTTGTTCCTTATCAATTGATTTTATCAGTTTTTATAATTTTATCATTAGCATATTTTTAACTTTATTGAAATCGTTCATATTTCATCAAATTTTTTTTACTTTAGGTTTTTAGTTTTCTGCTACGACTGAAGATGGTCAATTGGGCACTTCAAGCTGTTTGGACAAATCTCAAAAAAGCAGGTACATTAGAAAACTTGAATCAACAGTTATTTGAAGGAATTAACCTCATGCCATGTAAAAAGGCTTTGATAGTTACTGATGAGGTATATTGATCGAAGATATTTGGCAGTGATAAAGAATTTTCTCATTTTTAATGCGGGATCTTACCTCATTTTAAAACGCTTTATGAGTTTTGAAGGTATGATTCTTGGATAATGTAGAAGTTGAATGTAATGGTATCTGATTTTTTAGTTCTTCGCTTTTCATCAGAAATAAATTTTATTTCAAAATTTAACATTTCTCACAAAAGAGAACAGACACCTTGAGGGTATTGAAAATAGAACAGAATGATGAGAAACAATGTCATATTATGTTAACTTGCAAAACGTTGAATCCATGTTGACTGTCTTTCTTTGTTTTTCAGGCCACAGCAGGAAAGCTTCTTTGTCATTTCAGTTGAGAAAACTTCAGTTGTTTAGGTTAGTTTTCATCATAAGGAATAGTTTTATTACATGAAAAGTAACAATATAACAATATAAGTTTGCGGTAGTATCTGCCCATAGCCTAGCTAGAACAAGCATTCTGAAGTTGACCCTTTAATTCATTTACGTATTTCAGAAAAGCAACAACTGCCTAAAATAGAGCTCAAAAGATGGCAACAGTAATTTGGAGAAAAATATTTCCTTGTCTAAAAATTGGGCAAAGAGACACCTAATCCCCCCCCCCCCAATTGTTTTCTTTGGCTTTGCGTTCTTCAGCGTCGCGATAGATTATCAATACGCTACTACCTATGAGATCTCATCTCTTTACTTTGTTTATTAACTTTAAGAAAATTCCTGAAGCTATTTTTGAATAAGTGAAACTTCGTAACTACAGTAGATAAAATGGCTCTTGTTCATCATTGTAACATATATTATTTTAATGCAACAAATTAATTGAACATGATTTTATATTGCAGGCATGAGATGCAACATTTTGTCAACAACGTAGAAAGATATATAGTCAATCAAATTATTCATATAAGTTGGCGAGAATTTCAAGATGATCTTCAAAATAATGTAAGTTCTTTACTTCCATATATCTACTTGTTTCTTTCTCTTTTTATGTGTAATAATCTCATTTGTGTACATTCATTATCTTGATGACTGTTACTTTGATAGTCCCATTATCTTTATTCATTTTCTCATGTTTCTTCAGGTTCACTCATTTTTTCATGTTTCTTCAGGTTCACTCATTTTTTCATATTTCTTCAGGTTCACGATGTGGATGATTTGCACAAATATCATGTGAATTATTTGAACAGGATCATCTTTAGGTATGAATTTTTCATATTTGCTTCTTCTCTGATATTCAGATTTTTCATTCTTTTTATATCGGTGTTATGTGTGTTCAGTGTGCCGCTAAAAGTCCGTTTTTATATATCACAAAATTCTATTTTTAGGTCACTGCTGAGTAAAAATGCTGCTCCAGTTTTAAAGATCATTTCAGATATTTTTGCATTGATTCTCAAATTTCATGTTCAACTTCGTTCATCATCTTGGGAAGTCATCGATAATTCATTCATCGTTCATTCAGCATTTGATTCATTGTGTTTGACTCACAAAGCATTCAAGGAGTATACTGGATTTCTGTTTAAAGGTAACATGACTTTGATTTTTTCTTGAGTTACGCCATGGTGTTGCATTCAAGGAAAAGGCTATAGTATCATCCCGCCACTAAAAAGCTGACTTGTAAGAAACTACAGACTGCCATATGACATCACATTAACCCTGATATAAGAAACTTAGGTTTCTTAAAGATAATTTGAGTGGAAAATTGTTTATTTCAAACACTTCGTAAAAAAAACTTATCATTTGTTTTTTTACATAGGAGAGCATTATCATATTAAAGCTTCATTGAATTTGAATAGTCACCATTGGTTTAATATAACCCACAGAACAGCAAATTTGATGGTTTCTTTTCAAACATACACGCACATTTGGTGTCTTGCTGTAATTATGAGAAATTATTCAGCCTGTTTTATTTTTTGTCCATTTATAAGAAACCTAGTAGCCTTGTTTTGCAAAATGAGTTTCTTAGTGGCGGAGGCGGAGTGATGATACTGTATTAATTGTTAAAAGATTGAGGTTGGCCGGTATTTTTTATTTTAAGTGACATTTCAGTATTTTGATGCTTCGATGATTAGAATGAAGTTGAAAATTAAAGAATTGGTTAAAAATATCTTAAGCTTTGTTCTATGCCGATTTGATTTTGTACTGGTGTAAATCTGAACAAGATAAATTTGCTTTGCAGTTATTTCAAAGTTAATTCACAGAGGATATCAGCATCACTTGGATGATTTCTTACTTCAAGTAAACTTCAATGGATATTATCAAAATGCTATGACGTGAAGAAACCCAAATGACATGGTTCTTAATGTTGTTATACAAGGTGTCCTAAAGATTTTTGGACAGGAGAGACTTCAACTAAGACGACGAATTTGCGCAAATCTGGTCAGTAGGTGCTGATGATGTCTGGAGCCAGAAATTCAAAATCATTGGCTGCCTCAAAACCAGCCCAGTTGCTGTTCATAAGTGAAACAGATAGTCATGAATACGAATTTGTGATAACCAAGAATATTGAACATAAATGATGTTGCTAAAAATGGTGATTTGGAATACAAGTGCTCCAGGCCATGACATGCGTGTACAGTGAAAACCCGCGTATAATTGCCTGTGTTCCAGACCACTTGAAAAAGTAAGTGGTCTGTGCAACTGAGTGCAAATCTGTGTTCAGACGATGAATTGAATTGCGAAATAATTAAAGGCAATGTCTTTATGAATCTATGTGTTTGAAACAATACGAGCCGGTCGTTATAGCTCACTACAGACGTAAAAATCAATAGGATTAGCAGGCATTGAAATATCCTATTCTTTACATTGTGATAGGAGTTTCCTGTCGCTATTCGCGAGAGACAGGCTTTTCTGTCCCTTAACAAAACAAAGGATCATTATGCGAATTATTCGTCACATATACTAATTTTTCCTCAGATTCTGGGAAAATTTCTGTACACGAATTTGCGCTCAGTTACACAGACCACTTACTTTTCAAGTGGTCTGGAACACAGGCTAGCGTATAAGAACCTAGCGATTGAAAACTTACAGGCAGAAATTTTGAAATTGGACCTCCATTATATAAGAACTCATTCAGCCTGAAATTTGAAATAGGTTCTTATTATCAAATTCAGTCAAAACTCCATTTGCTTACTCATTGAACACCTATAAAAAACTGATGATACCAGATGTGCGTAGTACAAAACTCTAAAGTGCAGTATTCAGTATCCCGTTCAGTATTTCAATTACTTCTTTTTCAAGTGGCTCTTTGAAAAGCTTTTGATTGGATTATACAAAACTTCTTATTCTGCCGCAAACTTCTGTTGTAAATAAGACCTCATGAACTCATGTGCTCGGAACTGACAGTAAATCATAGGCTGGAACAAAAGAAATTTCTGAAATCACTGAATAAAATAAGAACCAATTTAAGGACCTGAACAGCCTAACTTCCCGTAAGATACCCAATGAACTAGTCAGCCGGACTTGTAAATTTGGCGGTCCTTATACGCGGGTTTTTATTGTATCAGTTATTTTGCTTCTCAAAAGTGATACAAGTCATTATGTTCTAATCTACCAAATTGCGTTCAGCAGGCTGGCTGGTTAATGTTCTTACGTTAAGTGGTCATCATTTACTCCCAAATGTTTCCTGACGTAACTGCAAAGGTGTAAGTCCATTTGATGCTAAAATTCAAGTTATAAGGTTAAGTACGGAGATAAAATCCTCTGTTTTTGAAACAACAACTGATTTTAGCTTTCTTTCTTAATAAATCAGCAACCACTCGTCAGATTTCCAAACTCTAAGTTGAAACCACTACTATTCAAAACATTGAAATGGGAAAGTTGGATTTTATGGCTCGTCCGCAGTAGCCATTGAAACGGTGTCCATGTTTTTAGGACACCCGGTACGTTTGTAGCACATCGCATTGAGATTAGCATTGTACAGTTATAAATTGTTATAAAATTGTTTATAAATTTGTGGGAAATTGGTCTCTGTTATTCCTATTTCACGCAGAATTACAAAGGATTTTGTAGTCGAAATATATGACAATGCATTCTATAAAATCTAGTCTTACTGATGAATTCAATGAAGTAGCCATATTTGGTAATCATTCATAAAACGAAAGCACTTGTACTTGCTGAGTCAGAGAAAGATCTCATTTTTGAAAATTCATAGCACCAACTGCTTAAAAGCCGACTAGATTGAAGTATATGTGTCATTTTTCTCGCATTTTTATAAGTCCTGGAAATATAGATGAATTTCATTTTCATTTAAATTATATATACAGGGTAAAAACATTCAGTTTATATGGAATAAAACTGTTCATCTGTGAGAGATACCATTTGCATGTTGCCATCGGATTGAAAAAATTTGAAATCTGTTTCTGATTACTACTGATACATACTCTGTCTATTTCTCTGCGGGAGGAGATTCCGACCCGACCCCGTGGGAAGGGGGTACTTGACTAGGGAAGTTACGGGGGTGTGCAGAAAATCTATCTGTAGAAATACTCTGTACCCTCTCGCATAAAAAATGCCCCAAAAGTTGAAAATCATACTCTGTCGCATACTTTTCTTATCAATTTTAATACCCTGTCGCATAATTTTAGTTAGAAAAGGACACCCTGTCGCATAATTTTTACTGTAAAAGGACATCCTGTTGAGCGGCACATCCCGTCAAGTCAAGTATGGGAGTACCCGAGTACCCCCACGGGCCCCAATTGATTCCAATAGACGATTACGCTAAAGATGGCGGCGAGGAACTTTTTACCAAAATGCATTGCGTTCGAATCTGGAATCGTTAACGAAGTTATAGGGATTCGATTACAGAACGCAATGCATCTTGGTAAAAAGTTCCTCGCTGCCATCTTTAATGTAATCGTGTATTCCTGACGCGGAAGGGGCTTAGGCAAGTCCGTAAGATTTCATCGAATGTTTTAGGCTGCTTCATGCAATGAAATTTGTAAGTCGAATTTACCTTTATGATTTCAGTGCTTATGATTTCGCAAAACAAATCACAAAAATGGTCAATGGGTATTTTCTATGAATTTTTGTATGCGGATTAGCCATGCAAGTTTCATGTATAACCAAAGGTGGAAAAAGCGTCATTTTGACCAAGGATGTAAGGGCACGGATGTTTTTCTTGATTATTTGTTTAACTTGTTTTGATCCCAGTGTCTTGTTTTGTTGTCTTGTTATCTCGTTCTGTTTCGCTATCTGTTCTGTTTCGTCGGATAGGCCGAAACGCTCTCAAGCTATTCGAATGGAGGTCCCTTGTATTTCTGTGCCTTAGTGCGCCTTCGCACAAGATAGTAAGATAGGTTATCCGTGTCCCTGGAAAAGAGGCTGAGATTGAATGACAAGTCAACACAAGAAACAAAATGGCCGTCAGTTCAGAAGAAATTTTCAGTCCATTTGTGGTAAATTTTTTGGATTCTGAATTCGGAGAAGACGTCGAAAAGATTAAAGAGATAGAAGATGTTTTGAAAAAGCATGAAAATATCAGTAAATCCATTGAGTCAAAGGTAAAGTATCGGGTTTACAAGGAAAACGTCATGAAAGAGATATCTGACACGCGATCGATCGAAAATATTTAGCTAATGAATTCCAACGCTAAAAATATATATTACAAAGTGTGGATAAAAGATACAAAGTTATTTAAACTAGCCTAAATTTAGCCTTATAGGTCTAGGATTAAGATGGAGAAGTTGCAGGTGCTAAACGCTCGGAGGAAACAATTAAATTGGCAAATTCTTGGGTCGTCCAAAAATCCATTTCGTCACGGATAGCGGAATTTGGCCGTTGTTACGGGGGGAGGGGGTTTATTACTAATCCGTTAAGCGTGACGGAATGGAACCTAACAATGTTTTCAATCACATTTGGCAAAATTTCAATGCTGGAAAATGTAAAGCAGAGACAAAAACGGCCTAAGAAGAGATTAACTCCTTGTTAACAGTTGAAGGTTTTTAACGATCGCGATGAAACAGTTTGCGAGATAGGTGAACGCTAAATTCTGTATGTCCGTTAAGCGGAGGGGGGAGGGGGTATCTGAAGATAGCGGCCAAATTCTCCTATCCGTGACGAAATGGATTCTTCGACTGCCCCTTAGACCCCCAATTATGCCTTTGCATGCTCAAATGTTTCAACTATACATTTGGATGAGGTAGAAAAAACGTGGGATGTTTGGTGTACTGTGACATTCCATTTAGCCCCCTGATCCAGAAGGGTGTCGCTAAAGGAGAGGAGTATAAATATGTGGTCACATAGATATTTGATTCCTTATTTTGGGAAATTTCACGAGAAACAACAAAAGAAGCAAAGTTTTCGCTGTACAGAGAGTACAGAGAAGTACAGTAATTCAGCACCTGAAAGGAGCAAGTGACCAAGTTTTAAACTCAAAGTATATAACATGTTGAGCATCACCTGTAAGATATTTACAATAGACCATTTGCCAATTAGGAAAAAGGGACTGAGGCGAGTGCGGCCAATTCTGACAGCCCTAGTAACAGTGGGAAACCTGGGGAATCCTCTCCACTTCAGTGAAACGAGTAAGCCGCACTGAGCGGTCTAGTCGCTGTGCAAACTTGAATATTTTGCTTTTTTATTTCTCCTTCCAAGAGTTGTTTGGTACTTTTCTACTATGTTAAGTGTTTTCCCCAGATTCTCGAGCCATTTTCTCATTATTTCAATCATTTTGGAGTGTACTTCGAGGCTCTTTAATTCGACGTATTTTGATACAATTTGTATTCAACTTTTGAAAGAAGATTCGAAGGAAAATCCACGAAATTCGTAGATCAACCAGGAAACCTAAATGTGCTTCAATCAAGTTTCACTTTTGGCTTATTCTTTTTGCCTTTCTCGTCTGAAAATCAACTGTGCAAAGAATAAGAGTTGAAGTGCTTTATTTTTCGGAGGTTTAAACAACTGATTGCAAGTAAAAGATATTTTTTAAATAAATTGCACTTGGCAGATGAAAAGACCGTTACTTTTACCTGCTCGAAGCACATTTAGGTTTCCTCGCTGATTTATCCAAAATGATAGATTGCCCTTCGAATCTTTCTTCAAAAGTTAAAAGACTGTTAAAAGTCCTTGGACTTGCAGCAGTTTGTTGTTAAATCTTAAATCTACCTTGCTGCTGAGCTATTTCATAGAAGATTAGAGCAGATAATCTCCCATATAAGTGAAGGAAGAACAATGTTTGAAATTCTTCGAAGGGTCCATAATAAGGCTTCGTACCATTTTAGCCAATTTTAAAAGCAACAACAGTCGGAACAGTACCCGTTGAAGGCCATTGAAGAGGGAGAAGTTTCCGGCTGACATGGCCTAAGCATTGAGCCGCCTTACAATCGTTGAAAATACGTCGAGTTAAGTGCCTCGAAGCATTTTCCAAAGTGACTGAAAAGATGAGAAAATGGCTTGAATATCAAGGGAAAACACTTACCTTACTAGGAAAGAACCAAATAACTCTTGGAAGTGGTAAATAGATAGTACAAAGTTCAAGTTTGCACAGCGACTTGACCGATCGGTACAGCTTGCCGTGTATACTGAAGTGCAGAGGATTCCCCAAATTTCCAACCGTTACTAGGGCTGTCGGAATTGGCCGCGCTCGCCTCAATCCCTTTTCCTAATTGGCAAATGGTCTATTGCCCCCCCTTTTTGATAGGCCAAAAGCATACTATTATTACTACTAGTAGTTATGAAATACTACTAGCATGAATTTGCACCATAGCTGACAGAAATCATGGAAATATGAGATTTTCTAGCTGCAGTATGTCCATTTGATAAGGATGTTTGTTTTGCAGTTCAAATGGATTTTACAGAACAACTACTGTAATGCGAAATTGTTTGTTTTTACAGGTTAATTGTTGTAAGAAGAGAACAAAAATGAAAACTGAAGAAATGACAGTCATTGCAGACCAACAAATCAAAGAGATTGATCAACTAAAATTAGAAGAAGCACATGTCAGCAGTGAAGTAGCAAACTTTCTCACAAAGAACAAGGAACTAACAGAGAATGTGAAGATTTTGAATGATGAAATTGAGCAGATCAATTGTTTGCAAGTGTATTTAAGTTGGGTTGGCCAAATCACTCATCTAAGGTGAGACCAAGTCATGTTTTATTGTCAGCTATAATCCAATGAAAATATAAAAGGCACCAGATACACTTTCCCAATAATTTGATTGCTCTACATGGTGTCCCAATAATGTTTGTGTGGTTGCTGGGGAGGCGCTGTAGATTCTATTATCTTGGTTTCTATGTAGTTGCATTTTTCAGGCTTCAACTTTTAGTTTGAGACCTTGTTTGAGTCAATCTGACAAGTGGTTGCTGATTTATGGTAGCAAAAAGGCAAAATTAGTGGTTGTTTCAAAAACAGTACTTCTACTGTTTGTTAAGTCAAAATCAAGCAATTTTCCAAAATATAGATCTGGTGAAAATATTTACTAATTTTTTAAAAAGAGTCAGCAGTGTTTTATATTATAAGATGGAACTTTCTACCTGTTTAAAAATGTGGTGAAAATTTTAAGATGATGCCAGAGTCCTCTATTTTTACATTGCTGGAGAACAATAGAAGTGCTATTTGAAGCAACCTCTTATTTCGCCTTTTCTCTACCCATAAATCATTCACCTCTCATCAGATTAATTCAAACAAGGGCTTTAACTCCAAGTTAAAGCTGTCCTATGCAACTGTGTAAAAACCAAGATAGTTGAATTAGCAGCTCCTCCATAGAAGCTATGCAAGGGGGGTACAATTATTTTGAGACACCCTGTATCATATTTGAATAGCATTTAGATGGTCGACGACCTTGATCTTACATTTAGAAAATACAGCTTGATACATGTGAACATGAGCTTTATTGCTCAACAACTTTCACAAAAATTTAGCTATGAATGTACTATTGGTAAATATGTAGAAAATGTAAATGTGGTTATTTTTTGTCTTGTACAAGTAGAAAACTTGGAAGAGCTGAAATTGCCTTCTATTTTGTGGCAAATGTTTCATTACATTACTCAACCTGTTATCACAGCTTTGTACCAAAAAGACATAAAAATTGTCTTTAAAATACTTATTTTTCATTCTGCAGCACTGAACTGAAAAAGGAATTGGAAAAAGCACACATTGAGATTGCAATTGACTTTTTCATCAATTTGGTGGAAATATCTCAAAGGTTGTCAAAATCTTCCTGTAGAAACCTTATCGATTTTGCTGTGACATCAGCAAACCATTGGTTTAAAATTTTATCAAGCATTCTAGTCAGGTACATTTTCAGTTTTTTGATTAACTTTTAGTTAATATCTACCATCATTTTTCATTTATATATCCTTGATACAAAGTATGTATTTCTGCAAGAATTGCTTTATTGGATTACTGGGTTCCGGTTAGATAAACAAGATAATTTCATGTTTGATATACTTTGATGGAACTTACTGAGTGATCCATGGTTAACAACTGCTCATTCATTGATTCATTCCTTCAGGAGCCATTTTTAGCAAAATGATTTTACTGGACATATTGAACTCGGAACTAACAATGCATTGCTTCAAAATTTGTGCTGCCTCTACTACATTTTTCTGTCACCATCAGCATGAAATCTAAGTTGTAACACTTGATTGTCATGTTTCCTTTGGTGGAATCCAAGTAAACTCTCCACTAAAGGCATGCGCTAATTTCTTTTGTTCAGTTGTTATTTCTGTTGTTTACTGTAAGTCTGTCTGCCAGAAACCTTTGATGGAAGGGGACTTGATCCTAGACTGGCATAAAACTCTTTAGATCAACTTTGGTATCTTGTTTTGAATTTGACAATAAGATCTCCTGTTACAGCAACATGGATGAGATTCTAAAGAAGATGAAATGGCCTTTTGCAACTGGAATTTCATCACCAATTATGACTGATAAAAATGAGGACATCATGTCCAAGTTTGACACAACCACTAAACTCTTATTAAAGCTTTATATTGAGTATCCTTTCAAAACATCCATCCAAAGTTATTTAGTTCCTTGTCTGTTTGAACATCTTTTAAGAAACTTCTTCCCATATGTGAGACCAACTGCTGTTGGGATTGATATAACACAGGGAATCAAAATTGTTATTTAACTTGGCTTGTATTATCACATCACAGTTTCATCAGAGCTCCAATAATTTTTTGCAATAATTGATTGAAGATTACTTCTTAACTTGTACCATATCATCTTGCTGAGTCCCTGATGTGTCCGATGCAGTGGATGATTGAAAATGACCCTTTCTCCATAGCCACACTTAGTTATAAAAATGGACTTGTTGAACATTTCATCACATAAAGTTCTCTTTAACTATGACACAGCAAAAAGACGGATGGAAGACAAGGAGAAACAGATATATTGCTTTTAACAACGGTTCTTGCAAAACCACTACAAAAGAGATTTGTTTTTCATTTTTATGGTGCAAGAAGGACAAACAATTTAGAAAAGGTAACGTTTGATTAATTGATTGATTGATTGATTGATTGATTGGTTGATTGGTTGATTGGTTTTCCAGTTTTTCTTCTTATTGGTGAGATATTTGATTGATATTGTGTGCATCACAAAAACCATAGTTCATTAAAGGGCAAACAAAATAATAAGTACTCTGAATTTGAAAATGTAATGAAACAAAGTGGAAATTCTCGCATCTTTGTTGATCGGGATGGTAATGTCGCGTTCAATTCCTACCCTGACCATCCCCCCCCGGGACACCCCCGGGCATTTGCACAGAAAAAATTCCCGGCCCCCGGGCATTTGACAGTCAATTTGTTCCCGGCCCCCGGGCATTTGACAAACCCAGGGATATTCAAAATGTGTACAGTATTTACTGTATAGGAGCATGAAACTTGCATTACAGTAGTTTCAGCTTTCAGGTTTCGCTATTTTGGAAAAACACTTCTGAATTCTAACACGGGAGATCTCGGCATTTTTGGTTTCCAATTTCGGCATCGAAACATGGTCTTCGGAAGCTTACTTGATATCCTGAATGATACAGGGTTTAGGAGCCGTTAATGTTTGTTGAACGATATCCCAGACTTCAGTTTGCGTCTAGGGTAGTATTTGGAATGCAATAGGCTACTGTACATCGTTTTCTAGATATTGAGGGAGGCTGAGGTGAGGAAGAGCCTTGCAGTCGCAAGAACATTCTTTTGAATTACCCGGTTGTATTGAACAAGAAGTTCAGCTTTGTTCTTTTGGAAGTTTCTTTAATTGTTACAGTTCTGTTCCAGTTGTTATACCCTGTGAGTTTATTTCTCTGAAACAAATTCTTGACAAATTTAGATAGTATTATATTTCTGAATGTGGATCTTCTATTGCGTCGTTTGAATCAGCAATATTTTAAAAAGTGTTAAAAGTATCAGAAATCCTACGTGTTCCTCCAGAATACCGAATATTAAAACAATTAACAACATCGCTGACTATAACTTTAATATTTCAATGGCAAGGTTGAAAGCAAAATTGTCCGCCCCCGGGCATTTGACAGTCAATTTTTTCCCGGCCCCCGGGCATTTGACAGTCAATTTTTTCCCGGCCCCCGGGCATTTGTGCACAAAAATTTTGTTGACCCCCGGGATGCCCGGGGGGGATGGTCAGGGTAAGAATTGAACGAGACATAAAGGGTATTTCGTGAAGCGTACCATATTGTTCGGCCATATTTTTTCTCGTGAAACTTCAAAATGCTATATTTCTTAGACGTGGAACGTGAAATTGAACATTTTATTTCTGTGATTCGTGATTGTGACCCCCCCCCCCTCTTTTCGACTCCCTTGATTTCTTGATTCAGTGAAATTTTGATTCAGTGAAATTTTGCCACAGAGCCATTTATGAAGAGCAGAAAAATTCTATGCTCTTGCAACAACAGATGACTTTATTATGATTTGCTATGTTATAAAATATTAATTTCGTATATTTATTCATTACTTACACGTGAGAATGAATGTTTTACTACATTAAGTGCATAGTTGATTAAAAGATATAGAATTTTATTCTATGATATGCCCCCGCCCCTCCCCCTACACGTTTTGCAGCCTTATTGGGTATCAAAGATTCTCAACCCTCTATTTATTTGAAAGAAGATACCTGTGATCGTCCATTGCTATGTAGTTTGCTTCAACTCAAGCGTTGAATGTGTTGAACAATGTTAGCCTTTTTTATAGCCTCAATGGTTTTTCACTCAAGTTCTGAATTGGATTCGAGACCATTCGCCTTTTCTCGAGAACTACGTCCAACCAATTATAGACAAAGAAGGACTTGATAGTCACTACATTCAGGTTTTTATTCTTACAATATTACAAGATGTATCACCTGTGTTTTCAGCCAATTTCCAGCCTCATAATCCTCAAATTCTTCTTTTTTTTGAACGATTACAAAAATGAAATGAGCTTTATGGTCAATGATATACTGAACTGCAGTTATTTCATGATGTTTTGCTTAATTCATTCTGGTGTGAGCACAAAGAGAACCGTTTATTGCCGCCCACGCTTGTACTTCACAACTTAACTATCAGATTTGATATTTGGAAACAAGATCGAAAAAGTTGCTCCGTCATCAACGAAATGTTGAGAAGAGAAGTTCAGATTTTCAAATGCCATCCAACAAACTAATAACAAAAAGTATTGAAAAGAGCGTAAATGCTCCTAATGATAGCATTCTGAAGTATAAGAGGATTAAAACAGATGTTGCCCTTTAACGTTTAAAACCATTCAACGATGAATCTTTAAGGGTTCCTCATGACGAGCGATGCCTCTTCATGTCACCCATGAATTTACGTATTACATGACGCTTTTCTCAACCATATCATGCAATGATAGAATTATGAGAATATGAATATCCTTTTGGCTAATACGTCTTTTATGTCATTCTTTCCGTAGCATGAATTTATTCAAGCTTTGCTGCAAACATGTATGGAAAAGATGAAAGCATCATTGACACAAATTTCAGGAAATGAGTCTCTTTTTTCTCATTTGATTGATGAGACATTGTTATTTGACAAAGAACTTCGATCAATGTTCGATTATCCAGCTCTTCTCCCAGGATGCACTTCGGTGTTAATGACACAACCTTATCTCGATCAATGGCTTGAACTTGAAGAAAAATGTAAGTTATGAACTCAGATGATGTCGTTTCTTTTGTCTTGTATTTACGTTATTAAGATTTGATTCCTAGCATGTTAGTTCACATTATTTGCTTGCAGTGTTCTTTTAAAATGTCGCACTAAGATGAGAAATTAAAAAACATCTTTTTTCATCATACCAAATCATAGAACATGGCTTTGTTGAATTTGATTCATATTTTCGCTCCAAAGAATCATTGTGGTACTTGGTGCCAGTCGGTAGGGGGGCTAACTTTGTATCCAACATGTGGCATGCTTGATTGCACGTGACAAATGTGTTACAAAAAGAACAGTAATTAGGAACTTAGCTCGTGGTGAAATAAAGCATTTTTATTTTGTTAACATGATAATGAATGAGTATCGGTCAAAGTAAATTTAATTCAATTTATTCTTTCTCTACAGATGCAATTGAGTCAATAAATAACCTTCTTTCTCAAGACGATGCATTTGATTGTAAATATGACGATATGGAAATTCATAATGCTAGTAAAATTCCACTATGCATTGAGAATTTCGTTATTCAGATTTCATTGTTGACAGGTAAATTTATTTCTTCAGCAGTACCTATTCCTGTTCTGCATTTTATCTTTCTCGTCCATTAAGTATTTTCGTTATATCTGATATTTTATTTTGTGGAGTCCGAATTAACTAAGCATCCTTTTTCGATTGCTGTACTATGTTCGTTCATGAAAAGCAGATAAAAATGAAAACAAAATGCATCCTAACAGTAGCTAAAAGATCACTTTGAAGTTCTCCTCAAAGGGAATCGATACGATTGAATTGCTCTCTCGCCACATCTATTCTTATCTGTCCAATGAGATGGCCAATCACCTCTTTTATCTTTAACTCGCGTGTCTTACCAACGGTATGATGAATTGAAATCAACATTTGAAAATTGATCTAACTGATATGATTGAGCTGCTAATATCTAATGATTTGTTAATGGTTTTTTATTTCTCCATTCGATTTGGAAATATCTGATGGAAATTTAATTAAATTTGCAGATAGATGCAAATCATTTGGTGACACAGATACACAGTTAAGATTTATTGAATTGCAGTTATTTTTGTTGAGATATTTCATGAACAAATTGGAAGATATTGGAGACTTGGAAACATCATGTTCGAATCATAAGTGTCTCTTTGCATTGTTAAATGGATCACAGTATATCAATGATTTATTGCATGAATGGTCAGAACATGTTGTGAGTATTATCATCAACATTTTACCATTGTTATGATTTATGATCATGAAACAAATATTTATATAAAATCAAGCAAAAATGTCGTCTTGACTCATCAACGTGCTTTTAGTGTCAATTAAAATTTTTCACGTAAACTTAAGATTTTATCATTACTCATAGATATTATCAACTGCAAACTCTGAAATGTTTAATCTAAGCCTGGTTATTTATTTTTCATTTGAAGGCCAGATCTTTCTTTTCATGTTTTTGGCTCTGCCGATTTTTGATTGCAGTACACCTTATAAAATTCTTTTTAAAATCGGGTGTGCCGTGAGATTTGCGATATCGCAAAATAACATATTCAAAATCTGCTCATTTGCATGCACATTTGCGCGACATCTAATTCGAGGCAGACCATAGAATCACCATTGATTGATCTGTAATAGCCAATTGCTAGAATTATGAATTAATTGACAAATTCTCTTCTCAGTTCTTCATACAACTGCATTGTGTTAAAAGTCAACGAAATTTGAAAACATTGTCGATGTCATTAAGACTAGATGATTCAGTGACGGAAGAAAGTATTGATAACAGTATTGAAGCAGTTGCTGATCAGACAGATTTAATGCTTGAAAAGTCATTATTTGATGATATCATTAACTCAATTGAGTCCTTCATTTCATCACTTGTTGATAAATTATTGACAAATATTGAGAAAGAATTGAAGCCAAAAATAAAGAATTATCGTGGTGAAAGGTAATATTTCCTTATGACTGTGTTTTATCCTTTGAATTTCTTTTTAACCAAGAAAACTTTAAAACCATCAAATTACTTTATTTTTACGTTTTACTTATCAACAAAAATGTATTCTTTCATCGTGTTATTTACGTTTTGAGTAGATCCAGATCAGTTAAACCTTTTTAGTAACATGTGGTGTCGGAGATACATTCATAAAATATTTCAGTTTGCTACTTGCGGTTGAATTGAAAAAGAATCATAGTTCATCACAACGACAGTAGACATGATTTCATGGTATCATTAATCAGCATAGTTCATTGAGACAGCATCTTACCTGCAAAAATCAACACTTACGATTTCTGTTAGTTATTTGTGTTATGTGTTGCTTTCATAATCAAATACATTTTTCTTTGTAGATGGCATTGCCTTCCCACTTCGAAAGAACTCATTACACAAATGCTATCCAATGGAGCCTGTGACTTATTGATGAATGTTAAAGAAATATTACAAACAATGCATACTGAACTATGTTCTTCAATTTTTACGCGATTATGGCAACGATTGGCGAGATCAGTAGATTTGCTTATATATGAAGAGGTTAGTCACAGTTTTTCTTAATTTCATCAATTACTTGTTAAGCAGCAAATTTTGATTGAAGGTTGTGATACATAGGTAGATTGACAAATTTATTGATTGATTGATTGATTGATTGATTGATTGATTGATTGATTGATTGATTGATATATTCATTCATTCATTCATCCATTCATTGATTTCTGACTCTTTTAATCATTGCACAAAAGATGCCCGTTATGATTACTCATCCTTTTCCCACCCATCTAGCAAAGTATCTCAAAATAACAGAAATAGAAGTGCCAACCGTGTCATCTCCAATCATTTCCATGTACTCTTTAATGTCAGTATTGTAATATTTAGAGTTTGGTCTACCTGTTGTAAAGTGTGTATTTTTCCTGTATGTTGTAAATACCTCAGTTTATTGATTTATATTTAGTTCAGCTCTGATTACAACCATGTAGCAGTTACTCTGTGTTCACTCCCTCTTGCCTGTCCCTTCGGGGATATTACAAGTATCATAACGTGTTTGAACTTTGTTGTTGGGTGTTTACATTTCTTAGTTGTTAGTCTTTAGAGGTCATAACCCAAAAACAGTTGTTGAAATAATGAATAATTTGTTTTTTTATTTCAAGGTGATATTGCAAAGTCATTTCAATGAAGGTGGTGCAATACAACTCAAATTTGATTTGACCAAGAATTTATTTGTCCTTTTTGAAGAATACACTCATAAACCAGATGCTTACTTCAAGCTGTGTGTATTACATTTTATTTAGTATCTGTTTTATTAAGATTCCAATCAAAGAGAACTTTAACAAGATGCTCATACTTGATCATCTGTTGAATAATGATGTTCACTCCCAAGGAACGTTGCCCTCGATACATTGAACTTGAAAGTTATGATTTCGTCTTTGCGGTCTCTACAATGTAGTGCTACTTAACTTTTCTGTCTCTACCCCCATTTTACTTGCAATTATGTGATCAATGCGACTGTAATTCTTAAGTTTGTATCATCTGTATTTCAAACTTGAACGTCCACGTAATTTGACATATTTTTATTTTGTTAGGCACTTTTTAATAAGACCTTTAATGATAAGCAGCTTCTGTGCAAGCTACCCAAGTATGCCTGTGTATAAATGTAGGTCATTATCATTATTACTTAAATTACGCTAATCTAATCAAATTGTTGAATTCGTTTATTTTACAGGAGTAAAGAATCGTGCAATCTCCTGAATTTGCTTCCCGGCTCTGCTGTTTTGTTACGAGATGTTCTAATGGCTTCAGATGTGAAAACGAAGAAACAAGGCTACTCCAGCTGTGTTGATGCCTTATTTGACGTTGATGTAAAAAGTATTTCACCATCAATTTCACTTAGTATTTTGAATTCCCGGATTGATTGGCCTAAAATATAATTACATTTGTCCCAAGTAGTTTCTTTTGTTCAAAGAATTGTCACTGTTTAGCTGAGCACATCTCTAGTCATATTGGAATCCGAAAACTACAAACCAACAAGACCATATTATATTTGATATTTGGCATCGATATTCCCGTAAATTTATCAAGAATGTCCTAAAATATGCTAGTATCCCAAAAAATGTACCAAAAATGCTTAACTTGACACAGTAAGAAATGACTGCTCAAATGCTTGCATTTTATTATATGATATAATCCGATCTCTTTGGGTTTTGGCCCATTGTTTTGGATATTCTCGACACGTGCACCGACACAATGCCCAAGAAACAATAATAGCCTGCCTGGGTTTCTCTTTCACAAACAGGCTACAATACATTATTGACACAATTTGTCTCCGTCGCACTTCATTTTTGAGTATTATGCAACAATAAAATGCAGTTCATGTCAAAGTTATTGCACCATGTCCCAATAGTTTTTTTACCTTTTAGTTTGGCATAAGCGTACGGGAAGGAAAAATCTAGAGGGGGGCTGCCCGTCACAAAGCCCATTGTTTACTAACATTTTTGCCCGACTAAGGGCAAAAGTTTGCCCGAATGGCGCTGATTTTTGGACATTTTCCAAAGTTGGGGGGCTACCGCCCCCCAGCCCCCCCGCCTCGTACGCTTATGTAGTTTGGGCCACAATGGAATGATTCGCATTGATTCGTTTCCCCTTTCTGAATGGAGTTCAGAACCTTGGAATGGAACAGTCATAAACTGCTGTTGTTGTTGCTTTATCCCAAGATTCATAGCGAGCGCTTCATCTGCTGGCTGGTCTTGTTTCAAAGTACAGCAAAGGCCCGAAACGTCCTCGGACATTTGCCACCGGAAATACAAGAAATGGCAGCAAGAAATGCCGGAAAAGCTGTGTTTGACTGGGTTGCACTCTCTGCAAAAGTCCCATCAGTTGCAAGAGCTGAATTCAATGGATTTAGAACACGATATGAGAACTTAAGATCGAGGTAAGCAAGGATTCTAATTTTTCGGCCTAAAAGTTTACTGAATTCCGGATGATTGTTACGCCAAAGGTTTACTCTATATGCCAATTGTCTAAAGAAAATAGACCTATAGTTCTCAATTGTTCTTTACGTCGCTCCACGCCAAATATATTTGGCGTAACATATCTGTTTTCAGGAGAGTGCCCGCGCCCCGGCATGGCCAGGGCTGGCCGGGGCATTTCCAGAACTTTTCCATTTATTTTGCCAACCCCGGCCAGCCCAGGCCGTCTTCAAGTGTATTTATGATCTAATTTGCCACAGTTGCTTAATTTAGCATATCTCTGAGAGGTAAAGAGCTTAGGTATTCTTTAAGGAAGAAAGAATAAGGGATTTGGATCAACTGCTCCCAATGTGATCAAAGTTGGAAAATTTACCAAACAACAAAAAGGAGGGTGCCCGCACCCTGGCCAGTGGCCGGGGCTACTGGCCGGGGCATTTCCAGAACTTTTCCGCTTATTTTGCCAGCCCCGGCTGCTTATTTTGCCAGCCCCGGCCAGTGGCCGGGGCCCGGGCACCCTCCTATGTTTTCCAGCGTGGAGCCAAGCCAAACTGTAAAGCTTTTAAATGCGCAGAGAACGTTGGTTTTAACTCTGAAAAATTGCGAGGAAGAAATTGTATGGCAAACTATTTCTGCGCAGATTCTATCGCAAAATACTGCATTTGTGCCGGAGGCCCGCGACTGTCATCTCTAGCATTATTCTTGCCCTTGCTTTATCAAGCCATCCAGACAAAGGGCTTAAGTTATTGTAGTGAAACCGCTTCTGGGCAGAAGCAAAATTTGCAAGCCTGTTTTTGAAAACTGTGGGTAACACAGAAAACTGGTTGGAAAATCTGCGCAGAAATTGGTCTCTCAAAGAATTTTGCACAGAAGGAAAACAAGCCAGCAATTTTTCCGCAGACCAAACTTTACACTCTGGAAGCCAAGTAAAACTGAATTGCAAAAGGTCTCTGATTATGTCTGCTGAGTCCAACCTAGCCTGACTAACTAAGGGGCCATCAACTTTCGATTTTTGTATTTTTCATATGCCCATGATGGGGATAGGAGGTCTTACCCTAGGCTACATTCATTTAACAGTACATAGGCGTTTGGCTGTTAACCAAACAAAAAATTGTTTGGAACTGTCCATAAAAGGGAATTTGTTGAAAAACGTGGATGGGAAACTTCACAAACAATGTATACAATGTAGAATAGAACAATTTTACTATACATCCCAGTTTGGCGTATCTTCAGTTGAAGTACATTGAGTTCCACAAGACATCTATCTGTTGCTTACAAAGCTTTGCTAAGGCAAAAAATTTAAGCCCATTGGAGGGGGTGGAGGTTCCACTCTTAACGGCCAAATGCCATTAGAAATATGGAATTCGAAAGTGGATGGCCACTAACATTTGTCCTGTTCAGAGTTAGTCTTAAAGAAACAACTGGTTGAAAGTGAAATTCTGAAAGTAGGTAGTAGACATGTTGCTTCATTCCTAATTCAAAATGATTTTTTTTAACATTTTGCCTTTTTTGCAGTTTAGCTTCTGTCCCTGAGAAGTCACCAGCAGTTGATTGGGATTTTTATGCAAAGACTGTTTCAAAACCAGGACTTGTTGAATCATTCAAAAAACAGGTACTTCCTACTTTGCAATTCTAAGTGACTGGAATATGAAAAGACAACTACTACACCTGTCCACAACATGAAGGGTGTTGCAAAAGTGATTGTCTGTTTTTTCCAAAGATTGGAAAGATTTTGAGCAATGAGTATTGTCCAGTTTTGTCAGTTTAATACATACTGTGTACATATTTTAAGATAAAACATATTGTATGGTGCAATCCCCAAATGGAATCTGTTCAGCATTTGTTGATTAGCTTCAAAATGTGAAGGATATGCAAGCCAGACGATACTTGGTGTTCATCATAAGCGTATGGTCATAAAAAAGCATAGAAAAGAAAATCTTGAAATCTAACATCATACATCTTGTAAGAGTGTTTGAATCAGTTGGATGACAAATGGTGACACCTTCTAATAACATGTGACAAATGATGACATTTATTTGTAAACACCCTTTGCTTGATAAGCTTTGTCTTTTTTGGTTTTGACTGATGTTTTTTTCATGAAACATTATCATTCTGATTTTCTCTTGCTAGTATGAAGCTCTTAAAGTTCCATATCCAGAAGACAAAGAAAGTACAAGGATTGCAGCCCACAAAGCTGAAATGGTTTGTATTCACATAAAATTGAAACTTATCTGTCACTGAATAAGTTTTCTTTGACTATATGTACATTGTAGTGAAGTTCTGAGCTGTTGAAAAGTTTTCATGAATCAAAAGTGTTTACACTACTCGAGAATTGGTGTCCCCAGGAGAACATAAATTTTATGTATTGGCGGAGACAGTTTGAGTGGAAGGCTGATTCATTACACTTTTGTCATTATTGAGAGTTGTACCATTACAGTGTGAATGTGCTGAACCTTCTTTCCCCAGTAAACTACGGATTTACAGTACTTTGTTAAATGAGCAATTTTATCATATTTTAGGAAGCTGAAATAAAGCAAGAAATTGCAGATGCTCATGCTAGAGCTACTTCACTTCAAGAACAAGTAATATGTTTGAGTAATATGTACCTACGACGTTGGAGTAGACGCCTTGTTCTTTTTTACAAGATTGTCAACAATATAACCCCTGACTACACAAGATACCCCATTCCACAATTACCACAAGCAATGTACTCTTTTCGTAATGCAGATGTAATTGGGCAGATAAGGGCAAGAACGACAAGTTTCAAGACAAGCTTTTATCCTGACTGTCTTTCTGAATGGAACAAACTTGACCCAGAAATTAGGTTATCACCCTCACTGAGTATTTTTAAAACAAAACTATCGAAACTTATCCGACCCACTCCTGAACTAGTATATGGTATTCATGATCCAAAAGGTCTAGCTATTCTCACTCAGTTACGGGTAGGACTGAGCAAACTGAATTTTCATAAATTTAGGCATAACTTTAGAGATACAGTCAACCCTTTGTGTCCTGCAAATGATGGAGTAGAGGACACGGAACATTTCCTGCTGCTTTGTCATTCGTATAACGGTCCTAGATCTGATCTTCTTGATAGTGTGAATGCAATATTACTCCCTCATGGTTTTTCGCCTCTTTCAAATGAAACTTTACTCAAATTCATTTTGTATGGTGACAAGCGGCTAACCTTTGACACCGAAAAGAAGTTACTTCAGGCAACCCTCAAATTCATTCATGCTTCAGAACGCTTTTAAATGTTCCATTGCTGCAAACTCCCATTCATTAGCACCTACCTTTTGTCAACTTTGTATTTGTAATTAGTGGTTTACTTATTTTTCTTTCTATCTTTACTTTATGTTAATGCGTTTTTATGTATTGGCCATGGGGTAGTCATGGTCCTTCGCTCCTCATGGTGTCGTACCCATAGTGTAGTAAAGTAATTAGGGGTAGTATAGTAGAATGTAAAATTTGTATTGTAATTATTTTATATGAATAAAAAAAAGAGATTGATCTCTTGATTTGTTGATTGATTGATTAATTGAAAGATTATTGATTGATTGATTGATTGATTGATTGATTGATTGATTGATTGATTGATTGATTGATTGATTGATTGGATTTTTTCAGCAATGTTAGACAAGATATTAGTTTTGGCAAATTAAGCAAATTTTTGATCAGTTCAACAGAAATTAAATTAAACTTGTTTTCATATATGTCACATTGATTATTTTCTTATTTGCAGTTGAACAAACTGAAAGCAGAAAAACCATATGAAGACATGACTGTAAGTAATCACATTCATCTGATTTCATATGTTGCATCATTTCTCATTGCATCATTTATTCATTTCATTTCTCCCCATGCTATTATTATGTACTTTAAAGGAATGCAACTGAAACTATTTAACAGAATGCAATTTTCACATGACATGAATTTGATTTTATTTCAGATTGATGAATACTTAGCAGACAAACCTGAATTAAGAGCACATATTGAAGATGATATTAAAAATCATAGATGGTATCTTACTACACCAGGAAAACAATAATGTATTATCTGTGATTGATTGATTGTATGAACTCTGACTGATCATAATTAATATCAACCTTGATTTTCATGTTTGAATAAAATGTGGATTGTATGTTGTTTGAAAAACATCATTTAACAACTTGATTTCATTGAAATGATTTTGCCTTGGATCTATCTTGTCAACAAATAAACATTTTGCAAATGAACAGTAATATGCTGGTAATTTCAAATTATTCCATTCTTTTGTTGACCAGAATGATTATAATTTCTTTCCCCTACATGCTAAATATCCATATTTGAAGCCTTGCTAGAATTGTCAGCATTTAACAGTCATCTCAAGTTCAAAAAGAATCCGTTTATGACCAATGTATCTATTTCCTGCTCTAAAATACCCAAGAAAGTTGCACAATGATTACAAATCTGAAAAGTTTGAACTGAAGACTTTGGCACTATCATTATTTGAATGATTTCAACCATCCAGCCCGGTGGTAAACTCTTGCCTGGTAAAATTCAGAAAATAGTTTCCCTCTTGTGATAAGCCCTGTTGTTCAGTTTTACTTTTACTGAAGAAAGTCCAAATTGACTTATTACTCTATAGTCAAATTCTGCTTTGTAACGTAGATTTGTCCTGCAATTTCGGTACTTGGATAATTGCAGATTTGGAAATCGGGAGTCCCTAATTTAAGATTCAAGAACAAAGAACCAGAACCAAGATCCAAACCATCCTAATTTAAGAAGCGGAATTTAAGAACCAAGTTTAGACACCCTACTTTAAGAACCCAAATTTAAGAACCAAGTTTACACACCCTAATTTAAGAACCGAGCGAGCAGCGGCCGAATATTGGCTGAAAAAAGATTTTGTCCATATTTAATCAAAATATTTGGCACTAAGAAATAGCATATGTCATTTGTCATCCAAACGGCAATTTCTAGGCAGTTTTTTTGGCGCTTTTAATGCAACTTGGGTATTAAAAAGAAAAGAACAATTTGTTGACCTAACCACCAAGGAAGAAAGGAACGGTATTTGCAGCCATCACTCCTGTAGAGCAGCCCGAAGCAGTTCAGGTAAGAAATTCAACGACAATGATCTACGAAGTCCAATGGAACTTTGTGGCATCCCAACTGCAAGTGTGGCTGGTAGTAGCATTAGCATTTTAGCATAGCATTATGAGAATTAGAGAATAGAATTATGCAACTAACATATTCAAAAAGAGACTGGCTCGTGAAAACGAGACGATTCTTGAAGGCCTAGCTGCACGTGCCCAGAGAGTGAAGTAAGGAGGTAATGTAATGAAAATCAACGCAAAAACAGCCATATATGGGAAATCTTTGATTTTGGTACCATACAGGCAGGACCATGTACCAAAGTGAGTGGATTTCATGTCCATTTTGTTCATAGTACATTTAAGTTCCTAAATCTCTATTATTCTTTTGATGAATCCAACTTTGATTGTAGGTCAAGGTCAGCAATGCTGACACAGCTAGCCTGCGTCGCAGACCCAAATCCAAAAGAAGAACAATAGGGTCTGCGTACAATGGAGCGATCTCGTGTTCTCGTGACTTTAATTTATTCCGTAGACTGAGCACTAGACAGCGAGTGTCATGCATATAAATTAGTGCATCATTTTGCGAGCAAGAGGGAAAGTAATGGCCGACATTCTTTGTACTGAAACGTTTACAGTGTTCTACAGAAACTTACGATGAATTCTTTGATTGATACATGCATTTTGTGTACATAATCATGATAGTCTGCATAAATTACATTCAAGGATCCTTGAATATAATTTATGCAAAGAACACGGGATCGCTCCATTGTGCGCAGACCCTATCCTTCTCCATTTGGAATGGGGTCTGCGACGCAGGCTATGACACAGCATGAGGGTCCAAAACTTTAGAAAAGGTAGGGGTGCAAAATAACAATGATCTCTAAATTGTAAACCAAATACTTATCAGACTTGATAATTATGAGCAGATTCATCAGATAAATGTTTGTTTTTGTCAGCAATATTATTATCTCAATCTTCATCACTCAAAAAAATGATTCATTGAGTTGATGCATTTTTATCTTATTTGGAACTGATAGATATCATATGTGGATGCAAAATGAAGAATTGCTTGACAAGACTGCCTCTGAGAGATTAACACTTGATCAAGAATATGAAATGCAAAAAAAATGGTTTCATGATGAAGACAGTATGTTTTATTTCTTATTGCTCTTGTTTGTTTCTCTCAGTTTTCTCCATCGTCATTACTTTAATCTTTCTAGTATTTTGGAAGCCTCCTGTCTTCCATTTTGCGTTTATTCATCCAATGTTTATTTTTTCAACAGAATGTACATTCATAATCCTTTCAAGAACCATTTGGAATTGTTGCAAACTTGAGACTGGTATGTGCTTTATTTCCTTTTCCGTGATTTGAGAATTCCTAATTTGTGTGAAATTTTGATTTTAGAATGATTTCACAAAACTGCTATTTTCCTTTATTAGATTCTATGGTTGGTGATGTCAACTTATTTTTTAACAAAATTGAGGACAAACTAGAGGCTGAGATAGAAGTTATGGTTGCAGGTTTAAATTTTAATCTTTTATATACATTGCTGTTAAGTGAATTTCAGTTTTTAAAATCAGTTACAGCGACAATTAGATCAACAATTTTACCTTGTATATCTTTGTGGTTGGCCTAAAAATAGACTTTTCCTACTAAAATTCCAGTGTAAAATTTCAATTTTTGTTAGCATATACTACTGCAGATAGATTGGAGTAGCATGTTGATAAATCAGATTGAAATAAAAGATAATAAGATTGATAGACAAGTTCTTAAAAACCCAATACAAATTCTTTCTAGAGCAGTCAGCAAGGAACTGTGGCATTGGAAAGGAGGCTGTTCTTGCTATGATTCATTATGGTAAGTATTTCAATGATCAGCATTGTTTCTTAAATCAATCTTTCCAATTTTGCTTTTTGATGCTTTCCATGAAACTTTCAGATCTTAATAATTTTGCAACATGTCTTTGAATCTCTTGAAAAATTACCCTGTTACAAGAAATTATTGCCCATGCTTTCCCAATTTGTTTTCCTTGTCTTTTCAAATTGTAAGGTGATTGCTTGTTTACAGTTACAGTGGAAGAAGCATTCATCTGTCTTTTCAATATTCAAAATAAAATTGTATCTTCATTGGATTTGTTTTCTTTTGCATGACAAAATCTTTTGAATATTCTTATTCATTGTGGTTTGCAGCAGAAACAACTCCAAATTGCTATCCACTACTCTCAACCCAGTAGACGCAATATTCAAATAGAGTGGAAGCAAGTAAAAAGCAATATTCAAATAGTCATCCTAGCATGAAAAGCTACAGTATTTCAAATAATCTTTGAATTTACATGGTACACTTCCAGTGGCGTAACAGAGCAGCTCGGGGCCCTTAGTAATTTAGCTATGCAGGGGCCCCCTAGACTGACGACGTGATTCCTTGTATTCGTTCAACATTTATAATCTGATGTTTTAATTTCACTCATACGAAGGACTCACGACCAAACGGATTCTAAACAGGGACTAAAATCTTACGAAAAATCGAACGCCTCCTTTCCAAATTGCGCCTCGTAAACAAGTTAAAGTTCTAAAGACGGGGGGGGGGGGAGGTAACATCGACTCTGATTTGTTATGTTGGCAGGACGTCTCCTGGGACTGGGCAACATGGTGCAATCACGAAGGTAGAACATGGGGTTGATTCCAAAGCGACTGTTCTCTCCTTTTCTGTCACACATTGTTTTGCAAACCTCTTTCTTTTCCGTCGCCTTGGGACTCAAAGAAGATATTCCATAGCTCGTGCAAGCACAAAAGATTTGTATGAAGAAAGATTGATTTGCACTGTCAGTCTCGAAAGACTGCCGACTTGTTTTCACACAAGGTGCTTTCAAGCACTTCATTGAATCTTTCCAATCGTATCGACTGACCAACTTTTTTGCGTTTGTTGTCGAGTACACGTTTTTTTAAAAGAAACTGGTTTATAAGAAACTAGTACTAAAATTTCAAGAAACTCTAGTACTATGTCTTATAAGTATTAAGAAACTTTTCAAAGTTGAAAGCATGGATATTATAGCAAATAGATCGCCGAGCCTTTATTCTTGAGCAATATTATCTAATCATTTGTGTTTTCAACATGAAAGAACACTGTTTATTCCTTTATGATGTTTTAAATGTCAAGAAACATATTTACCGCAGTGCTAGCGACTACATTGATAATTCATGCATTCAAAAGTAAGAAACCAATTAAGAAACTTTTAGTACTAAAATGGACAAAATTTCATGTGAAATGAAGAAACTTTTAGTACTATGGCCTGATCCAAGTTTCTTATAAAAAACGTGTAGGCTACCAAACTTTAGAATTTTATTGTGGAAAAACTGGCCAAGCTTTTGACTTAAAATTTGGTATGTGTGTCCGTGAGCATGTTCTGTGTTTGGTGAAAAGTTTGATTCTGAAGCTAGTAAAATATTTTGAAATGAGCTTTCTCAAAAACCGTAAAAGGCAAACCCTTTTGTTAAATATGTCTTTCGATTGCCAAGAGTATGAGCAATCCCATACTTTTTACAGAATTTCGATAGCCCGATTGGTTGCAGAGCAATTAAAAAGTTTCTAGAGAGGATCATTTCTGAAAACCGACTTTCGGTGCTCATCAGAGCAGTGTGTTGCAGAGTCATCTTAAATCAAGCCTCCACGGCTTCGATGGCACGATCCTTCATTTTGCAAACAAAGCCCACGAAAGCAGTGAGAATATTTACAAACGATGCTGACTAAATCAATGTTATTTCTTTGCTGAACCCCCCGACACATTCAACTCAGGACCAGTTTTCTTTCGCTCCAAACAGTAGCATTTTCCTAATCAGCCAATCAAACACTAAGAATTGACACGTGGTCTTACCTTATTAAGAAAGTAGTGATCTGATTGGACGCGCCGTAAACACGGCGGACTTGGCCTAATTAGTCCCTATTCTGAAGCGTAAGGACATAAGTCCCTCAACTGAAGCGATAACAACAACAACAACAAGCGTAAGTTAGAGGGACTTATGTAATGCAGTCTAGGGGCCCCCTATAAGGCGGCAGATAGTTCAAAAGTTTATCAAATTTCCAACATCAAAGTGTTGTTTTAATAGGCAAAATCAAGTTGAGTCCAGCACATCAAAACCTTCATAACCGGCGTCTATGGGAGTTTTTTTATGAAGGCACGTTTGCACAAGAAAAATATTAGGGATGGTGGCTAAAAGTGAATACTAGCTACTACGCGAGCTAGATTTGGAGTATGTCTGTAATGTCGGAAAAATTTTTTGAACCATGCTCTTTAGAATATCGGAAAACGCATCTTTCGTAGCACCTTATCATCGAATTCAGAAAAAAGAATTGTGGTTGACGACATGCTTCCCATGGAAATATTCTAAGTTATCGCTTAGGTATCGTACAGAAATGGATTTTTGGACAAGTCATCTTCTAAAACGTCCATATTCGCTAGAAGATAGCAGGGCATCTTTGAAAAGTTTGCAATACGGTGTTCAATTCACTAGAAGTCTTTGGGTCTCTTTGAAGGAGCCCGAAGGCATTCAGTGCAAATCAACAACACGTTGTTTCTTCAAAACCTGGAAATCTGAAAATCGCGTAAGAGGCCTCTTGGGGGCCCCTAAAGCTCGGGGGCCCTTAGGAGTTGCTCTAACCCCAACCACCGTGCGTTACGCCACTGTACACTTCTTCCATTTTGAAGCAATATTTTATTGTGCTGCAATATTGCAATTTTTGATAACTTCTTCTTTTTATTCTAGGGTCTACAATTCTTAAAGTCCATAAAGTAACTGCTATCATTGGTAATTCAAACAAAGAGAGTATTTCATTGTTTTCAAAGCTTGGTTTTGTCAAGGTAAACTCAATCATTAAGTCTTACTGTACTTCCCTAAGCAAATCTCACTTAGGTATTTCCTTTGTGACAAACATGTACGGTTGTATTTTTGGGATGTTATCGGGCACAAAATGTCAAAAAACTAAGAACCATAACATCCACATCCATCATCTTGTTGTACCGTAACACCCTTTTATTGTCATTCAATAAAAATTCTTCTTCCATTTTAGACAAGAGAAACAGCTGTCTTTAATGAATCAACGTATGAGCTGTGCATCAATGAATCATTCCAAGAAAAACATTCAAATCAACTTGAACAATTACGAATTGGGTCTTATCCAATAGAAAAAGAATGACTATATTATGCAAGGTCAGCCATTCATTCACTAAATTTGAAAACTACATACAGTATGAAGAGACAAGGCAGATTGCATGTCTGCAGTCTTAAATGTTTGTGTCAAATGTTTTGAAACTTCCTTAAAAAAGTTACTCAAACTTTACAGACTTAGATGAAGCATCCTTGTCAATGTGAAATGATTTTAATGTTTTATCTTGAACTGGCTCATAACCAAGACCAAGACCTCTTTTATTCCTGCTTGTATCAAATGCATATTCATATTGCTTCTCCAGCCCTTTATTGAGCTTCTCTTCTTGTGTCCGACTCATTGCAGCTGTGCTGAATTTCTTCAAACCAGAAAACCCTTTCTTCTCACCAATGGTATTCCCTTTGTTTTTGAATCCCCCAAGAAGGCGAATGAATTTGTTGTTTTGTTCCGTTGATCCAAGAGACGCTGCTCCCCATTGTCCAATGTCAGGATTTCCTTGTACCTGAGAAAATGATAGAGAATTGATAAAATTGTCTGATGAATCATTTAGTTCATTGCTAATTGATGGAAACCCTTGCACAGCTCATCTTTAGTTTTAGTGGCTTTATAAACTGATCTTGAGAGTAATCTAACAACCTGGAAAAAGCCAAATTAATATTACATTATATACATCACATCTTGTTTGTAAGTAAGAAATATACTGAGGCCATGTTTTCAAAGAAACATTGAAATTATTCTTGCTAATTTGTTTGATTATTTAACTTACATCACTTGTTTTCTCCTCAACATGTTCGTTTTTGTCTCTTTTACATTTCACTTCTTCCTTGGATCCATCCTCATCATTGCTTTCATCATCAGATCTTTTCTTCTTGTGTTTCTTTTTTGACCTTTTATTCTCAGCATCTCCATCTTCTATTTTTCTTTTTGCATCCTTCCTTTCTGCCTTCTCGTCATCATATTCCTTCTTTCTTTTCTTCTTTTTCTTTTTGCATTCATATTCATTTGTCTGCTCCTCATTCCACCCTCCTTTCCCCAGCTTTTGTTCTGTCTCTTCTGAATGCCTCTTTTTATCTTTCTGTCTTTCATCAGACACATCACTCTCCTTGTATTCTTCTTCATGATATTTGACTTTATCCTTTTTCTTCTTTTTTGATTTTTTCATCACTTTTTCCATATCTTCAGATTCATTTTTCCTTGTGTCTTGAGTGACTTTCTCTTCTGACCTCGTTTCCTTTCCCTTTTTTGCTTTCTTCTTCAACCTTCTCTCTGCAGTTGCTTCATCAGTCTTATGATCCATTCCTTAAACAAATGAATTGTGTATTGATGATGCAAATGATCTATACACAATCTGTACGCAAACAATTTTACTGCATTTGGACTTCACTGCTAGCATATTTTGGCCGCCGCCATTGAACGCCAACCAACGAACGTGACGAATGACGAATTCGAGAACTTGCACGAAAACGAGATCGTTCTTGAAAACGCGGTTGATTTTCTGAGATTTACACTTCCCATTTTGTAAACAAAACATTGTGTTGTTTCTTTGTTTGATTTGCGATTTGAAGAATGTTTGATCGATAAAAAATTGCAGAAAGAAGGAAACATTTGATGAAGTGCTTGACATATTGATCATCTGCTTTGACAATGACTGAGAAAAACAAGATACTTCTCTTCAACCTTCTCAAAGAGAAAGGCAATGACCAATGTGCTGAATGCGGAGGAAAGGGTAAGATTAATTTATCACTTTTAGGCCGGGCTTAAATTGAAGAGACCAAGGGAGTGGTTGTGGAGTGTTGCAGGTTGCAAGATTTTCAAGGCCGAAGTTTCTTCCTCCTTGAGTCTGCAGTGCAACCTACAAACTGTGTGCCAAGCATTTTTTCCCGTTTTTCCCACCAAACTAGATGTACGCCCTCGCCGTCCCATCCACCAAAGCCAGTTGTTGGTTTCTCCATTTCTGCATGTGACATGCTAAATTAAAAAGAGATGTTTCTTCATACCAAAATAGCATTTTACATCACCCAACTCGTGTTTCCTTTTTGCTTCATAATATTTCCTTTCTTTTATTCCCCATGTAGGTTCTGTGCCAGACTGGGCTTCAGAGAATTTGGGCGTATTCCTATGTGTGGACTGCAGTGGGAAACATCGAAGTTTGGGCAAACAAATTTCATTCGTTCGATCATTGAGACTCGATAATTGGGCAGATGATAAATGCGAAGTAATTGAATTTATTTTTTTTGTTCTCTTTCAACCCCATCGCCCTCTCTCCGGGCGTCAGTCATATCTCACTCTCCACTTCTTTCTTTTGGACACACTTTTGACGCCTCGTTTTCAATGCGCGAAGGCGAGAGCGGAAGTCAAATGGTATGATTGACAGGAAGCACGTGACCACTATCAATTTGCTTCCTTGTTTCCAACTCTAAATCAAAAGTATGAAGATAATTTTGAAATTCCTGAAACTATACTTAAATAGAACAAATCTAAGTTGCATTTTCTGAAGTGGCAATTAAATGTTTAATTGATAGCGTGTTTTTGAGTACGTCGGGTTTTGAGTTCGCTTCAACAAGGAAGACTTCATCACGCTTCGTGAACTTCGAAAGATGTCGGGAACAATTGGACTTCAGTTATTTGACCTTTTGGATTCGCCTGGCAACTCAACTTGCGCTGATTGCGGATGTAGAGGTTAGTAGAATTTGAATAAGTTATCCTTGGCTAATATGCGATCGAAGTTTTGAAATGTTGGTCGAGGCCAATGCCTAAAATCGTAAGGTTTTCGTCGGTTGTTTGAATTTTTATTGATTACATGACATGACAAAGATTAGGTTGAGAGCAAACAAAGAAAGGTTCTTCCCCTACGTAATAATTGAATTTCTTTAAATCGCAGTTAAGCTGCTTCAGCGCAGTTCTTCTACTAACAAGATCGGCAAATTATTTGTTTCATCGTAGTTGGATTCGAAAAAATTAATGAATGAATCTTTCATTTCATTTCAGCTCCTACGCCAAAATGGGCATCATCAAGTCTTGGCGTATTTCTTTGCCTGAATTGTGTTGGGTTGCATCGTAGTCTTGGTGTCCATTGCTCAATCACAAAATCACTGGAACTAGATAAATGGACTGAAGACATGTATGAGGCAAGACCATAGAACACATCTTAATTTCCTGCCTTGTAATTAATGGAACAAACTAAAGTCGCACCCTTTCTCCTTCTTCAGAACCAAACAGGAGGCCCCCAAAGGGGGCAGGGTCGCTGGAGCCCTGGAGCCCATCACTTTGAAAGCTTGGAGCCCAGGAGCCCAGACAATTCACATGACAATTTTCTCGAATTTTAAGAAATAGAGCCCCTGAAGCCCACAAGAGCATGAAATGGAGCCCTGGAGCACAGCAATTTTGTCTTTTGGAGCCTCCCTGACATTGAGGGGGGAGCTAGTTTCACTTGATAAACAGGGATGGCATTATTCTAAAATCTATGAACCTTAGAAAACCAACAAAAATACACTTGTTGAAAAATACAAGTTTTTAACAACAATTTATCACGCTTTCTCATAAATATGTCAAAGGGATCAAGCTTGGGCAACAAGGGGATAACTTCGTACCACCTTCTGATGCCACCCTAGCGTTTGATGATAGTCTCCTGAATCCAGAATTGGTCAGTATGATATTAGGAATGGGAGGAAACAAATTTGGCTATTGGATCTCAAATATCTTTTGTCAAGATCCATTTGGAATTTGATTGCCAGGGTAACTCTTTTCCATGGCAATAAGATATTTGAAACAATAGTACTAAATGATATGCTACATTCCAAATGCAATGCAATGCCATGCAATGCTATGGCTGGAGAAGAGGAAGCTCAAATGAATAAGGAAGTTTGAGTTCTATGCACTGAAAGAGGAAGGAAGCAAAGAATCAACTGGAGAAAGGTCATTCAGGTCAAGATTTGTAAATGAACTTGCAGTAAGTGTGGCCCCAGGGGAAATTTGAAGAGACTTAATATGAAAACTGAGACAGAGATATCAAGGGAAGGAGGGATCGTTAGGTTAAGGTGAAAACCTCAAACGTAAAATGTTTGAAATCAAACAAAATTCTGTAAAATCTTTTCTAATTAAGATTCTGATCAATGTTTATTGATGCATTAACTTTTTAATATCATGAAAAAAGCTTACGAAGTTAACCAGCAGAAGTGAAATTTGCTTTTTGTCTGGTTTATTGCAGACAAATGATGCAGCTCAGATTGGTGCAGCTCAGATGGTGCAGCTCAAATTCCTTCAGCCAAAAAGTAATGTTAAGAATGCTGCAAAGGAATGATTTGATAATTTCACAAAGAAAGCCAAGAAAATATGTGAATTTTTTTCTTTAAAATCTTCACTCTCTTTATGACCGTGTGTAAAAAGCAAAATGAATTAAAGAGGTTTGAAACTTTGTATCTAGAAAGTTTTAAAAGACCAAAAATAGCTCAATTATCTCATCAAAAATGAGTAACGATTGCAGAACTTCTTCACAAAAAGGATTTTTTCATTTTATGTTATAGTAGTTATGATCAAGTGATTGCTAAAAAGAAACTTAATTTCTCGTTTCTTTCTTAGCTGTTTGTTATTTTGAATATACTTATCTTAAGCAGTAAAGCTAACTTTGCAAAAAAGTTATGAATAGCAGTTTTAGAAGTTGATTTAATTTTCCTTTGTTTTTTTAGTTTATGGCAAAGACTGGAAACTTAAAATCAAATGCAATTTATGAAAAAAATGTCCCTGCCTGCTGGAGAAGACCAACACCGTTTGACCATCATTTAGAATTTTATGTTGAAGAATGGATAAGAGCAAAATATGAGAGGAAGGAATTTATGGAAGGAAATGAATCAAAGCAAACATACTGTCAAGGTTGGTTATTATTTCATCTCATTGATGTCACTTTAATATATTTTGAAAGCACTTTTGGTTTTTACTGCAATGTTTTAAAATCCTTTGCTAAATGCTGGTTTGAAAGTCCTCAGTAGCAGACATTTCGGGGGGGGCAACGCAATCAACCCCAATGTTGGCTGGAACAAAGATCTTTTGTTTGAAAACAATAGAAATAAGCAATGCTTCTTAACTCAAACAATACGTTTTGCCCTCCCCCTAATGTTTGGCATAGTGTCCACAACTGAAAGTCCTTTTAATGCCAGATTTTCCATGGCCTAGTGTTCTGCTTTGTGGTACATAAGATCATAGTGCTTGTCTTTAATGAGTTATTCTGCTTAATTTTAGGGACAAAAGATGGTATGCTCATGAAAAAGGAAAGGCATGGTAATAAATGGAATTCAAGGTATTTTCGATTGTCTGCAGAAACTGGCTCACTCTCGTACTACAACAAAAAGGAGGTAAGTTTCATTGTTGCCTCTAGTCTGTGCATTATCTCTGAAAAATTGGGAGCCATTTTACAACAATCTATACTTTTCCAACTCAATTATTTCAACTAAAAATTTCATGAACTTGCTAAACAATCAATAAATCTGATCTAAATCTAATGAATGTAATAAAGTTACATTTACAGTACGTTAAAACGTCACCTTGTCGACTAAAAGCAATTCAAATTTAAGTACAGCGAATTTTCATACATGCTTTGCAAAAAGCAGAGACTCTCAAACTTTCCTGCAGCAAGCTATCACACATTCATGCATACAAAGCTGCAAACTTGAGTAAAAGCTTTTTTAGAACTCGTAAAGTTTCTGTGATGTTTGAAGCCATGAAACAACCATATATGTATGAATGTAAAAACCAAATCGTAAGAACATGTGATTACTGAATACATTTATAGTCTTAACAGTGGTGATTTTTATGGAAAGCTTAGTAAATAGAATCCTATTTATGCAATATATATTATGAATTATTTGCAGGATTTGAGCCCTATCAAAAGAATGGATATAAAACAAGTAAATGTAATCCTATGCAGCGACAAGAAAACGGATAAATTCTTTAGCATGGAAATCACTGCCCCTGAAGAAAAAGAAAAGAAGGGAAAGGTTAAAAAGCAATGTGAACGCAGCATTTATGTTCATTCAGATACTGGCAGGGTAATTTGCAACTTACATTGGTTTAATTGATGTTTACTTGATGTCTTTATTCTTTGTTTTAGTATGAATTTGCCACGTGTATATTGTTGTAGCTACTGAAAATGTAAAACCTCCCATACAAAGAGACAGCAGGGACAGGCCAGGATAAATAGAGCTCTGGACCAATTGTGAACATTTATTAATTTGTTTAAATTTCGCACTTAGATTATGTATACGAGTTTCTTTAAATTGTCGTTCTTGAAAAAATGAAAGCAATTAACAAAAATGTTGATCCAAAGGCTCGACATCAGTGGACAAAGAGAAATTTTACTGTGAGAGAAATTTTTCGTGGTGATTTTAAGATTTCGAAATCTACTGGTTTTAGCCGGCTGCACGATCGTTATCTTTTCCTTCATGATTGATAAATGTCGTATCGAACTGTGGATTTACTTGGAATTATTATTATTATATGTGTCGTGTGTCAGTCAAATGAAAGCCTACAGAATGCCTCATTCTTCCAGTTATTTGAAACTTCACTTTAGTAGCAGGTTCTTTGAATTTCCGTCAAATTGACCATTCTGAATAAAAAGAGTGTGTAGCCTGGCATGATATTGCTAAGACTATTTAGCCTCTTTCTATCCTTTGTCTTTTCTTTAAAATTTTCCCATTGTTGATACTTTATTTTTTATTATTTAAACCGTATCCTTTTTTGCAGGACATAGTTGATTGGTTTTTGTCAATTCGAGCAGCAAAATTAAAAGCTCTCAATTTAGACGAATCAGAGCCAAATGTGAGTGTTTCATTTCTTTTATTATTAAATTTCAGAATCAATAGTTTTTGTGGTTTCTAGGATGATGGTATTCTTATTCCCTGAATGATTTACGATTTATTGAGTCTTGATAGACTGATTCATGATTTGTGATTTGTGTTTTGTGCAGATAAGCCGCCTATTATCAAGAGATTACATCAAGGAAGGGTTCGTAAAGAAAAGCGGCCCGAAAGTAAGTTTCTTTGGTTCAGATCTTCTAATATTTGCAAGTACCGTCATTTATGAACTGGACGGTGCATGACAGTTTTACTGTAAACAAACATCCCTCGAAACAGTGATTTGTAGTGCTCTGGTAGGCAACATCTGTCAATGATTTTCCAATATCATCAAAATGAAAGTGATATTTGAAAATGGATTCTTGAATATCATGGAGAAACAAACTAACAGTTTCATATATGATAGGCAAACAGAGATATCGTTAGATTTGTAAGGTTATTTTCTAGTGGATTCACCTTATCCAAAAGGCCCACCCACAAAATATGTGCAAAAATATTGTCCCATGCGTAAAACAACATAATTCATTAACATATTTGTTTATTGTTAAAAGACCTAGCAGTTTCACAATACGACTATTTTCGCCAAGATTTCTATTTTAACCCTAATAAGTTCAGACCATTAGTTGTATATATCTCAATTCTGTCGTTACAAATGTGTTACTTTAAGATGAAAATCGATCAAAATATATTCAATTTTTGATGCAATCAAACCTTTCATTAAATTTACTTTGTTTTTTGCTAGAGCTTTGCGGTATCTATTTGCAACTGGTTTTTGTGACAACTGTTGTTTTCATGTTCGTATCTCTTTTAGGAAAATGATCGCTATATACAGAGATGGATAACTGTCGAGCCAAACAAGTTTTCATATTTCACAAATGTGATGGTAAAGCATCATTTATTTCATATTCAAACTACATCATATTTATCACTATTTATTCACGCAATTGTTTTTTCGAAAAGAGTCACGCCTTTTCCTTTTGTAGTCTCTTCAAAATTACAGTTTACGACCAAATGAAGTGGTTTCTCATCACTCATCATAAGTGGTGCATCTTTGATATTTCAAGCATAAAAATTCCCAATCGAATGGTATGGACGAATATTATTGAGTGTTGTTCATTTTTCTCGAACACAGTGATCGACAAATGCAGAATATTTTTAAGTACCATCAGCAAATTGATATTTAAAATTTCACAACATTTTGAGCATCTGTTTGTATCTATCTGTGTCCCACTTAATTAACAGGTGATCTGTGAGATTTGTAAAGAGGTCACATGATTTCCCGAGTTTTCAATATTTAGTAACATATTATATAAATATATTATTTAAATAGTTACTCTGTTTCTTACAGGATCCAACTCCGAAGAAAGAAGTGAAACTTCGACCATCACCTGAGCTTTACAGTGTAGCTGAAGGGGTAGATGGGAAACACCCTGATGAACCCCATCCATTTATGGTCCAAACGCCTGAGAGGGTTTTTAATTTTGGCGCTGAATCGAAAGAAGAAATGGAAAGTTGGATGAGAGCTTTCAAAAAGGCCATTGAATCAGAACCATTTGATCAAAACCGAAATGAGAGGATGTCCGTTGTTTCTACAGTGTCCCAATTGTCTATATCATCAAGTGACTCGGCTGCTAGCTCTTAATCTAACTGCGTATTTATAACCTTACGTTGTAATTTTCTTATTCATTTTTATAACATATTAATACAACTTACTCATCGATACCATTACTGCATATCTAGAACTTTAATGTCGATATGCTTTGTTGTCAAAACTAATGCCACGTTTATATGGTACCGATGCAATTGTGATTCGCTACAAAGTTGTTGCTGTCCAAGAGCATTGATGCTGCCTTTCTCCAAAACAGCATTATATTATGAGTACTGTTGCAACATCAAACTTAACCAACAGAATTAATATTTCTTCAAGCCACGATCCAGTATTCCATGCAGTGTTTCAATTTTTCCGTTTTCAGTCAGAACAATTCTTTTCCTTGCAAGTTCAAGTTAGTAAGTACCACACAATCTTTGATTGTGAAAATAATCTTTTTTCGTCGTAGAGTCTTTATTTCTTAGCTCTAGTATTCGTTATACCTGTATTCGCACCATACTGCTTCGTATTGTATCGTCCATCGTTAGTATTGGCATATTTCCTTTGCATAACATTTATAGTTTTATATTATTCTTTGTTTCCACTCGTTAGGTCATAAGTTGAACAAGTTTAGAATATCATGCTGTGCATTAATGATGTAGAACATTTTTACAATAACAATATGCGCGAGTCTGTTCGAATATTGTTTAACATATTTTAAGACAAGAACACAGAATATAGTCATTAAACTTGTATTCTTAAGTGTCCCAAAACTTTGATTGTCCTCAAAAATTTGTGCGCTGTTCAAACGGCTACAGCGAAGAAGCCAGGAATCCAATTTGTCTTTTTTCAGATTTATGAATGGAAGAGACTTCATCTTAGCTTGTGGCACCCAGTTTGAGTAAATCTGACGAGTAGGTGCTGACTTGTGAAGCAAGAAAGTCAAAATTAATGGTTCAGTAATTAACTGTATAATTATAATTTTGGCAATAAATGGACCCTGTCTTAAAATTCCATCCAGGAAACATATTTGAGAGTAATAAATGACCAAAATGCTCAATAATATTTGCAAGGAAGTCTTATTGAAGAAATATTGTTGGTTTAAATCGATTTTATGACTTTATGGTATCAAAAATAATTGATGGATGCACACTATGGCCTGCAGCATTTTTGCTGCACATAAAAATTTCTAGCAATCCTAGATATTGTTTTCTAATTATTTTTCAAGAAATTTGATTTATGCCTACCTGATTCACGCATGAAACGCTAAAAAACTCAACGAAACTCATTTTGTCACTTGATTTCTTTAGTTTCAACATTGATGGAGAACACCAAAGCCTCTGGTTTTAGGAAGCCAACAAAAATAACCTTCAATAACAAAAATAATTGGATTCATGGTTTCTTCGCAGTAGGCGTTTAAACAGCGAACATATTTTTGGACAAGTGGTATTACAGACAAGAATATCCTAATTTTTCATTCTATCGTACTTCAGTTTAAAGATGACTTGATGTGCTTTTATAAATTTCTTTGAGTGTATTCATTTAGACCTTTAAGTGTAGGCATTTTTATAAGAAACGGGGATGTTTTAGCTCTGTTTTCATTAGTTGTAAATCTACTTGATACTGCATGCATTGTTCCATTGCTTTCAGAACACACATGAATTTAACTGAACATAATTTCGTTCAATTATGCAACTTTGATTTAAACAGAACAATGGTTGCTAGCAAAAACAAGCAAGAATCAAAATGAGGGAGACTGGGAACAAATGAATAATTTTTCGCGCCAATTTCAATTGCTGACGTGACCATTAAAACAACATACCAACATTTTGGCCGAAAAAGTTCACAGTTGTATCGCAGAAATCGTCAGGTATTTATTCTTTGACTTCTTTGTTATTAGGGTCCCTAAAAGGTTTATTTATCGCTAATGTAGCCATGCAAATCAAGACCAAATTTTGTCCTTTATTCACCCTGACGTTGGGACAGAATCTGTCTGCTAAATGATTTTGTAATTTAGGCCCTTTGCATGTTAAATTTACCCCACGTTCAGCAGTTCAGGCTTACATTTTATGATAAAAGAAACGTGAAAAATCATGATGAAGGGCCAGTTGGGAAATGGGAAGATTCTCATGAAGCACTTTTATTGAATGTGTACAAATATTTGCTTGATACTATAGAGATTCAAAGATTGGAGTTAATACTAGGCTTAGTCTGTCTTTATCTATGTGATATTTTTGTTTCAAGTATTGTGTTGTCATGTCTTTGCAGACATCATCAAACTCAATAATGGCATCAAGAATTTCAGTGCAACAAAATCAACGATTTTGTTCCAACAACAATGTCATTCGCTGGCCTGATGGTACTTCAGTTGGCCCAACATCCTCCATCAGTGAAATGCAGAGAGAAAGTATTGGAAATCTTAAAGCTGGAATTCTAAAGGGGGTAAGTTTTGGTATGTTGGTTTGAATTGCAACAAATTTCTCCACCATTTCGTTTCTTTTTGATAATTTGATAGTTTTATTTCATCGCGAGATTACATGTTCAATCAGTTTAAATGTCAGAAAGTTTCCTTCACGTTTTCTCCTATTCATGTGTTTGGATTTCAAAGCTAAAAGAGATAACAAATATGAATGAAACAGATTCTAAACAGGTGACTAAGTACTGCTTGTCAGCCTTGTCTCCTTTCTGTTATGAACATGTTTTGAAGTTGTAGACTTTTCCAAGAATTTAACAAATTTTCCTCATTCTTTTCAGGCGATTGCTGGTCTAATTATAGCGAAACAAGATGCAAGGTCGTTTGTGGACAAGAAAAGTAAGACACCTTCAATGCAGTTTACAATCAAATGTAACAAATCCAAGCGATAAAAATCTTAAAAATGAAATGAGTTGATGACCTAACCATCTGAGAAATATTTTCATCATACACTTTTGACAGAAAATCATCGGATATGATCCAAAACATTTGTTTGTTTTCCCATGTTCTCCAACCATCGTTAATCACAAGCAATCTGCTATTATATCACTTTTTCGTAATTGAATAGTTTGGGGGGGATGGTTTTTGGATGGTCTAAATGATTCTTCAATTAAAGGGGATATTTCTAAACTTTTGATTCGTAGTTCTTACAGACACTTCCACTCAAGTGAAAATGCACCTTTAGTGTTAAGATTTGACTTACAGTTGATAGATATTTCTTTTTTAATTTTCAGATCCATCACAAATGCGTTGGCTGTTGAATTTTACAGTAAGAGATTCGCCTGAAGATTTCATCAATGTTTCTTGTTGGGGTGGAGGAGCTTTTATAAACGATCTGGCAAAGTCATTCAGATTAGGAGATTTAGGTTTGTCCTCCTTCTTCACAGGTTTGTCCTCCTTCTTCACAGGTTTGTCCCCCGGGGGGGTTACCTTGGAGAAAGACGACGGGGATGTGCCTGCCAGAACAAAATTTTATGACCCTGTCCTGGAATAAAATGCTGAAAACATAGTACCTGTCCTGGAATAAGTTTTGGGAAGTGATGGTTATTAGAATGTGTTTCCCCAATTACTTTATGTAAAGTACCTCTTCTTTAAATCATTGAGGTTATATTCACATCTTTTAACATTTGCAAAACATTCTTGTTTAGCTCTATGAAATGGGCAACACTTGGAGCATTATTGGTGAATTCTAACTTAACACAGGCAAAGGTTCCACTGAAATCAATTGAAGATTGAATAGGAGCAAAGCCTCAGAGAACTTTTCAGAGTTTTTTATTGACTTTTTGCAACAATCTCACCTGTCCCGGAAAAAAGACCCAAAAAGTATAACCCTGTCCCGGAATAAAGACGAAAAAGGCATAACCCTGTCCCAGAATGTTCAGCTGAAAATGACACCCCATTGGCAGGCACATCCCCGGGTGATCATTGTATTAAGTAAACCCCCCGGGGTTTGTCCGCCTTCTTCACACATGTCTGCTTATGAACAAATTCTTCCATATGACCAGAGCCTGATATGGCATTTACTTACATCCAACATTGCAAGACAACAACAAAATATCCGACGTAGTGAGCACCATACCAGGGGGAAGGTACGCTCCTAGTTTCATATGAGGTTTTCACTTTCTCAATTAAGATATCGGATTTGATATTTAATTTATGTAACTGTTTTCCTTTCAGTTGAATTAAAAAATGTCCTAGTTCAATGCAAACAAAACACAGAGGCAGAAGAGAAATACAATGTATGGACACCAAGGTAAGCTTGAATTCGCAAGGAATTAACTGCAGGATTCGCTGAATAAAGTTTTTAACAATCTTCCGTATATAACAACTTGGGAAATGGTTTTCCATTTCTGTCAAAATGTTTTTTCTCTGATATCCAGTTTCTCTCATAACTATTATCTTTTATGAGATTGCCTGGTTTTTGCAGCATATCCTTCTTTTGGACACCATCCATCGAAGCATCATTCCTTCAAACTTTAATTTAACAAATGTTTTATATCTTTCAGCCCATTCAGTCTTCTTGCAAATGAAACTCATGCTGTGATAGAGCGATACAATGGCCCTGATTATGCAGAATTCAGCTCAATTGCATTTCTGCCTGTCAAAGAGAGTGGTGACTACTATACACTTGCGGATGTCATAGCTAATGGCCACAACTTCAATTATCTGCATATTAATATTTTGGCTGCTCTTCGAGATGTAAGTTAATTCCACTCTATTCTTTCTTGAGAAAAAAGAAATTACCTCTTACCTTTGGAGCATAGATTCCAAATCTTTAAATCAGCATCAAAAGGAGGGTGTAACATTCTACACCGTTGGATTTTTCAGAAATTTTGGCTATTTTTTGAAATTTAAGTTTTTTAAAATTTTCTCTGTCGATATAGTGATGTTTTAATTCTTGAAAATATACTTTTATTTCTATCAGAATGATCAGGTTGACAATGTCTTGAGTTTTATGCATTGGCAACAGCTTTTCAATATGCTTTTTAAGTTAAATTGCCTGGTAACATTGAAATTCAATTTCAACAAAACTAACTACAAACTGCAGTAATATATATTCAAGAAAATTAGTTGTTTAATTGGAAAACGAAGGTAATAGGAGTCAAAAATGTTTTGATTATGAATTTTCAGGTTGGAAGCGCAAGAGAAGTTACCACGAAAACTGGAAAAACATTGCAAAGAAGGGAGTTGATTATCTTTGATGAGACCTGCGTGTCTTTCCCACTTCTTATGTAAGTGAAAAAATATTCAATTCATTCTCAATCAGTTCCTATCCAATTAAGAATTTATAAAACAACGACACGAAGATAGCATCTCATATAAAATGAATCGAGACAGCTTCGCATGAATAAAGGCGTTCAGTGGAAATCAGGAATCAACAACAATTACCCTTAGCATATTTGCTCTTTAGTGAGTATCAGCTAAGTAGCATACAGATACAAATACAGATACAGATATAGATACAGAATCTCTTTTAGAATTTTAGAAAAGGCAGAAACATTTCGAAATTCATCTTCATCAGTAATCAGTTTACAATGTTTTGGAAATATCTATGCAATTTTTTGAATATGCTATGTTTATGCCGTGATGACCGTGCGATGTAAGTCGTTTTCAACACCGAAATCTTGCAAGTGCAAGTGTTACAAGTGAAACAGGGCAATGAAATTATCATTAGGGTCTAGATCATAAGAATAAATTTGTTCTGATTGGTTTTTTCCACAGATGGGATAATGAACTCAATGAAATGGCAAATGGATGGAATCCACGGGAAACTGGTGATTTTACAATTCGAACAATTTAAACAAGAAACAACCTACAATTTACAGTCCTTCCCATATTAATTGCAGCAGATATCAACATTTGTTTATCTTACAATGAAATATTTCTGCGTGCATCTTTATACATTGCACGCAAATTGTATTTTTTATTTGTCGTTGTTCGCATGTTTATTTGCCGTTGTTCTGTCATTGCTCACAGGTTCACATGTATTCAATAAAATCAATTCATATATCTAGAAATGTTAGAGTTTCATGTTCTTGGAAGCAAATCGTTTAAAAGATAGGTCCTCCTTATGTGATTTGATTTGGTTTTTGTCGAATCTTACTAAATTCGTCATAAAAAAATGTTTCTTCTCGTCTCTTTTATATCATTTTAGTTCTGTTCCTTGCTGATGTCAAAGTGTATGTTGATGATTATAGAAAACGAATGGTTGCATCGTGCGATGGCAAAACAATCATTACTGTCAATCCAGGTTTAAGGAAATTTCATCTCACTTTAATAATCCTGTTAGTTGGGCTAAAGCAAAACGCTCTTAAAGTGGAATTACATTACGAGTACAGTTGTGATCAGAAAACCGGTGAAAGCATCGCTTGTGTGAGCTCAGGTTTTGAATTCATTTGCTAAATTATTGTATTCTGTGACAGAACTAAAAATGAAATGAGCTAGCGTGGTCAGTGATTTTTCTTTCATAAAGTGCGACCATAAAAAATCTTTACGTCATTTTCAATGTGATACAGTACTAGTTGCGTTGCTTCCAAGCTGTTTTCTTATTGTAATTTCAAAACCAAACATATGATAGGTATTGTTATTCAAATGCTGTTCATAATAATCAAATATTTCTGTTAGGTTATATTGTAATGATTGAAATTTCTGCTTGTCTCATTTCAGATATTCCTGAAGCTCATCATTTATACAACTATGCACAAAGTATAGATATAACGAATGAGCAATTTATGAATGATCCACAAGATACTATCAATGGTATATTCTATTAGACTGCAATTTCATTTTAGCTTTACACTTGTACACCCTCAGCACGTTCAAGAAATCTATATCTACTGGCAATTAACCTATAATGCTGCTGGCAAATAATCCTATGTCATCAACCATCAAATCATTGTCTCTCTATCATTTTCCAACAGAGAACGTCCGAGACCTCTTCACATTAGCAAAGCTGAAATATAAGATCAAACAACTAGATGTCATGTTCTGCCATAACAATTTCTGATCTCCTACTTTCTAGTGGAGAATTTTCAAGATCTCTTCACAACTGAGGAGAAATAAAATGAAAATTTAGATCTTTTAGCTGCACCGCACCGATAGCCCACCTTTCTCTTTGTATTGGAGAATATCCACGATCTCTTTTCGATAGAAGAGTTTCGAGAAAAAAATAAAATCAAAACGCATGTCTTAGCTATACCAATTTCTATCTTTCCCTTTGTAGTGGAGAATATTCAAGATACCTTTACAATTGAAGAACTTCAAGAAAGAATCAATGATACGGATGATCAAAATGATATTTATGGAATATTGTTTGCATGCATTACAAATCTTGATGTTGACTCCTCTGAGGGAGAAGATAAAATTATAGTTTTCAAGTGGTGAGTACTGCAAATAACGTTCATATTGACTTTCCATGATAATTAAAAAGAATTTCGAGATCCAACCTATAAAGACTAAGACCCATATGCTTCGAATATGCTTCTCGGAATTAGAACATTTAATCATATTTCTACGAATTTAATAAAGCAAACAGATTTATTTTGAAGATGAGCACACGACGGAGCTCGAGTTTCACGTGCGTTGGAAATTTGTTTTGTATTTTATGCTTACAAACAATAAAGATCCAAAGCCATTACATACAGAAGTATTAGGATTCATTTGAAATACTTTCATTGCAATTGTTCAATTGACAAAATTTCTGTTTTGTGGCTGACATGTGGTAACATTCCTATAATCAACATCTTGAAAAATGCAGCCTCCCTCACATGCTTTGTTTTCACTTCTGTACTTTTCCTCGTGGTGCTCGAAAAATACTTTTCACATGGACTGAAAGATCTTTCCATGAGGTATATTCCAACTATAAACTAAATCGTCGTTTATCTGATGTCTCAAATCACATCTTTCAGTTGTTCGTGCAAAAGAATAATCAACAAAAAAACTGGAATCTGTAACAATAGCCATTGCTCATCATCCAATCAAACTTCTGTAATCAAACAACTTGATCTCAGAATCGATCTTAGTGACATCACCGGAGGAATGGCAAACTTCAAACTGCAAGGAATTAATGCTGACAAATTTCTTGGTCATAATGTAAGTTTTTCAGTCCAAAGTTATCTCATTGACTCAGAGACCTATAGCAGATTTACCATACCACGATTTCCATGAAATTTGTTCGGTGTTTCATTTACTTGCTTATATTCATTCGTGTCAATTATTTACATTAAGGTGGAGCAGGGTCTTCTTTCTGAGACGCGTGTTAGAGTTGTGTTTTATTAAATCATCTGTTGAAAAATTTTGCCTTCATTGTTAGTGGCTGTCGTAGTTGGAGCTCAATGACATGGTTTTTTCCAGCTATGGCAGCCACAGAACATAATATTTTGCAGTTGTAGTTTGTTGTCTTTATATAAAAAGAGGGACGAACTTCGATTAATTGTATTTTCACTCGTTTTGACAACCAGTCATCTTTGATTAATTCATGACCTGCAGATTACCTCTCGTGTTGCCAATCAAAACTTTCTGATATAATAGAACTGTCGAGGCAAATTTACACCTTGTTTGAATTTCAAATTAAACCCCTAATTTCAACCTATAAAGACTAAGACCCATATGGTTATATGATTAATTTCCAATTAAAAAATAACTACGCCATTATAAATATCATTGCAATGCAAAATATGCTGAGCTCAATATTCTACTTGGCTGCTTTTTTGGTATCCTTGTAAATTTTCAATTATTTTTAGGTAGATGAAATCCTGGCATTAAACTTAAACAAAAGAACAATACTCAAGTGGAAATATTTATTTGATCGTTATAAGATATTCTTTAAGGTAAGACAGCTCAAAACAACCCCATTATTTCCTTTTACATCACTTTTGCTGAAAACTTTACAGCATTTACTCCATCAACACATGGTTACCCTACAGATATCGGTGTAGAACTTTTTACCAAGATGCATTGCGTCCTTGAATCGAATTCTTATAGAATCGTTCTAGGTTTGTCATTCGAACGCAATGCATCTTGATGAGAAGTTCCTCCCCGCCATCTTTAGCGTAATCGTCAATTGTAAATGGAATGGAAAAAACTTCCATCAGTAATCTGCTTGAAGCTATAGATTATGATTATGCATCCGATCCGAGGATATTTATTTGAATGTTGTTCTTCGTTTACTTATCACCCACATGGTCCCTTACAGAAACTCTACAGTTTCAGGCAGGCAGTCTGAATAGACCATTTTTACAATGATGCCAATTCTTTTGAAATAGTTCCAAGAACATTACTTGCCTCGGCATCATGTGGACCTAGATCCCAAAAGCGTGCATTGCTGTTAGCAAGGCATGAAATAGTTTCGTCCGCGTTTTTGCAACATAATGATATGATGTAGATTTCTTGCTGAACAGGGTATTACACCTCTTACCTCGACTTGAATTCAATTGTGAAATATGTCTATTTGGCCTGAACTAAAACTAATGATTCACAAAGTAGTAGTTGAACAGGTAGAACGCATCAACTACACAGGGTCCCACAAAAATTGTGCCCCGATTGTGTGGCTGCTTTGGAGGAGCTGTTGATTCAATCATCGGCCGGTTTTTACAAAATTGCATAGGCCAGGCTTCAACTTAGAGTTTGAGATCTTATATGAGTCAATCTGACTAGTGGTTGCTGATTTACGGCTGAGAAAGGCAAAATGAGTGGTTGCTTCAAAAACAGCACTTCTATTGTTCTCCGGCAATGTCAAAATAAAGTAAGTATTCAAAGAAAAAATTTTAGCGTCGTATTAAAATTTTTGCTGAGTCTTTTAAAAGGGTTAGCAGTGTTGTCTGTTCATAAGAGGGCACTTTCTACCTTTTAAAAACTGTAATGAAAATGTTAATGCGATGCCAGAACCCTTCCTTTGAAATTTACTTTATTTTGACATTGCTGGAAAACAATGGAAGTGCTGTTTTGAAACAACCACTTATTTGTCTGTCTTTTCTCTGCTATAATCCATAAATCAGCAATCACATGTCAGATTGACTTAAGGAAGTTCTCAAACTCTAAGTTGAAGCTTCATCTATGCAACTGTGTAAAAACTGAGGTAATTGAATCTACAGCTATTCCTCACAGAAGCAGCACAAACGGAGCACAATTATTTTGGGATATCCTATAAACTAGAAAACATTTCTGTCAATTCAACGACTGCAGTGTGACTCATGATTTGCATTTTTGCGAAATTTGATTTGCAGGTAGCACTGAAATACTAGAGTGTCTGCCAAGGACCATGGTGAAATTGGCTCTTTACGTACGGCTTTTTTATTTAAATTCATAGTGCGCAAGAGGAAGACATAGTGGACAATGCTATTTGGATATTATTTCAATAGAACAATTCAATGCATCAGACAGGCAGACGTATCAAAGGAAAATTTGTTGAATGAATTATTTGCAGTTGGAAAGAAAACATAAAGATACATTTAGTGGGACAGTAAAAGTGATGAGAACACAGATAAGTACCATTGTGTTAAAGATAATATTGTTGTTTCTTGCACCAAACAAAAAGACTAGACATTTATATTTGTTGTTAATTGTAAGCATTGTTCTAAGAGGTTTCTTGGGCTATCTCTGATGATAACTTACAAAATAATGTTCCAGATGCAAGATGAGATTTTTGACTTTCTTGTTCAATATTGTGATGCCATTCCACGTTGCCCCATTTCTCGATCTGAAAGAATGTCATAAGAATCGTAAGGATAAGCCATGCTGTTTTGATGCTCCCAAATCCCTGAGAAGTTCTCTGACAATATTAACATCTAAAATAGAAACTAAAGTAATCTAGAAACATTTGCAAACATTGCTAGTTATGATTAAAATAGATTGAAATATGAATGATTTCAAAATTAAAAAAAATTTTTTTTACATTTTATTTTGAGGAAAATCTTATTTTAGATCTTCTGATGAAGCAAAGTGAAATGCAAAGCAAGCTATCAATTTTTTCGAAATTTCTTTCTAAAATTTAGATAGTCATGTGGAAGGAATTTCTGATTTCATGTTCAAATATAAATATTTGTGAAGTTTTCATCTGTATCTAATTCTTTGCCAATATATCAAAAGCAAATTTCTTAATAACAACACAATCTCACTGTAATTTGACAACAAGTAAACTTTAATGCATTAAATATGCCTTAGAAGCTATGCACAATGCATTCAGAGGAAACAAAAAAAAAATCACTTCATCCTTACTTGTAACTGAACTTCAAGTCTTGCCAAATATAATGCTTCATTTATTGTTAGATGATTTTCAAGTACTGCATTTGGAATGATAAATGACTTTACACTTTCAATAGAAAACTGCAAACCTGCAAGAAGAAATCAAATTTCTTTATACTTGAAGATAATTTTGATATTATGGATGTATGGATCTTGCAAAAATATTAATTATGAAATGAATATTACCAAAATTGAAAAAATATTTGCTTATTTTCATTCTTCATTAAAATCCAAATATTTTTGACAGAGAATTTTTGGACAAGAAACTTTGGAAAAAGTTTGTGGACACTCTCCAAAAGATTGAAAACAATTTCCTTTTACAGCACATTGGATCTTTCACTTGACAGGTGGATATTTGCACAGAATGAACCAAGGTTTAACAAAAAGTCAACCTTTTGATTTGATGTGTTACAATTCTTTGTGATGATAAGAGATAAATGGTAGGCTTTTTATAATCATGACTTTAAACATAAACAAAATAATGAGTTTTTAATTTTTACACTTTAGATTGAGCATTAAATATTTCATATTTGAACAATAAAAATAACAGCATACCTGCAAGCTGCCAATCATTTAGTGTCATCAAATATTTTCTCATCTTTTCAATTGTTTCTGTTGATTGTTCAAGTCCAAAAATGTCACTGCTTGATATGACTGAAACACCATACCTAAAATGTCACATGTTCTGTACTAACAGTCTGATGAAACAAATTTTGAATGCAAGAGCTATAAAATTGCAAATCTTAGGACTTAAAATTGTGGAAAACATAGCATATGAACAAATGAATTTATTTCTAAATTCTAGAAGGTACAGCAAGTGATGCACCACACGCAATAAAGCAATTTGCAAAATTTCACCTTGCATTAAACCAATTAATAATAGGATCCCATTTTTTATTCTGAGCTTTGGCCACAGCTTCGGATTCTGCAACTGAAACTCTTGCACTAAAAAAAATTGGTTAAAAATGACATTCATCAGGCAATACAGAAGATATTAGGAAGAGGTAACAACAATAGCATAATTGGTAAAAAAGTTTCATTTATTCAAAAAATATCCAGCCATAGAGAATATGTCTTTGTTACCACAAGGGTTGTGTGGATGTATTCCTTCAAGGAGAGTGTGGGTGTACTGTTATGTTATTTCAGTTAATGCTATATGTTGAATTTATTGAATTGGAGATTAAGACACTCTTCATCATCCTTACCATAATGTATCAGAATGTAGGTATGACAGCATCTCTTCAATTGTTTCATTTTTTCTCATTTTCCTTGGATTATCAATACACGTATTGCAGAGCGCAGTCTACAGTTTAAAACACCAAATATTAGTAAATCATCAGTAAATTCACTGAAAATTATTGAATAAAGCCAGCATTGAAAAGGATCAAATTTTCACAAAATAATTTGATGTACTCCCTAAATACTTCAATACAATGGGATGATGAGTTATTCTGCTGCATCATCAATCTATTTCACCTGGCATATTTGCTGTTTAAAGTAGCTCAATCAAGGTTTGATTAGCTAGCTTTATACAACGCTTAGACTTACCCATGACTTATGAAATAAAATGTCATTGAATAAAAGCATAGAATATGATGAAGAATACGTTCACAGAAAATATACTTTCTAGTTTAATGCCAACTCACAAAGTGCATTTTGTCAGGACTCAGCTGTTCATTTTGACAATTCCATTCTGTTGCAACCATTGATGCTATTTTATATGTTGGGGCATAAAGATCATTTTTCAATGGAGTTTTGATAGTTTTATTATCCAGTTGAATGTACCATCTCCCTATTTCAAACAATGATCATTAGATACAACGAAAACATAATAGAAAGTATGATCATTCAAGAAGAAGTATCATAAATTTGTTCTTTTTCATTAAACAAAGAATACAGAACAGTAGACTGGCAACAAATCCTTTTTGGTATCTGAAGAAAAGCGAAAGAAGAGAGGAATTCTGAACAATTACACTACAAAATAATTTGAGGATAAGATGCCACTGTTATTAAAATTAGTAGTGGCTTGATTAATGTTAAACATGGGAATTGTATCTATTTTTGAGAAATAATGGTCTCCTCGCAAATCATGATAAAAATGACCTAAATCACAAATGTATATTTCTAAACATCCAGACAAACCTTCGCTTTCTTTGATCATCACAGTTTCATAGAATCTTTTTGTAGCTAAGAAAAAGAGAAATAAAGTCACTTATCAATAGGTTAATTAGTAGAAAATGTGGCAAAATAATATAAAGATGATATGAAATCAAATGGTGCGACAGGAGGGAGCAGCAAAAAAAGAGTTTCCAATGAAACAATCATATTCTCAAACACACTTCTCATGTAACTCAAGCATCTTCTGTGAAATTCAATTGGAGACTTGATAGTTTGACGGCATATAAACGTAATTCTTGAAAGATTCATTTCTGCAGATAATCTGTTCTTCTCTTCCTTCAAATGAAGTTTGTTTTGGAGTGTCACGTGGGTTCTACGTTCCCTTTTGATATTGCCTCTGTTTGATTTTTGAGCCTCAACTCTATTGTTGTTGTTGCTGCCTGCAACTGCCCTTTCATGTAAACTGAGTGAGGAGACAAGCTGCCAAGTTTCAGAAGGGTGCAAAATGTTACCCCTTATCATCTTTGTAATTCCTGCTCTGGTGATCTGCTGGCTAAAAAGAACCCTCTTCAAGCCAAAGAAGATTTATGACGTCAGAGATCAAGTGGTCCTTATCACTGGGGCCTCCTCTGGGCTTGGTGAAGGTAATTTGAAAATAAAAAGCCTCCTTTCTTCTAAGAGGAATAGAATTTTTCCAGAGTAAATTTAGAAAAGTAAAGTAAACCAATCCAGCAAAAGAGAAATTGATTCTTCAATATATGCTGGTCATGCACACACGTCAGACCTTTTATGCTTGACACAGTCTGTCCGGATTGGAAAGTTTGCAGAATGCGCAGGGGGGGATCTCTCCTTCGTGTGAATTGCTTGCGTGGCTGTATTTGTGTCACTAAACAATAGTTCTATTGTTTCCTTCTGTTGTTTTACAAAAATTTCGCGGCTGGAATTTAAAGTGCGCGGCAGAGAAATCGGCCGCGCAAGGCAAACTTTCCAATCTGGCAGTCTGTCTATCTGACAAATGGAAAACAACAACAATGCCTTTTGCATGGCACATACCAAGTTCTGTTGCTTTTATCACAGTGAACCTGATACTTTGCTATTCTTTCAAATGAGATGGTGAAGCAAAGTCCCTAAATTCATTAAATACTGTTTCAGTTATACAGTGTATATGAAAAATGAAGAACTCTTGATGTAAATATGCATTTTTCTCTGCAAATTTTGCAAAATTTTCATGTTAAAGGTCCTGCAGTCCCCTTCTGCCCTCTCCAGCAGCCTCCAGTCCCCTAGTCTGTTCTCTTATTCCTGGAAATTTTTCCCCAATATCTCTGGAAGCTCTTCATCCTATTAATATTTGATCTTTAGCATGTGCCTGGAAATTTGCAGAAAGAGGTGCAAAAGTCATTCTCTGTGCCAGAAATGTGGAAAAACTGGAGCAGCTAAAGAAAAGCATCACCAATAGGAATGAGAGTGCCCATGAGCCAAGAGTGATTTATCTTGATTTGAATGATTTGGAAAGTTTGCCAAGAACAGCAGAGATAGCCCTGCAACAATATGGCCATATTGATGTTCTTCTCAACAATGCTGGGTTGAGTCACAGGAGCAGTATTGCAGAGACCAGTATGGATGTCCATAAACAGCTCATGAATGTCAATTATTTTGGAGCATTGCTACTTACTAAATGTAGGTATTAATTTGGCCATACAGAAACATACAACAAAATCTAAACTACATTTTGGGTTTTGATCTGAGTGGTATTTTCATATTCTATTGAGTAGGCAAAAAAAAGTTGTAAGTTTTTTGGGACCACACCCTCACTAGCCATAGGAAGCATCCATTTTGCACCCCCAGAAAACTCTCTTGTATGTCCCCACAACTTAAAATCTAACTGCATAGAATTAGTAACTTCAAAACTCATTTCTGAAAAGTTTATTTGCAGATTTGGATCAACTGTGGAATGCTAGACTTGGAAGTAGGAGGAAGTCACCCCCCCCCCCAACGACGTAGTATAAAATGATCTTCAGACAATGCCCCTGTCAAATTAAAATCAAAATTTCTGTTGTTTTCCTTGCTCAGTAAGATGTTTCAAATTCGCACTTCAGGTATACTGCCATCTATGACAGAAAGAAAGAAAGGACATATTGTTGCAGTCAGCAGTGTTCAAGGGAAATTTGCAATTCCAAATCGATCAGCATATACTGCTAGCAAACATGCATGTGATGCTTTCTTCAATTGCCTGAGATCAGAGGTAGCTGAAGATGGCATAAATGTAACAGTTGCCAGTCCAAGCTATATTCGAACAAATATTTCTATCAATGCACGCACTGGGGATGGACAGCAATATGGAGGTTGTGTACATTTACAGAATTTTTTATCTTTCATTTTAAAGATGGATACAAAATATGATTATATGGTTTGATCCCGTTGTCAAGCATTCTTGTTTCTTGATAGTGTTCTTAATTTTTCTGCTGATGATGCAAGCATTCCGTTTGTTGGTGTTTCTAAGTGTACTTAGCCAGTATACGAATCCTTTGTGTGTGATTTGATTTTATAAATATTACATTATGCAACTGTTATACATAAAGGGGTGTTGTTATGTTTAGATGACAAGGGTTGTTTTCCTTGGTTGCGATTTGTTTAAAAAATTCACGTTACTTGTTTTGTTTTACATTGCAGTTACCATGAGATACGAATGTATACAAACAAGAAGCGTTTCCAAAGCAAATGGATTCAATCATCCGATACAAATTGAATCCCATAAGCTCTATTTTGAATATAATTGAAGTGTTTCTACGTTGAAAGATACCACAACTATGAAGACGCAGACAAAAGCGTGTTTGTTTCATTCAGTTGATTCTTGAAACGAAAATTCCGATGGAAGGAAGACACTGCGAGACATAGCTTTGTTAGAGGCAGAGTCTGTCAAAACATAGAAAGCTATGGTGCAAGGGCATTAATTCTCAAAAAATCCAGTACCTTCTGATAATTCAGAGTTTTGTTTTATTTTCCAGCACTCGACCCGAATACGGCACGTGGCATGGAACCTAGCTATGTTGCCATGGAGATTATAAATGCAGTGGAATGTGGAGTAGAAGACCTCATTCTTGCAGATTTCAAATCAAATATCGCAATATTGCTGAACGCACTGTGGCCATCTTTATTTGTGAAAATTATGAAGAGTAGAGCTAAAAGAGAAAGGATCGAAAAATCGAAAAACGATTAACTTCCGGTCATCTGAAACTTTTAGTGCAGAGAAGTTAATGTTACTACATGCACGATATATAAAATGAATAAGTAATGTAAAGTCATTGCTCCTTTTTCTTTAGAAATTTCATGAATTAGACTTTATATCTAGAAGGAGACTGATTCGACGATTTGTTGCTGCTAACATTTTACAGTCTTGTAACATTCAGAAGAAAAACTGAAATTATACATTTTATTTTGCCTGTTTCTTCAACTTACGATGCAACACTGATGGAATGTTGGTCGTTGTTTTACGTTCGCTCTGCAAACTGGCAAGCCATCCAATTTTGCATTCTTTGATTTGCCTCTCTTACCAACTGCGTGTGATGACCAGCGAATCATTATCAAGGGTAAAATTGCTATGAACCGGTTGAAAATTATCTTTGAACAGTTTGATATTATGAGACCATTTCGAAAGAGCATTGTCTCTTTACTATACCAGAAGCCTCACAAAAAGCAAAGAGGAATCAGAGATCACAATTTACTTCCTTGTTTCTTTCCAAATGTACTTTGATCAGCAAATGGGCAATGCATTATGGGATGCTTAGCAATAAAGCCACAACTGAAATGTAATGTAAACGAAGAAGGGCGATGCTCTGAGGCAGTGCGGCTAGAAATATCTTTATTTGAATTGCTTCAATTTATCATTACTTCATTTACTCTTTGATTCAATATTCATCAACTATTTATTTAATGTTTTATCATATTTTGGAAGCCATTTAGTCTATCATTCGTCGTGTATTCAAGCACAAAGCAAGAGGTTGCCACAATAGGCCAGAAGAGTGAAAATCATGTCGCGTCAAGGCAAAATCAGTCCGTCAGCTCATACTGAAGTAGAACTTCAAGAATATGGAGGTTTGTATTGGCTAATAGTTATTCATGCCCTTTGCACAAGTCTACATTCGTAGATTTACCCAAATTAATAAGAACTGGACCAGTTTTTAACCAAAGTAAGAAAAAACTTTTTAATTGACGACGTTGTCTTCTTCTTTGTGCTGAGTATGAGTGGGAGTAGGCCTACTGCTCATTAGGATTCGTAATATTTTGCAGCCACATCACATTCCCTTCCCTGCACATAAGCCTCAAGTAAGGTGGCAAAGTTTTGAACTTAAAAGTCAGTAGCTTGCTTTAGATGGTGGGAAATATCTAACTTAAAGAACCACTGCAGTTTCTTTCTTCCTTTCAGAATTGTTTACATCAGGACCAAAATTGGTCAATAAAGAATATGTGTTTCCTTACTTATGAAAGAGATACGCTTACAAGAAATGGGAACATCATCATAGGAATCGCAGTTTTATTAGAAATGATAGAGCAAGGACAACTACAAAATGCATAATGATTATTCACTTTTAATCAGTTTCATTGACCATCCTTGACAAATAATTTGTTGACAAGTCCCTGTGATGTAAAAGTATGCCATCGGGCGAATAAGGACGAGAACAGAAAAATTTCAATCCAGTTTCTATCCTCACTGCTTATCTGAATGGAATAAGCTTGATCCGGAAATTAGACTTTCGCCTTCTATTGCTGCTTTTAAAACAAAGCTGCTATCTAAAATTCGCCCCCTCCCTAAATCTGCCTTCCGAATACATGATCCAACAGGGCTAGCGTATCTTACCCAACTTAGAGTTGGTCTCAGTAAGTTGAATTTTCACAAATTCAAACACAATTTCAGAGATACTGTTAATCCAATGTGCCCCACCAACGATGGCATCGAGGATACGGAACACTTCTTGTTGCTCTGCCCGTCTTTTGAAGCACTACGTAGAGATCTTCTCGCTAGAGTTTCTGCCTTGCTACGACCACTTGGACATACCAATCTTTCAAACGAGTTTCTAATGCAGATCCTATTGTATGGTGATGAAGATTTTACTGATGGCCTTAATAGAGATATACTTTTGTTAACTCTATGCTTTATCCATAAAATTGGTCGGTTTGATTAGGAATTGATAACTTCGCAATTCAACAACCAACGTCCCTCTTAAATGTAAATGGTTTATATTCGTTTTGTTATCAGTTACGATTAGTATGTGTGCTCTCTTTGTCTTTCATGTCGTTACGCATAGTGCTATGTTCGTGTTTTCTGTTTTATGTTGCCATGAGGTAGTCGTAGTTTTTTGCTCCAAATGGTATTGTATAGTAGGAGGGTATAGTATTTTGTAAGTAGTGTAGTTAAGTATTATGTTTTGTAACTTTTTAGATTGAATGTACTGTAAAAAAAAAAATGTAAAAGTAGCCATATTGAATTAATGGATAAATTGATAAATCAACAAGAAAATGCTCCAAGAAAATAATTTAGAAGCATACCTTTTGAGGCTCATTCCACGACAATAGCTTCCATAGTAACCATGCAAATTGCAAGCAACTCAACTGTCACCATAGATCACTAAGCAATTTAGAAACTCCAGTCTGGAAAATAAAAGAAAACATTAGGAAGTATTAAATTCAAGGAAAGCATCCTCAGCTTACGTTTACTTTATTTCAATCTTTTTCTGTGTCTTATTACAGAAAATATGAAGCTACTCAAAAGTGAAGTCTCAACATTCAAGGCTTCAAAAACTTAGTTGTGAAATGTTTAGGAGGGCAGAGGAGGGCACAAGGAGTGAATATATATGAAGATTTTTATGGACCAGTTTAGAAACTTGTAAAAAGCTCAGTGTACTAAAAATCTGATAATTCTAAGACATTTTCAGTACTGGCTCAGATTTTTTGTTTCTTAGAAAAACATGTGCACACTAAACCCTAAACAAGCATTGAAAATTGATGAAGTTCTTTTTAATGGTAATGAGTTCATTTAAGCACAGCCCCATGTACACTTGCCAAAATATGCTGACAAGATGCTGACAAAGAACCTCAAGCATAGCACTCTAATTGGTAGAATTTAACTGATCACATGCAAACTATAAGTTAAATTTCATGACAAGGCTTCCTGCTGTGGCTCAACTCAAGAAGCGCATCAACATGTAAGTCATAATAAGTCTTCCTTTATTAAATCTAGTATCTCAACAGCCCTATTCCCAAAGTTAGCACAGGAAATTGCACACAAGAGTAGCAAACTGGCTTTATTTGTATGGACACATTACCTTCAAGCTAGATTTCTTTTAGTTTGTAATTTACAGTTTCACATTAAATTCTAGTTGATGATGACTCTGAATCTGAGGATGACTCTGATTCTGATTCTGAGGATTCCTCTGATGGGCCAACAAATGAGATGTTTGGAGCGATGCCAAGCAGAGCCGGACAGAGATCAGGTGCTAGTTTTCATGGCAGATCCCAAAGTCGCTTTGGCACAAGAAGAAAACGCTCAGACCATGACAATAATAAAGTTGGGGAAGGAATGGATATGGTTGACCTGGAAGATAGTAGCAATGACCCTTTGGCAGAATCACGTAATATGGTCAAAATTAAATCACTAGCTGTTCCAATGTCAAAGAGAAAGACTGTCAAGTAGGTTTTTCTTTTCAAGGAAATTTTCTAGATTTTATACCGGCTGAGTCAATAAAAGCACCCGGCGTTTGAAAAAATCCTGCTCTCTGAATATCAAAGTAATGATGTTAAAAACTGTCTTGTTTTATCCTCGATATGTCAAATTAGCTTAATTCAACCGGCTTTAATCGGTCATTCCTTCGCGTCGAAATAGGAGATTTTCTGCAGAAAGCCCCTTTTGAAAACCTGCAAAAACGAGCGAAAACGGCAAGCAAAGTTTCCCTTTGTTTTCCTTCCTAGCAATAATGACTCTTGAATGTGCTCATGTATTTTGTCCTCATGGGAGAATGGAATCCCCCTGAATAAGTTATTCACACTTGGGGGAAGACTTTTCAACCACCAAAATGAAAGCACTTGCTAAAACAAAGTCATCGCTGTGAGGTAAGCACATTTAGGGATTTTTGCTTGTAATTTTAGCACATTTTTTAAGGTTTCTCAAAGGGTTTCATTTTAGAAAATTACCTTGCTTATACATTCAGGGAGCAGTAGCCTTTCAAAGGCCAGGCGTTTTTTTGACTCACTCGGTATACTGTAGAAGTTCATCCAATAAGCAGAAATTTGATGCTTTAACACAGCCATAATTGTTAATTTAGGGGCAAATGGGAGGATTAGTTGCCGCTGGTGTCCCTTTTTCCACTAGACATTCAACTTTAATCATGAAATTGACCCAGTTTTTAAATCTACCCAACAAAAATATTTATTGTTGAAGAGTTTTGCTTAAATATAACAACTCAATAGACTGTGAAAAGATAGCCTTGTTGTATAAAAAATTGCTCTAAATCTTGCTGTGTTTGCAATTTTTCAAGCATATGTTCTAGAAGGCTGCTAAACAGGGGCGGATCCAGCCTTGGAGTTTGGGGAGGGCCACATGGAAGGAAATGGGGGTCTGGGGGCATAGCCCCCAGGAAAATTTTACGAGGCCACGCCCTTCAGACTCTCGGAAAACGTGGGAAACGTCCTTTTTGCTCCAACATAGGTCATTTAGCTGATCATTTGAACTTCATTCCTCCGGAAATACCACTGGCATTTTTGTGCAAAAGGCAACGAGCTGTCATTTGGGAAAGTAAGGGACCATGAAATGTTTATCATGAGCACCAATTAGAGAGTGCCTAGCGCAAAAATAAGCTCCAAAACCGTGGAAATGCAAAATTGCCATAAGAAATGACGTATATTTTAAAAAGATCCACAAGTCAAAGGCATTTCAAAGTTACGAGAAAATCCTGCGGAATTTCCAATCCTAAGTTCCCAAATTCGAGTCACCAGTTATCAAACTTCTCATCGTTTAATAAGTTACTTTCTAAAAGCATGAGTTTTTATCACCATTATCAGGGCAAAATTTATCATGAAAAAACTTCACTGCAACAGCTTAGTTCACTGGAATGTCCTGAATCACTCCGATACTTCGATAAAGTGAAAGAAACAAAAGGTTTTTAATCTCTATCTCACACAATGAAATTTTGTTCATCATTATTAAAATTCAAATTCATATCTTTTTCATACTTTTTGATCAATAGGAAGTTACTTCGTGAGTTAGTTAGACTGTTTTGTCGTTAGCAGAGTTATCTTGTAGCTGTGCCATGGTTATTTTGGGAGATAAAGGTTTGAAATTTATCCGTTTATCTATAAACGGCAAAAATTTTTACGAGAACTCTTATCGTTTGGGGGGGGCCATGGCCCCCCCGGCCCCCCCACTAAATCCGCGCCTGCTGCTAAAATAGACCCCTTACTTGATGACAAAAACTTGATATTTTCTTTTCAGGAGAGCTCATGAAAGGGACACTGAAGCAAATAAGCCAAAACTCTCATGCTGGAAAGCCATGAAGTTAAAATTAGGAATGGTATGAACAACTTTTTTAAGTTCTTTGATTATTCTTTGTTAAGAGCCTTTGTTATTACAGGTTGACCTTCCCAGACTCAGGACTGGAAAATGAGTGCAGCAGGAAAAAATATTTCTTTGTTAGAAACTAAGTATATTTGTATTTAAATTTTGAATAACTGCTTACTAGGCACTAAGAAACTACTTGCTATACATCAAAACTTGTTTTCACCTTTTACACATAAAAAGGTTACTTAACCTTTGACAGCCGCTGATAAGGACTACCACAGAATACTCGACTGAGTTAACCCTTTCACTCTTTCATTGGCAGCTTTTTTGGGGTCATATCTTTGGCATTTATACACATACAACATTTCATAGCTGCCCTGATCTCTTTGAAACAAGGTCAGTGTCTTGCCGGGATCACGGGTTACAGATTTCTTTAAAGATTACAAATTAAGAAACAGGCTAAATACAGACTAATTAATGAATAATTCAGGGTGGACAGCTGCAAGCTCTGTCCCCCAATCGTAACGGGGAACCATTAATTGGGCTTTATTGCTGTTTTGAACAATAGAGTGCTTGAGGAGAGAGAGCTGTTTGCGAGTGACTGGACTTAAGATACGACTCGAGTAGATACTGAGCTATGGGGTCGTAAGAAGATTGACACAATTCGAGGGAAGGCGGGTGGGGAGCAAAATTTTTCATACATGAGCTTGACACAAGCCAAAAGCTTGCGGACTTGAGGAGGAATGCCGGTCCTGGAACAGAGAGGTATGGGCAGGAGGTTGCATGGATAGGGGGGTTCTATGCTGACAAACATGCGGTCTTTGTGTTAACACACATTTGCTGTGTAAAATGCTGCATTTTATGATTTGTTTCCACAATAAAATCAGACTTATTCACATTCCACAAAGAAAAGATGAATTAAGAAAGGCTTTTTCCCCACTGTCTTTGATATTCTTGTGTGATCGCAACAGATTGTTTATAGCAATTTTCAATGTTTGCATGATTGCTGTTTTTGATTAAATATTTATGAGTGCTTCCTTTGTGCTTACTTTTGTGCTTACTTTTGGAACTTTCTGATCCAGCAAAGTATTGCCCTTCCATTGAACCACAGCTGTGCAGTGATAGACTTCTTTTGGAAGTGAATTCAAGGTTGATTTTCAGATCTTGGTATGAAAGTTTCTGATAGAACTCAAATGTTGATTGCTCTTCACAGCAAGTGAAACAACTGAAAATCAGTACAGTATATCAGTTTTTTTTATTTCATATTCAAATTTGTAGATACAGTATGCATACACACTTCAAAGGTGTTGTCACAGGGGCTCCTTATAGATTTGATATATAGTTTATCCATTCAATTCAATTCAATTCAATTTTATTCATAGAAGTACAACCTAATACAAAGCTGTTGATAAAAAGTGTACTCTATACGACCCAGGAGAAGCATAGCTTATCAAGCCTGAGCCGTTAACTAAAATGACAAAATAAAACTAAGATTGTGATGGAAATAGTGCTAGTACAATGTAACTATTTCAAGAATTATATAACCGGGATGATAGAATATATATATAGGCTGAATAAAATGGGTTATAATGGAACGGTATGTTGGCAATCGTAATCAAAGTAAAGTCAGTATTTGTTTATTATATTTTGTTTAACGTGCTTTGTAAATGCTTTTACATGGGTTATATTTTTAAGATTGATGGGAAGGTCATTCCATAAACGGGCTCCCTTTGTTAACAGCATTTTTTCACCCCATTTTCTTCGTGTTTTAGGGATCTCGTAATGTTTACTTTGGCGTGTTTTGTAGTTGTGCCTACTTTCATTAAGACGGAAGTAGTTTTGAAACACGTCTGGCACGCTTTTATCATTATGGTAAAGATTATGCATGAATTTCAGTATTTTTAGTTCGTAAAGGTCGTTTATTTTGGGAAAGTTCAGCTCTTTGTGTAAGGCGTTTGTTGGGTATTTGCGATCTTTAAAGTACAAGATTCGGAGTATTCTATTTTGTAAGGTTTGAAGTTCGTTTAGGTATTTCTTTGCGGCTATTCCATATGTTTCAAGTGAATATGCTATTTTAGAGAGTACCATTGAACTATATAGCACCGTTAGACACTGTTTCGGGACGATGTACCTAAGTTTATAAAATATAGATGCAAATTTTATTGTTTCAAGTTTGATCTTTTCAACGTGGTTTTTCCAAGTCAATTTTGAATCCAATTTAATGCCAAGATACTTAATTTCCTCGGATTGCTTTAGCGTATCGCCCATTTTAATTGTTAGTGTGCCTTGGGCTTCTGATTTGTTATTAGGATTGAATAAACAGAAATTAGTTTTCCCTGTATTAATTTTGAGCTTGTTTGCTTTGAGCCATTCATTCAGTTTTTCTAGCTCAAGATTCGTCTGTTGAGATAAATTTTGGAGATTATCCCCAAAGTTAAAAATATTTGTATCATCAGCGAATAGTCGTGGCTCCAGAGTAGTCGCATTGGGCATATCATTCACGTACAGCGTAAACAAAATAGGCCCTAAGACGGATCCCTGCGGTACACCTTTCTGGATCAGGCCATATGAGGAACTTGTTCCGTTGGCGAACGTGTATTGCTTTCTGTTGCTAAGATAGCTAGCGAACCATTCACATATTTTGCCCCTGAAACCATAATGTTTGAGTTTTGTAAGAAGAATAGAGTGGTCAATTGTGTCGAAGGCTTTTGAAAGATCTAAGAAAATACCAACGCAAAATTTACCAAAATTTACACAAAATTTATGCTTGATCAATTGCTATATATTGTGATTTGCTTTTCTTTCTGTAGTCATGGGCAATTTTTAAGATGAGATCTGGTGAGTTCTTTTACAGCCTTGAGTTATGGCGAGGTCCACTGAAAGAAGTAGAAGGTGATTATTGGTTTAATTTGTTAATGAATGTTTAGGAAAACAGTTCCTCATAACAAGTTGCATGTTCATCATTTAATTTAGATTATATTACCTGCAATCAACGAATACAACTACAAAACAAAATACAATATATACAAAGGTACTGCAAAATATAAATCTTGTAGGTAGTGTAATTCTTAAAGGAAGAGATCCCTCAGTAGCTAAAACTAGTTTAGGGGAGAGCCCCCCCTTTTTTTGTGCTTAGGCTAAATTCACAAAAACAAATGTTTTGCATTGTTAAAGTAAAAAACTCCATTGTATTGGAGAAATATTTGAAATTGACATCAAGTAAGAACAGTTTTTATCAAAAAAACCTTACAATTTGAATATGACCAAACGACACAATCTTCTCAAGGTAGCAATGAGCAAAACATTTGTCTGAAATTTATGCCCATCATCTTGAAAGAAATTGGAAATATATTTAGAATTTACTGTATTAACAGGGGGTGTCAGAGTATATTTCTCCTTGATGCATAAGATTAGTATCATTAATCAAAGCATTGTTATTATTTTTCATAATGCTGAGTTCATAGAACAGTCAACAATTTTATAAAAGCAATAAAGTTTTAACCAGAAATCTGCAGTCCCTGGTAACATTTTAACACAAGTTACTAATTTTCTATGCATTCAATTGTTGCTGAAATGTATGATCATTCACACTTGGCAACCTTAAACTGGCAAGAAATGCCATCAAACAGACTTGTACAGTATGCACATCAAATTTTTTAGAAAATATTGCTGTCTCCCAGCAAGCTTTGACCAAAATTACTGTTCCTAGTTAGTTCCCCCATTAATGATTTTTTTGTGGGAAGTCTTTGCTGTTTGAAAGCATGAGACATGAAATGCAGAAAAACTTTGCAAACTAATGCTTTGTTTTTTTCAGGTGAATTTGGCAATGGTGTTTTGTCCTACTTTCTTTTCCTCAAGTCACTATTCATCCTGAACATCATCATTTTTGTGATTGTCTTCAGTTTCTTGAGTGTGCCTATGATTGCAACAAGTTATGATATTTTCAAGACGGCAGATCAATTAAATGTCAGCACAACAACAGCCCCTGTGAATGTGACAACAGTTACTCCCAGTGGAAATGTGTCAGCAATTATAAACCTGCCATCAACTCCAGCAACAAACATTTCACGCAATGGTTCTTTTGCAAAGTTAAGTGGCACAAAGACATGTGTTCAGCCTCCTGCTATGAAGGATAGAAGTAAAAAGTCAATCGCAGACCAGATTGTTGACTTCATCACTGGTCAGGTACAGTAACCTTGCATATGATTTTACCTTCTTCTAATGGTTTCTCATTTTTTCATAGCATGACATATCTACAGTTAGTTGTACAGTCTGACTTAAACTTATAGCAGTCACGGAGCCACTAGTGATTGGCAATCTAGGATTATGTTCAGATATATTTGCATTGGATTTATATAAAAACTGGCGTGTTGTTTCAGAACACAAACAATTTTAAATTTTCCTGAGGCACAGAAGCATGTCGTGAAAATTCCAGCAAACCATTGGTTTGTTTGTATTTCAAATACTGTAACAACACAGTTGAAACACATACAATGCAGGTTTTAAAAATTTTGAAACATTTGATCCGTCCAGTCTTGTTTTGATTTACATTTCTTGTTGATGATAACTGAAGTACAGTCACAATAATGAATTTCTTCCACCAATATAGATTACCATATTCTAATATCTTTCGTGTAGGCTTGCACTTAGTACCAAAAATAGAAGTTGGAGAAAGAAAAAACTTATACTTGTTGCACATTATACCAGATAAGTCAGTAAAAACAATTAAAAGGCAATTACTCCTTGAATATCACAGCAACAATATTGGGTAATGTTTAATTAAATTGCCAACAAAGCCAACATGTAAGTGGCATTGTTGTTAGGAAGAAGAACGTGTAAAATGATTATCGTTATTTCACCCGTTTTTGCAGGTTTTTTTGTAAGGGGCTTTCTGGATCCATATGATCAATTACAACCAGGTGAATTACCGAATGTGACTGAACATATCGTCAGTGAAAAAGACAGTTTTTGTATTATTGCTTAAATATTTAGGGAGCTGTATTTTTCAAAGGTCGTACGTTTTTTGTCTCACCCAGTTCCATTTATCGTCATTTCTTAGGGATGGATCAATACAACAATCCTGTTTTATAGCAACTATGCTTCTGAAATTTTAATCAGTACAGATGGTGTAAGGTATGATATGCCGCTTGCGTATATTTTGGTTGGAGGAGCTTATTTCATCGTCAGTCTTCTCATCATGGTTCACAAGTGAGTATTATGTAATATATTACGATTTTTTATCTACCTCTGCAAATCCAAAAATAGTTTTCTAACGGCTTGCACGATTGGAAAAATTGGGATAAATGTGGAACAGAATGAAGAACTTTCATATTCAGCTTCAAAAATCCGTGCCACAGATATACATTGTTACCATTATAGATCTTAGCCCATGCATTATTACACCTATTTACACTTGTTCAGCATTTTTTATAAATCTGTCTTACATCTGTTCTGTGTACTTTACATCGGTAACAATTTTACTCATGCAGGTATGATTATTTTATCAATTGTAACACTTTTGATTAAAGCTAATCAAATTAAATGCAGTTATCTATATTTTCATCTGAAAGTTGTTTCATTACGATATCCCTTTTATCTTTGGCTGTTGCTTTTCATTATTCTCCACGGGCTTATCAAATGCATTTACCTTCATAGTTTCTCAGAAGGTTTCACGGAGAGTGTGATAGAAAATGGTGGAGTATTCTATTCCTATTCCAACAAGATATTTGCAAGTTGGGATTATTGTATTACAAGTGATAAAGCTGCTGGCCTGAAAAAGAAAAATATTTATCAGGATTTTCAGGTATGGGAGATTTTTCCAGGCCTTTTCGTTTTACGCGAGCGATCGCTCGCGATCGCGTCAGCACTCGCGCAAACATGATCACGCGAGTTCTTTATCGCTCTCGCAAAATTGCCAATTTTAGGGGAAATCGCTCTCAACGATTTCTTGTTCTCCTTGATCAATGAACAAATCTTCTGTTAAGTTGTGAAAAACGGCATTAATGGATTTGACCTCAGGTGGAAATGATCATACTTCAAGAAAACATCTTTTTCGGGAAAACGAAATACAGTAGTATAAACATGCGATAGAAACCTGATATTAGAATAACTACATTATAAGCTCAGAGTTAAAGCTGGAAAGTATCTTACTGGGATCGGTAGGGGAGATGATTTAATTAAACATTGGTTCTAAGAGCAACGGAAATATGATTTAGAGAACTTCAACATCGTGAACGGGGCCTAAAATACTAAAAGAAGGGAACCAACTTTCGGAGGAAATTTTAAGTCTTTCAAGAAGACAAGGAATCATCCTCATAGAAACCGCAAATGGGGAATCAACATTGTAGCAGAAGGCTCATCGATGGTACAAATATGATTGCCAGACATCAGATTCGTCATTTCATCAATCAACGTGCATCGATCCTTTACGTTTATCATTGAATGCAAAACCTTTCTTCCCATTTAAAGCTCTTCGATATGAGAGCGTCGTACTGTTTACCGTATCTTAACTGAATTACGGCGAATAAAATTGTGGTCTAAATTAAAGAAGGAGCCAAGAAAATTCCCTGCCCGATGTTCAGAGTTGATAAATAGTAAGACCAAATACACTCCAGAAACAGAAGATAGAAAGTAAAGATTCATCGTGATGAGACAAGACGAAAAAACGATGGTATCCTTTCCGTGCTTACCATATGATTGAAAAGACTAACATTTAGTGTTCTAGCGATTCATTCTCATTTGACAATAATAATATCGAGATTCATTGTAACTTGCTTTTCCAAGGAATAAACAGTGCTTGTGAATCTTTACCTGAGCGATCGCTCGCGCAAACGAAATTACGCGAGCGTTCTGGCACTCTCGTGCAACTTTCCTCAAGAAAAGGCCTGTTTTTCTATTTTGGAATTAAGGGAATTTATGTCATTTATGCAAGGTTGTGAGTTTAGGATAAGACACCAGTGTTATTCAATAAGCCATCACAGAAAATATGGTATGAATGAGATTTTTGCTACAATGTACTCTAGTCAGTGATTTCATCAACAATTCATACAGCTGAAAGCTAATCATCAAGAGAAATTCACGTTGGTAAAATGCCCTTCAACTCAGTCGCTCATTTATTTTCTGTTACTGTAATGATCGTTGCAATTACATAAATTATTGTAAAGATTACAAACGTCATTTGATGAAGTTTAGATAAAGTGATGGCTCAGTTTTATGCATTCAGTTTTAACTTGATGCTATATGGATAAACTTAAGATATTTACAGACATTAACATGATCAAATGGCAAAAAATGATTTTTCAAAATTTAACATTTTTGGTACTTGATATGTATTTCACCATACTTATTCAGGCTGAGCTTGCGGAGGAAAGGAGAAGAGAGAAAGTGCGCAACCGTACAAAGCTACAAAAATGCAAGATCTATACGATAAGAGGTGCTGTCAATTTGGTTATCATGGGAGGCCTAGGTGGTAGTGTTTATGCTATCATTCTAGCAGTTCGAGTTTCTGAGAAGGCTGTATCAAGTGTAAGTATACCGTATTTCTGATATAATATGTCACTTGAACAGTCGTCATTCCAAGTCCTGTTTTCTTTACTGATCGTCAAATAATGATATAATAATAATAGAAATAATGATATTATTAAGATTTTATCATTAGATTCAACTGAAGAAGATTTTAATATCGAAACTTTTTTGTTATTAACGGTTGTATTTTTATATCCTATTTTCTGTTTGTTTTTGATGATGGTTTAGTTTACATAATAATGATAATAGTATATAATATTTATACAGGATAGCCTTTTCAATAAAGATGTTTCTGCTTTCAGTAAGAGTCCTCCTAAAATTAATGTCTGTAAAGTAAAGAGGATAAAACTTTAGAAGAGATAGGAGTAAAGTGTAAAAGACTCGATAACAATCAGGTCATAAATTTAAAAACAGAGTTTGTTTATTTTCCTGTTAAAATTGACAAAGTTCTTTTCATTTCTGACGTCACTTGGTAGGTTGTTGTAAACTGAGAGATCCATTTCCAAGCATATTTTTGCCGTGATAAAATTTTGTGAAGGTATTCTTCAGCGATTCTGTGCAAATGCCATTGACTAACTTGAAAACATCAATTGAGATACGTTTCTTTCGCGGAGTTTGCTCGAGGCTGTCCCACTTCAAGGATATGCTGCTATCACTGGCCACAATGTTTTGGTCCTGTCTTGACTGCTATTTAGATTTGGCGGTATCACCCGAGCTTATGTACACTGGGTGGCAATATAGAAGGACTGGCCTTATCTTTTACCGACGTTAATACCAGCCAGCATGGGATATTCTCACAGCAGACGACTGTTTCTGTGTTTTTCAGTATATTTTTAGATCTCATCCATCAATCGATGTTTTCGTTACTTTTACACTTGTTGGTCAATCTTGGATTTCAGACAGCCACTGGAGACATATCAAGCTTTATATCTGTTGCAAAGAAATGGGCTTCTTCATTGACCATCACAGGGTTGAATTTGATATTGCCGCTCCTCTTTGAAGTTCTTACTGAATTTGAAGATTTTAGTCCACGCGTTGAAGTGGCTATGAAGTTGTGGAGGTATGTACATTTCTTTTTCTTTGATGCAATTGGTAAGTAGCAAATGCTTTTCAAAGCAAAATACTGTTCACTTGTCTCTAGAAAAGGTTACAAGGCAAAGATGTTTGATATTTTGTACGAGACATTGATATCTGTTTACTGCACTTCCATCATCTCAGATATCAAGGTAAGTCACCCTAACCCCTTAACCAAAAGTCAAACCCTCACCCCAGTAAGTCCATTGGTGCTCATGTAAAGAGAATATTTTGCAATTCGTTGTTATATCGTTGGACATGTTGGTATGCATTGGTATGATGAGTTTTATGATGATTGAATAGCTAAATTGGGTTTTAAATTACCTTTGACGGAAAAACACCATTTTCAGTCAGTTTTCACTTGTTATTTAGAGTTTAATGTTTTAGGACAAGATTGTTTACGTAATGTTGTTCCATGTTTCCTTTTAGTTCAGTTTTATTGAAACTTGCATCTGTTGGTGTGCTGGTCATCACACTTTACACTAACGTCAGTTTTCGTACACAGGTAATTCCTTTATTTTCAATGTCTTTTATAGCTGATGAATATACTCAAGTTTCTGGATAAGGAAAGGAGAATTCAGCCATGGTGATATATTTTGGAAGAATAATATGATTATTTATGATAAACTTGAGAATGCATGGCAGTTGTAATTCGTCATAAGACAAATTGCATTGACAAGTGTTTATCTTGATGACAAGTACTAATGTTCATTTTCAAATCAAAATAGAATGCTGGAAAGTCAGAGAGCCGCCATGTCCAAATTAGATTTTTTTTCATTGATTATTTGATTGTCTTATTCATTGATTATTTGATTTTGTTTTCAGTGTTGGGAGAACCAAATTGGTGCTCAGATGTTTAACTTGATTTTGATTGACTTTTTTGTCATTGTTGGTATAACTGTATTTGGAGAGACTGCAAGGAAGTAAGTTTCTACAATACACATAGAGCCATTACCACCCAAGATCATTTTTGGGTACGGTAAAGCCCCGCCTTTAAGAAACTTTTTTCACAAAAAATGGCCTGATTGGTGTCTTATATTAAGATATACATCTTGAAACAGGGTGTCTATACCATGGTATAAAACACTTTTATATGCCAAACAGCTGTCAAAATTGTCAAGAAAGTATCTTTTAAAATATGCACTGTTATACAAGCAACTGATACTTTGGGCCAGTACTGAAAGTTTCTTGAAATTATACTAATTCTGGCCGAAAACTTTCATTCTTGTTTCTAGAGAATTGATGCCTATTGGAGATATATTCAAATATATGCCATAAAATATTACTATGTACCACTGTAAAAGAAACTGAACATGAATCAGCCAAAATAGTTGCTTGTAGAGAAGTATTTTATTCAGCGAAATCAGGTCTCATAATGCTGTTTCGTAAAGGTGGGACCTTACTGTTTGGTAAAATTCCAGAAAGTCTGAAAATCAAATTTGGCCCAAACGGAAACAATGGACCATGGACCTACAGTGCAGTAGTAGTCAAACTGATAGAAAAGCGTTACTTCACTGGATCTAAATAGTTTCCTTTGAAGCCGAATTTGATTTTCAGGCAATCTGATATTTCAGCATACCCGCAAAGGACCTTGGTGACAATATGTCTTTAAATCATGGTCTCATAGTTATGTCCAGTGTAGTGCAGATATTTACTCATCGACAGGCATCGACAGTTTGATTGTTTTGCTCATATGTTCTCCCGTTTTTTTCAGCAAAAATACTTCAGCTGGTTTCAATAATGAAATGAGTACTTTCAACCTTTGTGTTATCAATTATAAAACTGGTCAGATGTTGTCTTTCATTATTCATCCACTGTCTGGTCTGTTTAACTGCCTAATGATTCGAATGTCTGGGAAAATTCTCTTTTTTGTTTCCTTTATCAATTTTTTTAATTTTCTCTCAGGTACATAAGTAGATATGCAGACTGTGGTTGCCAGTTGGGTGCGAAAATTGGTCAACAGGAATTTCAGATTCCGAATAATGTTCTTGATCTTATCTACGGTCAATCTTTGGTTTGGTGAGAATCTCTTTCAAGGCTTTTTAACTTTGATTAATATTGTTCCTATTGATGCGATCTTTTCTATAATCGACTACGTATTGTCATATTTGTTAAGCTTTGTTTGCACGATGACTAACAAAAAAGGTCCATCAAAATCTTTTAGTGACGAAGATTATTTTCTTGGGTACGTAGCAGTTTTGATGAAGTCGCAATGTTGTTCCTAGTGGGTACGCTAAAAGATCTTGGTATTTTGGGAGCCAACTGCTTGGAAATCTTCGCCGTTATTGCTTTTTAAATTTTTTTTGAGACCCAGTTAGACTTAGACTTACTAGTATGGCGAGATTGTTTACTCTAATTTGAAGTTACGAGAAGAACAATTTTTTTGAGTGATGTAAGCTCCTAACCTCGCGGTAGTAGTTACCTGTCAAAGGAACTGAAGATCATTTGCGGTAACCCGGTATGCCTTGCAGATGTATTTGCACAGCAATCTTAAAGGTGATCTGAAGCGAAAATTTTTATTGATGCAAATGAATAGTGCTGCTGAATGATGAGGAATTTCGTTTTAAATGCTTTGATACTTTGTTTCATTTTCAAGTTATCCACTAATTTGTATGACTTGCTGATCACATCATTATGCTTGCAAAAAGTCAAGCAAGTATCATTTTCAAGTTATCCACTAATTTGTATGACTTGCTGATCACATCATTTTGCTTGCAAAAAGTGAAGCAAGTATCATTTTCAAATTATCCACTAATTTGTATGACTTGCTGATCACATCATTTTGTTTGCAAAAAGTGAAGCAAGTATATAAGATTGACTATGTTTGCTAAAGGAAATCAACTCAAAGAGCTTTTCTTCAATTGAAATGTTTTTATAAATGTCATATCAATTCATGAGAGAATGTTTATTACATTGATTCTGCAAAGCTTAAATGTCTGGCACAACTGTAATCTTTCAAAAATCATACACAGCTGTATTTCAATTTAGAATCCTAATAATTTGCAAACAATATGACGTCATCAGCTGATACTTAAAATCAGTGGATCATTTGAAAATGAATAGGCCAACTGCTTTTATGAGCTGTTTCTTCTTCTTACAGGATTGGGACATTTTTTGCTCCTATGATTCCAGTGATCGGCATTTTGAAGCTGTTTGTTATATTTTACGTGAAAAAGGTATCATCATTATTTTCAACATCGTTTATAGGTCTTTGCGTTGTGACCGCACTTTTTTGCCAGCAGATTTTGAAACGATAGATTTTTGAAAACGGATTTTAACCGGCACATTTTGAAACCGGTTTCATGTGAACACTTGAAAACGATGAAAACGGAATATTTTTCGACGCTTTCAAAACAAAGCTTATCGATTCTTAAGGTGTAAATTGATTTCTATGGCATCATTTTCTTGGGGAGATTGCAACAAGTTCATTTCCATCGAATTCCCTGCTGTTTTCGATTGTGTTGGTATGGTGTGAACGTAGTCTTAGGCAGTTACAAGTTTCGTGTTTTCTTCATTTCAGATTAGTCTGATGGTCAACTGCAAACCAGCCTCAAAACCGTTTCAAGGAGCCAGATCAAATTATTTCTTTACATTGTTGTTGTTGCTGACATTTTTGTTATGTGTTGTTGCTGTTGGTTGGGGTATTACCAAGTACGTCATTTTTATTATCATGTCATTTTCGCGTAACCTTGATATCTTCTTGTTCTAGAACTCTTTTTTGCTAAGTCAGATGTCAGAACAAACCGTCAACTGCTTCCAACAACCCCTCTAATCAACCCATCTTATCAACCTCGGCCTCACTGGCAACTTTTTTTATCATTTCTGGGTCAGCTTGCTTTTGGCAGAATATTTTCGTAACTAATGAGAAGTGAAACGATCATGAGATACTAAGGTTGCGATCCTTTTGCATCATGTTGAGAATATTATGAAAGCTTGGAAGATTTCAATTAAATGATGTACGATAGTGTTTGATGGTTTATCTTGTTTTACATTTCATTTTATTTGAGATTTCTATGAGATTTCAATTTGAAATTGGAAATTAACAGGATATTATCAGACACGAGATTTTTGAACAGAGAAAATCACTTTCTCTACCCGCCATGTGTGGTTTGAATACAACAATAGTTACTAGCTGTTAACTTTTTGTTTTTCGATGATAGGTACTAGTTTTTTTGTAACAGTTATTTTTATTGTGAATAATTCAATTTTCAATTCGATTGACAGGGTCACTACATCAACTTGTGGGCCTTACGGGTGAGTTCTTAGCTTTTGACTTTTCTGCCTAATACCTTTCATTTATCTCCTAAAACTCTAATTTCAATTTCTGAATCTTATGTATATTCCCTGCTTGATTACTAGGCATGCTAATATTCATGATTTTAGGGAGGAGAGCTAAAAAGAGACTAATTCAAATAATGCGGTCAAGCCTGTATGGGTGAAAAAGACGCATATTAAAACTCTGGTATTTTCTTGGGCCTTCTTCTGTCAGTGACATAGATTTCTGAATTAGAACAGTATAAAATGATACGTTGCGGCGTTGTTTTCAACTTTATTTATATGTTAAAAAGATGAATAGTATGTGTCAGAAGCATAATAAAAGCAGCTTAGATCTTCGTTTTGAATCGTATTATCCCAGAAATTATAAATGATTTGAAATTACCATTTTAAGCATTTCGGATAATTTGAGAGAAAAAAGAAGAGCTTCCTTAACACTAAGCAGTAGATGCTCCATTGATACGCGATGTACATTTTCTATTTAACCTTGTCAGAAAATAAACCTTTATGTGTGCAGTGGCTCTTAAAATCGTTATTAAGTCAAATTATTTGGTATCTAATGCAAGGTATTTGTTATTTCAGTAACATTAACTGCAACGAAAATGCAAGAATGTTTGCGATTATTTCATCAACATTGAAGAATTGGCCTACAGTCCTTTCTGATATCATCAGATTTCTAGAAACTCCAGCTTTTCTTGTACCACTCATAATCATCGTGTGGTAAGCTTTTCTCTCAATTTCTGTGTATAAAGAGTTATGTAAAACTTCTCGATACTACAAGGTTTGAGAAAGCTAAAAGTTTTATCGTTCAGCTAACCTTGCAACTTTTTTTACTTGTATCAAAGATCACTGCCTCGTAGACGTATTGGTTTAGATGGACAATTTCTAAATACAGTAAGCTGTTAAGAAGTATGTCATATGTTTTATGTACGCTTTAAATCAAGGAAAATTTGACAAATTGGTGACATGACAATGCTGATTAGATTTGCGCTGTCAACAGTTGAAGTTTATCTGAATTTTGATCTTTCGTAGCTTGATACTTTATTACTTTCGATCAATGACGTCAGCTCACGAACGTATGATTGAAATGCTTAAAGATCAACTGATTATGGTAAATATTGTTTTGTTATCTTCCTTGTATACACCCTAGAGAAACCAAGTTGGTTAGGTGATATTTTTTTATTTAGTCTGTGGGGCCTTTGTGAACAAAGGGTAGATCGTTTTGCGTTAGGAAAGGCTGTTGGAAATATGGGCCATCAAGATCGGATACTCGTATTTTGGTAAAGTGCGGATAATTTTTGGAACAGAGTTTGTTTTTCAACGTGTGCTCCGCTTTACGCTTGTCTTGTTTGTATCTCTCTATGTAATACATCATTCCTTTGTCGAAGAGAATCATAAACATTATTTATTGAAAAGAAATTTTTTATTTTTAGGAAGGACGAGACAAGCGATTTTTGATGGAAAGGTTACTGACACTGACTAGGAAGACCGAAGCAGGTGCTGCTCAAAATTCATCAAAAAACTCTCTCAGGGTAAAGCCTTGATTACTTTTCATTTGTGCTGTGAGTGAGACAATTATAGATTAAAGGGCATGGTGTATTGAACAACTTTTGATAGGGGTTGTTTGGTGAGAGATATCTATCTTGAAGTTAAGTTCAAGGGGTCGATAGAGACACTTCTTTGTAAAGCATTCCTCAATGCAAGGAATTGTTTCTTCCTGTTCATTTCAGGAGAATTATTTCCTAGAACTATTAGTTTAGTGTTTAGTCGTGCAGACTAGATGCAAAGTGGATTATGCATTGCTGTAAAACAAGCAAGCATAGCTTATTCCCGGTCGAATTAAAATCAATGCCTAGTTGCATTTTTAATGTGTTTTAATGCATATTCAAACAGAATAGTTGCATTTCCCTTGGAGATCTAAGTGCACCAATATGAAGTTCATCTTAGGATGTTGCCTTACCTGATGCAAATTATTAAGGCTATCGGCAAGAAAATGTAAATATGACTTGGTACTGTTATAGTAACCGTAGCACGTAAGATGATGCCTGCGTTTGTAGTAACAGATGTATTATCATTTTGAAAAACGTTCTTAATTTTTTTATGTAGTCTGTAAAAGATATGAAATATGTTCTCGAAATGTTAGTAGTTATTTATAGCTTGATAGCTTAATAACAAAGACACAATTCTATAAATCAAGGCTTTATGTCTCATGATATTATGATAATTGTACCCTGCCTACCAGAGCCTCTAAAATCAAGGAAAGTAGGGAAAGTACATTCTGTATTTGTTCCTTTTATTATTTTTTATGTTTGTTGGCTCTGGTACTCAGGGTATGATAAATGTGGCTAAGTGAAGGCTATGTTTCTTTATATCCTTGTTAGATGCGTTTTAGTGCAGGCGGATTTACAACAACTCGCTAATTAAATTAAAGTTGCAGTGAGGACAATTTATCAACTGGAATACAGAAATGCGACCAATACCAATGCATACAGGCAGTGATAGAATTGTGTTTTTTATGTGTTAGCTCATAAGCTTTCTGTGATCTAGTTAACAATACGTTATCGGGGCGTGGGGTTACAATTTCTTGTTATTCTCGTTTGATGAATATTGTAATATTTTCGTGTGTTTTAGCTGAAGCTGATTTCTACTGATAAATGTGTATATACAAAAAGACAACAAAATGAAGTCTTTTTTATCGATTTGTCACAAGTTTTAACTCAACAAGGTTCCAGGTTTAAGGACCAGGAAAGCAGTGTTACATATTATCAAGTTTCTTTCACCCAACTAATTTCTCTTCAGAACCAACCCCTCTGCAAATAATGTACGGTCGAAACCATAAAGTATCGGCGGTATCGCGCTAAACTTTGCCCCATTGAACTATAATGCTTTGCCCTTAGACTGCGAAGGCGAAGCTGCGAGGCAGGCTTACGGAAACGAGACTGATAAATGGGATTGAGGAAGAAAATGGCGGCAGAAACAAACGTGAAATTCACGATAGTTGCAAAATTTGTTGATGAAAAGGAAGAAAACGACGATTTTAAAAGAAGAAAATGCATTGAACTGATGAGAATAGCAAATACAATCACTCTTGACTATATCTGGCAAAGGGACTCATTTACAATTCACGAAGGAGTGGTAACAGGATCAGGTTAGGCTAGGCATATAGGCGTTAAATTCCGGACGGTTAAGGTTCGGAGGTCTAAGAAGGAGCCGAAACTTTCCTTCCAAAGTGCAAAACAGAATTATCACGTTCAACTTACATTAATTTGTGTTTCTCTTCTTAACAGTTAACAATTTTTCGCATCTTCCTGTAATTTCTGTAGCTCTTCTTTTCTGTTGGGTTGTTTAGGCCTTTCTCTCGTGGCGGTATATTCCGGACGCAAAGTTAATCGTCGATTTGGCGTGAGAAACGTTACGTTTCGTTGGCGATTCTTTTATATTTTATTCTGCTATCTCTTGAAAGTTATTTTGTTTAGTTTTCATCGGTATCACTCAGCTTGTCTTGCATATCTGACAAGTTGAACACCATTGACCAGTTGATTGCAAAAAAGAACGTTGAGACCATCTTTTCGAATGCACGCAGGGGCACTGTTCGTTTATGAGGGATTTACAGTTAGCAGGAGTTTATTTTAAAAACTCAAGATATGCGAAAAGATCAAGTAATAGATGGAGAACATGAAAATAAAATGCAAGTTTCTTTTGCAATTAAAGGATTTTGTGAAATGGGTTTCATGGACTGATTGTCCGGTAAATACCGCCGTCCGGAATTTACCGTCGATACCCTAGGCCCTTGCCTTTGGCGTTTGCCTTCTTCGCAACCTTTACCAAACAACGTTGTTGTCTAGTCGAATTTTTGTTGACAATATATTTTGATAATATTTTTTGGTGCCGATTACTGGTAAATTTGAAATTGAATCATATGATTCATTAATGTACACTCTACACTAAAAATATACTTTTTATTCTTTTTAATTGATTTCAGACTCTGCTCTGCACACTCACCATCTCATTTCTCCTACCTTGCTTTGATAACTTGCAAGGCTTTGCAAAGAAAGTGAAGGAGATCATGATCATGACTGGAAAGTTTGTATCTTGCACATCCTAGTTAAGATGGCCGAAGTGAGAATGCCTTCAACATTTGCAGTTGAGAACAATAGATTCAAACAATAGATCCTTTGTTATTTCCAACTGCGTTGCAGCTCAGATTGAAAACCATGTACGTTCATGCACGCACAGTACAAACTTTCCAGTCTGGATCATGATTTTAACTGTTCTAAAAGTTGTTCTACCAATCTCTTCCAAGTAAGAGATTCTGCATTCTTTTCTTTCAGAAAATTTTGCACTTCTTGGCGGAGAAATAAATTGTGGTGGAAACATTGAAGATGAATGGTTTATTGTTCATATTTTGATTCAATTGTCACTTGCAGATGAAAATATTGTGATAAAGTGAGTGAGAAAACAATCAGATTTGTTGAAATAAACTTTTGTTGTAAGATCACAAGAAAAACATGTGATGGCTACGCTGATTCATGTTGCATTTTCCTTTCTATTTTATAGTGTTGAAGATGAAGATGGTCAATTTCTGCTCATTGAAGCATGTGATAATTTGCCAGGATGGTTGAAACCAGACATAGCAGAAAACAGGGTAATGTGAACATGATACAGTAGATTAATGTTGGTACTTTATGATTTATTCATTATATCAAGAATAGTGTCTTTTTGTCAAGAAACACAACTGATGCTTTCTCAGATAAGAGCTTTCTTTAGTCAGCTCCCTTCTTTATTCTTTGAAGCCAAGGTTGCATTTAAGATTCAGGACCAGGCATTCATTTTTTCGATACATGTGTTGTGAAAATTGGGGAATTTTTTAATATCTGAATGTATGGTAGTATTGAAAATGAATTTGGAGTCGCTGGTCTTTCTTTCATTTTCTATAGAAATTAGATATATAGCATATATACTCCAGGAAAAAAAGCATTCAAAAAAAGAAATCTGTGCTGAACACTTTGAGTTCAAGGATGAAAGTTTATTTGAAATTCAGAAAAAGATTTTATCTCTAATTTTTCACAATATTCTCAATCTTTCTCCTCAGGTCTTTATTCACAATGGCCAGATACATATCATTCCATTACCTTCAAATCCATCAGAAATTTCTATTTTTCCAACTGGCAAACCTTCTATCAATCAAGCCTTTAATTTAATTCTTGGAGGACAGAAAACAATTGCATCAGCTGAAGTACAGAAATCAATTTTTGCAAGAACAAACAAGTGAGTTTTACCCTTTTTTTATAGTATTTTGGGGGTGCATCTTGCTGCAGTATTCTTCCAAAGCAACTGCCACAAATTTGATGCTTTGCAAACTAAGTGATCATTTCTTCCTACTTTTGTAAGACTACGGCAGTTATTGTGTGAACACATGAAATTGTTTTTACTATCTTTGTTTTGAAAACATGAAAATGTCAATGAATCTCATCCTTGTGAACAAAGTAAATCTCCATGATTTTTGCTGCCTAACTAAACGTTAACTTTTTGAAATTAATTTTTTTAGATTCAAGAATGGACTTGAACACCTATTTCACCATGCACATTGCTATATTCCATCATATCTTGCATACGTACTGACAAAAGAACCATCAATTGTCAATTGGATTTTGGAAGAAATCAATGAATATTTATCAAGTCAGAAATTGGAAAACAAAAATCAGGTAGTTACTTTTTTTTGTCCATTTCATCCAACTTTTTCTCTTCTCATTTAATTATCAATTGGTGTCATCATTTCATTTCATAAGCAACCTGCAGTGCATAAACATTCAGAAGTACTTGTTTGTCTTATCTTCAATATTGCATTGATCAGAGTTTGAGTCGTGCATGGTGCAGTAAGTTTGAATTTTTCATGGAGAACAAATTATTAAATGTAGTCAAGTATACAGTATATCAGGCAATCCCCAAATCATATTGTACTCTTTTTCCTTTTAAGGTTATTGCACAATTGGATGATATTGACGCAATTGAATATCATTTGGAAAGGGTATCCACAATTTGTATTTTTTCATAGCTGCTTTCTATTGACTTATTGAAATACTAATAACAGCTTTCTATTGTAGTGCTCAAAGAGTTTTTTTTATGCTAATCAAATCGACTTGCTGTGTTCAATTTGATATTTTATGACAAAGCCAGCTAATGTATAACACACACAGATTAAATCTGATGTGAAGCATATTTTCTTTTCAGGTTTGCTTCACAAAATTCAGTTATGCACAGTTGATGTATTTGAATTTAGATAGAATTAGTTGTTTAGTTTTGAAGAGAAAAAAGAAAATAAGATGTTCAAATCAGAAGGCAGTCCAGATAGGACAGAATTTGGTAAGATTTTGCTTTTAATTTAGTGATTGTTGTTTCTTTTATCAAAGTCAGTATTTAAGGGACTACTTAGAATGTCTTAATGAAACATTATATCAATATCAGAATTATCTTTTGAAAGTTCTCTTCATATTTTTTATTTTTGTTAGATAGCTTTTATTTCCTCAATGAGTTCTAACCTACCATTCTTTTATTTGTAGCCTGTTGATTTCTGAAAACTATCCTAATATCGAGACCAAGTCTACTTTATTTGGAATTTAAGAGAAGTGCTAATGTTAATGTAATTGGACTTATCATTATTGCATACAAGCAATTGGAACATCTTTCTTTTAGGAGACTGGATTTTCTCTGCTATACAGGAAATGCAAAGAACAGAAGACCGAATGTAAAGTAAGTTGGTCTCATTAATCATTCAACCAGCATGCTTGATAATTTACTCATCTTCAGCAATTCTTTATGATCCTTTCTTTTGTCTGAGAGAAAGTGAGATAAATTCTTGTCCAGGCATACTTATCGGCATACAAGCAACTATACATGTATGGGTGTTTGTGTTACAAGCATCTCATGAACCCAATTTGTTTTTGATGTTGCTTCCAGAAATATCTAGTGCAAAATGGCCTTATCCATTGCACTGTTATCATGGTTGATAAAAGATCTATAGTCTGATGTTGCTAATTTTGTGTTCCTTTGTAGAAGGTAGATCATAATGATGAACGATGGCACAAGTATCTTGAAAATCTAAGGAAATACGGATATTTTAAGGTAAGGTAAAACATCATTTTAAGGTAAGGTACAGTAAAACATTCCTTCGAATATTTTAAACTTGTAATATGCCTATAATTTTTTTTGCCGTTGCGTTTGAATAGTCCTTTAATGTTGCCAAATACCTTTGTTTTGCCTTCAATATCACATGATCACATTGGCATGATCACATGATCACATTACATGATCACATGATCACATTGGCATGATCACATGATCACATTACCGATGTCTTGTTCAGTTGATCCAGTGAACCTCGTTATTCCTCGTTTATCATCAGAATTTTTTCATCAAGAAAAGTATTTTGATTACAAAGCATTTAGGTTGAAGATGCAATGCCATATTTTTCCGTAATATCAGATAAGTGTAAGGAATGTTGGTAATTCTTGCAAGTGTCAGATGTCTTTTTTTTGGTTGATGCATGTTTATTCTATTCTTTGCATTATTTAGTATTTAATATTGCAAAAATGCGAAGTTGAACTTATACAACAAATACAATTTAAATACAATATACTCATTGTCATCACCCTCAAGCTGGAATTTATAACAAAGTTTTTTGCCCCAACTGATGTGTTTATTTATTACTTAGAATGAAATCCAAGGCTCTGTGGCATGGAAAAGTCTCTATTCCAAAGCAGAAGAACATTTCAATAACTCTGAACTCAATTTCGAAGAGTGAGTTATCATGTTGATGATTTCATTGGATTTGATCTTGAAAAGGATATGCACCCTCCTTCAGGCAATATACTTTGTGATACAGATGACTTAGTTAATTAAGCGACTGTCGTAAAGAGTATCCGTAATAGGAGAACATTCTCTGCTTGCTTGAAACTCACAAGAATACGAGAAGTAATTTGTCTGTTTATTGTTTTCTATTATTTCATATCTTATCTTATTCTTCTCTTGTTGCTTTTACTTGTCTTGGTCTTGTATTTCTTGATCACATCTCATTTGTCAAATCTACTGTATAATTGTAGAATGAAAGAATTATCAACAAATATGAAATCTTGCTCGTTAATCAGTAACCTTGTTATTCAATTTTATTCGTTAAAAATTGACTTTGATTATTTTTCAGACGCAAAGCAAGGCAGCTATCTCAATTGATTTCACTCCTTGAGGAAGCAAAAATAGAATGTCATACTCCAGAAGAATTGAAACCTGAAGACGGTAAGAATTGTAAATAATTCATATTCAAAGTTCATGATAAAACACAAGGATTTAAAGAAACTTTTATGTATATATTATATCTATCAATTTTTGCTTTTCCTTTTTCCGGTGGGTAATCAGATTTTCAAGCATTGTTACCTTGAAAGACGTTGAAAGAATCAACGGACTAAGAAATGCAAATGGCGGCACCAATCTATTTCATTTCTTCTTCAGGCTATGTCCATGGTCCTTGTTTCCTTTTCTGCTGAAATTTTGTTCTTGAAAGCGTTTTATTTTAGTCTAAATCTTTTCGGTAAATTTTTCTCATGAAATTGTTTGGATACTTTAAGAAATGAGTCTTACTTTGATAAAAAGAATTCTTTTTGTTTTAGATGAGTCATGGCTCGAAATGACTGATGAACAATTACAAAGATTTTTAAGCGATCGCTATGGAAGCAATCCAGGCAATCAGGTATGCTATTCAACAGATGTTTTTAAGTTTCAATTTTTGTTGGTGCAGGCCTTGGATTAAGATTAATCAAAACTGATAAAGATAAATCTTTGTTCAATCATGATTGGAGAATTTTAATAGATCAAGTGCAGCCTTAATTTTTAAATTTTGAAAACAAAGCTTTGTGTCAGCTCAGATTTTCTGTATCAAGAATATTCACCTATTTGCGAAAAGAAACGAAAAGGCAAGTTATTCTAGATCAGCATCAAAAGATTTCTTGATAATACTTTGTCTTTGTTTGTCATGATTGCCATTATTATAACAATTTTCAAATTTTGTCTTATACTTAATGTTGTTTTCAGGATTTCGACGTGGATTTGGAAGATGTTGCAAGAAATATGGAAAAATTTGTTAACAAAGAATCCGATTTTGAAGGAGTAGAAACTGAAAATACAGAAATCACATTTGATCCTGAATCAATCATAAACGAACTTCATAAAATCATTGGTAAGAACTTTGTTCATCAAAACTTCTAGTGAATTCATTTTTATCTTTTCGTGATTTCTTACCAAACAGAACAATTCCATCATTAGGCAGGATTCCATTGTCATTATTTACCTTAACCGATATTTGTGCGTAGTTGAAAATCTCTGTCCAAGAGTAGATGAACTCAAAATTACTTTTAAGAAATTAACAGTTGTTGTTGACTTTCTTTTTCAGACATGAAGACAAAAGGTCATTCCCATGAAGAGACAGGTTCTGGTGAGTAAAATAATTCACTGAAAGAATATTTTTGTTTTGATTGAAAGAGTTAAAAAGAATGAAAGAAGGATTAAAAAGTTAATGCAAATTGGTTTATAAATCATAAAGAATATTGCCATCACTCTATCGACAGAGACTGCAGATTGAAGAGTGTGAAGAACTTTACAATATCTTAGAGAAATACTAATTATTAGAAAAACTATTTTGAAAATCAAACCCTGAACAGAAGAAGATTCTGTACGTTTTGACCTTCAAATGAAAGCAGAAATCATAGAGGTATGGTTTAAAGGCTGATTTCCACTCAGTGGAATTTTCCGAGCGGACTGAATTTTAGACAATGAAATCTTGATCACGCGTAACATTCTATTCAAATTCACGACAACATTTTCATACATTGACAAAGGATTTCCTGTCCAATCAGAAAATTCTTCTGAGTGTAAATCAGCCTTAAGTTATGATTACTCAATTCCTTAGGTGACGAATTTGATGATGAATGCGAGGCTGTAGATGACAAAATGAATGATGTCATGGTTTCAATGGAAAAGGAATTGCGTGGTACGACGATAGGGAGGAGCTTTGTGCAGAACCCTAGGGATGTTGACGTAAGTAGCTGAACATTTTCCTTTCAAAGAAAGTCTCATTGAATACGAGAACCAGTTTTACAAATTGTTCAGTTGTTAAATGTAATTTCAAGCTTTTTGCGACTCGAATAGTTTGAAAATAAAAGTAATAATTTTCTGCTTTATGAGCGTAGAGAGGAAAATTCAACTAATGCGTTATGAACGGACTGCTGTTCTCACGAAACCAGCGAACGTGCGTGTAATATATCGTGCAGAGTTACAGATAACAGAATGTTTTAACTGCCAAAGGATAAAAATGCAATAAAAAACCTTTCGAAATGCTGTGAATCATAATTCCACAATAGTTATGGATCAAAACGAGCATTTTCGCAGTTTCCTAAAGTCAAGCGTTACATATGATTTTAGTTATTGAATGTGATGATGTTAGTTTGAGATAGATCTCTACAGCTTCAATAAATTAATGACACAGTGATTTCGATCTTTTGCTTATGCAAGTTTCATTGACTTCATAGAATTCAACAACGATTCAAGGAAACTTTGACTTGTTCCTTTTCTCTCGAAGGTGACCACAAAAGAAGAAACTTGTGCAAAACAAAAAGTACACAGGGAACTACATGGAACAGAAACACAGGGAACTGAGAATTTCGGACAGAATAATTCTTATATGGAAGATATGCCATTAGATATCGACTTCAATTTGGTTAAGAACTTTTTAGAGTCTGTTTCATCTCAAGAAGAATTAACTGGACCAGTTTCTAATTTATTGACATCAATAGGCATTTCTCTTCCACCTAATAGCGACAGTTTAGCATAGAAATACTGATTTTCAAATCTTCGACTATTTCTAACCTTCCTTTTCATCTGTAAAAGACGTTTTGTACCTATTCGTAGTCAAAGAGTCTATTAATCAAGAAATCAATTAATCAAGAAATCAATTAATCAAGAAATCATTTAATCGAGCAATCAACGCTGTACATAAAATCTTGCAAGCTAAATCATTCTGTAAGCCAGTTTATCAAATATTGCATTCTGATTTGTCAATCCTACTAATCGAATTCATTTGATTGGCTGATTTTAACTGGGTAAAATATAGATAAACCTGGTTTAACTACATCAGTGTGGATGGAGAATGATTTTGCTCAGATGAGCTCTGAAAAATTAAGAGCATTGTTTTCTATTGTATTGCATTGAAAGTCTAAATGAGAGAGGGAACAAAGAGGAAAAATATTTGTACTTTTTTTCATCATTATAATCACTTATCACTTATATCATTGGTCACCATCAGAGAAATTAATGACTATTCAATGTTGCGAATCCCAAATACTTCATTCCATTTTTAAATCTGCCTTGTTCAATGTTCTTTCTCCCAAAGTTATAGATGCTTTGCAATTTCAGATCTGTTATAATAAAAGTAATCTTTTTTGGTATTCGAGATAGGCCCCTTTGTCATGATCACACAATCAAATCTCATCTTATTCAATGCTCAGTTCATTAGTTATTTCAATTCCCAAATTATTTTAAATCTCAATTTACTAAATTGTAAATCTCAATCAATTTAATAAACTTCATTTTGCTGCAGCCAAAAGTTGTTCATCAGTGAACAGTTTATGCGACCTTGAATTTCATGGATGAATGAAGGCCTGCCAATTGCTTGGAAGTGAATGTTGCCAACAGACTTCTTGTTCCCGGGTAAGTCTGAAAATACAAATTATTTTTAGTTATCTTGTTAAAGAGAAAATCATAAGAAAATTACGATTGAATATTACTTTTGAGTGACAGTTAAGTACGACTGAATTCATCTAAAAGTGGCCAAGTTATAAATACGACAGTAGTTAGTGTGAACTTGCAAACGTTTTTTTTTCCAAACCTTTCTCATCCTGGCTGGTAAATAGATTGCTGGAAATCATTCATTTGCCATCAACAGTATATTGCATTCTGAGACTTAGTACCAGTCGTCAATCTTGTTTCTTAATCTAAATGTGTAAAAATTAGTTGAAATTATCAAAAATGATTTAAATTTTAAGGAACTGTCAACTTACATTTGGTGTAATGGAGACAAGAACATCTGAAACACTCTTTGGAGGAATATCGCTGAAAGAGAAAATAAAGTCAAAGTCTAAGGTAATTCATTTGAAGATAATTCTGTTTTGCTCAGGGTAGCATTTAGAGATTTTCAGAAGATCAAGTTTGAAGGAAGAACTTATGTGCTACTTTTTGATGATGGTCAAGTATAGGTACGTCCAATCGAATCTAATCCTTAATTCGAATCAAACTTCTTGGGTATTTGCTATTTTGTAACTGATTATAACAAATACCAAATTTGATTGATTATTATTTTTGAATAAATAAGTCAGTGGTTTTTATAAAGATGTTTGATTGAAATTGTGCATACAAGTGATGAATTAAATTGATTCAGAAATAAAAATATTAACTTGAGGCAATGTTGATGGGAAAGTATGCAATCAATCGTATTGTTGAAGTCTGAAAAGGAAATCAACAAAAGTTTATAACCTTACGCTGAAAAGGCCGTATATTTTAGATTTGGATTCTTACCCACAAGGCAGTGCGATTCTTTCATTCATCAATGTTCCATCAAAATGCAATTCGCAATTGCTCAATTTGAGTTGCAATGGATTTTCAATTTTCACTTTCATTTTGACTTCATTTCCCAGTTTGACTCCATGAGGAACATCAATGAATTTCATCTCTGGTCGCTTCACATCTACTACTTTGCTTGACGTACAAACTTGCTTTGTTTCTTTCACTGTACATGTGACGTAGAATCGAATCATCGAATATTCATGTAGGTGTTCCATGTATTTATGGGCTTTCAGCATGAACTTCACTGTCTTCTCTGAAAGAATGAATGGAGACTAAATCAACTCTGATGGATATCTGGTTTAATGGATATTTGAACTCGGAGTGAATCGGTTAAGGAATTTAGCCATGCCTTCGTGCAATTATCGGTTCATAAGAGAGACGCTGCGTATACTGAAAATCTTGGTTCATCCTTTTCCTGTGAAAATGCTTTTTACGAAGGTTTTATTTTTCAGATGGTAAATTTGCAAATAAAGCCCTGTTGTCGTTTATGGACTGCACTTCCTTGCATTCATTTAATTTGTCCTTACAACATTTTATTTTCTCATACACTGTCACGAGATACTGCTTTATTACATCAAAAATTGTTCTCTAAGTCCTCTCTTTTCATTTTAGAAATAATTTGCATTTTATTCTCATACCTTCTTGAGCATTAATGGTCTCATTGCGTCTCTGATTATCAAGGTCACCTTTTGAGACTCCTGTGTATCTTACAACACTACCGCCCAGGATCATGCGTAATATTAACTTTTGTTGCCCTGTGTTCTTCAAGAAAACATTCACTTCAATGTCATCACCAATTGTCACAACATCATGAGTTGGCCTCACTTTCATTTCCAATGTTTGAGGAGTGCTTATCACATTCACATTTCCAGCCTTTGATAAAGCTCTTCTCACTGATGCTCGTTCCAGAACTGAATTTTCTGGGAATTTGTAATCTTTTGTGATGTCTTGTCTTGACAGTTTTCCAATTGCTTTAGTGCTGATCTTCTTCCCTATGTGCAGTAATATTGATAATTCAGGTATCAAATAATATTTCACCACTTGTTGAAAAATTCGTTAAAAATTCAAATATGATTTTCTGAGAAAGGTTACTATAAGCAAAGTCAGATGTCTGTGCAAGTAGTTCGATTTTTGGATTTAGTTGTTAAAATTATTGGCAATCGAATGATATGAGAAATATTGTGTGAATCATTGCTGGGACTGAAAGACGATGATCTACTGAATGATAAAGACTGTTCTTCTGAAGTTTAGCTCACCTAACATTTCCTTACTATTTCATTCCATTATATGTTATGTGTGATAGAGTTTAACGAAGACTTACCAACATGGCTTCTGTTTGTTCGAACAACTTCCCATTTTCCTTCTTCATTCTTCTTATGGTAAAATATATCACTATTTACTTCAGCAAGAATGAATTTTCCATCATAAGCAGCATCCACGTCTCCTTCTTTAATGGCTCTCAAACTGCATGGTCCACATTGGTATTTGCCTATGACGAATGATAAGACGAGGTCAGTTTGGTCCAAGGCACATAAGTATGTCAGAGGATTTTTCTGCAAGATTATCAATATTTTTAACCAGAGCTTTATTCCATGTTGCCAGCCTTAAATGAGTAAAGATATTTTAGATATTTACAAAGTATCTGGATCCAACAACATTTTTTATACATTTTCATATGAACATCGGTTGATTAACATGACGGCTTCTATTGCACACATTCAAAAATTCTACAATATCCTACATCAAAGATGCGGGCCGTTTTGATTAGGGATATATTATCCTAAACAGCAGCAGCTTTTACTTTTCTTTTTACTTTTCTTTCTTAGATGTCTGTCTCAGGATAGATGCTGGAGAAGTCTGCAGGAATTATTTTTGAAATTAATCTTTCAATTATTATATCCTTAGTTCCGTAGAAACTCCTGGCATTTATCTTGAGATACACTTGTTGACTCTTTTGTTCAGTTTACTTCTTCATCTATTTATTTTATCTTATTTTTTATCCTTTTTACTTTTCTTTCTTAGATGTCTGTCTCAGGATAGATGCAGGAGAAGTCTGCAGGAATTATTTTTGAAATTAATCTTTCAATTATTATATCCTTAGTTCCGTAGAAACTCCTGGCATTTATCTTGAGATACACTTGTTGACTCTTTTGTTCAGTTTACTTCTTCATCTATTTATTTTATCTTATTTTTTATCCTTTTTACTTTTCTTTCTAAGATGTCTGTCTCAGGATAGATGCTAGAGAAGTCTGCAGGAATTATTTTTGAAATTAATCTTTCAATTATTATATCCTTAGTTCCGTAGAAACTCCTGGCATTTATCTTGAGATACACTTGTTGACTCTTTTGTTCAGTTTACTTCTTCATCTATTTATTTTATCTTATTTTTTATCCTTTTTACTTTTCTTTCTTAGATGTCTGTCTCAGGATAGATGCAGGAGAAGTCTGCAGGAATTATTTTTGAAATTAATCTTTCAATTATTATATCCTTAGTTCCGTAGAAACTCCTGGCATTTATCTTGAGATACACTTGTTGACTCTTTTGTTCAGTTTACTTCTTCATTTATTTATTTTATCCTATTTTTTATCCTTAGAATTGTAACAAGTTGAAAATTGTAAGTACCATTCATAGACAGAACTCGGTGACCATGTGTCTTTTTTTGGCTATGGATGGTACATTAGTTGTATCCAAATTGTTGAGTTAGGTTTTAAGATGGATATATATAAAAAAAAATAAATAAAAAAAATTCTACAGAATGTACCAAAATGACGTTCGATTTAGATTCCTTTCAAAATAGCGAAAATCTACTGTAAAAGGTTAACAGTGAAATATTAACATACCCAGGTATTACTACATATCAACATTACTAAGCTTTCACTTTCATTCTGTCCATAGTGACTATGTTCTGTCATAAAAGCCTTATTTTTTATACTAACCCTTTACATAACCATAATTTTATTACTAAAAATTTCGACGAATGGAGGAAATGGAGAATTTTTTTCAGTTTCCTCCATTCGTCGAAAATTTTACTATCAAAACTTTGATACTGAAATATAGTTATTACAAGATAATTGCCCAACCTTTATTTGCCAACTTCAAAGAATATAACGGTTGGTTTTTATCAATCCTGATATTCTTATATACTGTCTTTTGTAATTTTTGTAACTGGCCAATCCAATGATAAATCCATTTGTCAATTGCATATCCAGTACCTTTGAAATCAATTTTTATTTCATTTCATTGAGCACAGTTTTTATCTTTCATTCATTTTATCTTGCTACGAAAGTAGGATCGAACCTTCACTGCTTTCTTGTGGTGTAGCATCAACGGCTTGCCAACCTCCAAACCCTGGTTTCAAATCTGGTCTTGCCATCCATGCATCATTCCAGCAATGAAAGTTCCTGAATTAGGAAAATGGAGATTTATGTTTATCACCATCTGATATTGAAAAGGATCGTTTTTCACCACAGATTGACAATGTTCCATTACGCTTATATTTGCTCTTTCTTTAAAGCATTCTTTCAAGATCCACGTTTCAGCTTTTTCTTTATGTTCATCAATCGTACGATAAAACAGCACGCTAGCAGCCCTCCATTGAACTGTGCAGATTTTTGCCGAATAAGACATAGCATGGATATGTGCATATAATTTAATTTACACTCATTTCGCCTCTAGCACTTGTATTTTTTTATAAAGACATTGCCTTTGATTCTTTTATAAACTAAAATGTTGGAAACAGAAGTTGGTTTTCTGAGTGGTTCTCAATTATCCTTGAAAGCCGTTTGTTGATAAAATGGAAAGGGAAATAGCAGAAACGAGAGAAGATAAATGAGCGAATGAATGAATAAACGAATACTAACCAAATGCTGTCAGATGACATTCCATCAATTTCTTTCCCTTCTTCATCCAAATAGATGTCTTTGCTAATATTCAGGTTTGTGTCGTGTGCTGAATTGAAGTTTGTTACTGAACGACAAGGAATGCCAAGTGTCCTCAAAACTGTAATTAAAATGGTATTTATGAGTTCTGTTGTTCACTTGCTACATTAAGTCTGAATTTTGATCTCGGGAAGAGTAGAATATTTATCCTAATACTTTACTTTGCTCTCTGCAATTAAAACTAAGAATTTGGAGAAAGACAAGAAAGCTGGTTTATTTGTTGTTGAATCGTGAACGTTGTCTGTTTTACCCTGACTAAATTTTGCATCGTGTTGTGAAGAGTGAATTCCCTTCACAGAATATGTTCTTGTGCTGACCACATTGATATGAACCAGTTATTCTGTTACGATTGTCTGCGTTTCCACCTCAGAGGCTCCCGATCGAAGTTGGCGCGTCTCTTGTGTGTGTAGTGAATAATTTCTAGACAACAAGGGGGCATGTATGATCCAAAGAATGTGATTTTATTTGCAAAGTGATGCTCAAGAAAGTTAGGGAGTGTTGCAAATTTCAAGAACGTGATTTTATTTAACTTTGCTGATGTTGCAAACAAGATATTCATAACAGAGAAACGTAAATAGGATGATTTTTACCAGTCGTTAGTAAAGCACTGAAAACCCAGCATTGTCCATATTTGACGGATTTCTTTGTTTTCATGTATTCTTCAAAGATTGGTGGGCTGCTTGTCCAGTATGTAGGGGATTTTCCTCCTTCGTAGTCACCTGACCAGTTGCCTACCAATAACCCTCTGTTATCGCAGCTATTTACCTGCAAATACATTGAATTACAACAGTGTTCGTAGCTATAGTTATTGAGTTGGATGCTCAAACAACTGTCAAGATGGTAATCTCCTTTCATGAGCGATAGCTAGGTACTATTCTAATAGATCCCGGGCAATGAGTACATTGATACATAAATTAGATGGGATGTGAGATATGGAGACAAGTTCGAGTCATAAAAGGTATTAAAGCCTCTAAAATAGCAGTATTGCAAGTTTCCCTTTTCTGGGTTAGCTTTCGTGTTTATCCTCGACTAGACGGCTTCTTTTTCATTGACATAAGTTGTTTCAGATAACTTTTATCTCTGCAACTTCATCAGGAAACTAAACTCCTTTGTGTTTTCCTGCAGCAAATTGATAAAGGATTGGAGTAGCTGCTGTACATGCAAATAAAACCCTTACATTTGTTAAAGAGAACAAGACGACTTCCGTACAAGGCCACAAAGTATTTAAATTAGAATCTGTTATGGGGAAAAAAGTCTTACCAAGGAAGATAGCCTTCTTGCAACTTCGATGGGTTTTTCTCTGCCCAACGGTTTCGTTAGATCAAGCAATTCGAAAGCACATTCCAAGGAAACTTCCTCGAACTAAATAAAATAGAAAAAAGTTTTCATAAGGAAACACTTTACTTATTTTACACTAAATGATCTGAATAGATTGAAGAGGAAAACATATATGTGGCGAGAATTTAACTCTAGATTTTCATAGTGAATATATGGTTTACATCACATCTGGTAGCTGTGGTCTTCTGCAACTTATTTCAACAGTTGAGATTTATTTGTGTTGGATAATCTGTAAAGTTGTCAATGTTGTTAATGAGAACTGGAACAATATGGCAATTCTAAATTATCATACCTGACCAAAATACCAATTTCTTCGACTTTGAAATCTGCTGTTTCCAACATAAATGGCACCATGCTGCCTGAGGACGTATTCATTTCTCCATTCCTGATCCTTCATGTAAACATCATCAACTGCCAAAAGAATATTTTTGAGTGAGATTGCTTTTTGGGATAAGATTATATGATACTTGCATTCAAATGGGGAGAAAAGTAGATTCTAAATTAACGATTCGGCATAGTGCTAACGAAGAAGGATAGATTTTGTGAGAGATATATTTGATTTATATTTACCTGTGTTCACTTGCTAATTTTTTGCTTTGTAGTTAAAGAGATTGAAATAATCGAAGTGTACCGTCGTTATTGAAGCTTGACAGCATGACGACAGATAGATGGCTTCTATCACATCGCAGATGATTTTATGAGTAAGTTTTCATTTCTTACTCTCATTTCTTGTTTACATCTTACTTTCCATTAATCTTGATTTGGTTTCACCGAGTTTTTTTGCCAAAATTGAATGAAATTTAAAGATCCCTTATGATACTTTGATATTTGATAAAATGGAGCTTCTTGGTACTGTACCTTTGTTCCATGGATTGAACAGAACATAAAGTGGAGATGGATGTTTATAAATCACATCTTCGTCATCTTCAAACACCATTTCATATTTTGCAACCAAAGCATCCACTGGACAATTAATTTCCAATTGCAAAACATCATCCTTCACGTCGATGATCTTGTAACCCCATTCTTGATTCATAGCATCAAATTCTTCAACTTTGCGAATGTGCACGAATGATTTGTCAAATTCCCTTGGTTTCTTTCCGGTTGTTAAGGTGATATGAAAATCGTCCTTTTCAGCATTGTAAGGTCTGGCTAAATGCATGTTCATGTAAAATGGCTGGCCTCTGCGTATCATGAATTGCATTGAAGTGAATTTTGTTGTGTTGTGCAATGGACGATTCTTGGCATTTAGCTGGTCGGTTTTTACAACTGCAACAGCTACAAAGAATAACGAAAATTTTAAATTCTTTTTCTCTGGATTTTATGTTGACTTGTCATTTTTTAAAGTTAATGAGTTTATATAAGAAACTATGCATTCGAACCAGTACTGAAATTTTATTTAAGTTATCATATTTTTAATACTAAGAGTTTCTTACGAGTTGCTTGCTACTTTGTCTATAGCGATATTCATATTTGCTTCCATGCCCTTGTGAACATTCGAAAACGAAGTGTCGAAAGTGATTTTCTTGTCATTTTTATAAACACTGGATACCCAAACCTTTTGGTGTTTGATCTTGTTTGATCGAGTCCCAAATATGATTGCATTTTAGCTTTGACAGTATACTTAAGAATTACTTTCCGAATAAACCTACCCATATTTTCCAGTTCAACTGAAATTTTCTTGTCTCCTTCATCCTTTGCTAGCCATCTGTGACATGGAAATTTGTATTCTCTTCCTGATTTGTTATCATTGATTTTGACCTGATTAAGTGATTGGATCAACATGTAATAATCATAGATTGATTCATTCTTAACATTTGAATTTCTATGTAAAGGTCGCATTTGTGACGTATTTCTCCGAATAATGTTTCCGATCGTCAACAAACTTAAAATCAATAATTTTACAACTTTCCAACTATTCAAACCGAAGGCTGAAGCAATCTGTTTTAGTTCATTTACTCATCTGAAAATAAAGGATTGATGGGAAGGACAAGGCGCTCTGAAACAAAACAAGACAAAACAATCGTAGGGAAGGCAACCCCAAATACTTTCATTTGTTTCTAGAAATATAGATTTTGTAAGAGTATTGGTAACCAGGAGATCTTAGACTAAAATTTTCAACCATCTAACACAAATCTGCTCCCCTATCAAATTTAAAGTAACTCCATGTTAATATTCGTTCAGGAACAACAAAGGAATAAATTAATGAAATATTACCATGTTAAGGTGCCATCCAGAAAATGCCCCTGAATCATCATGACGGATGTTGATTTTGGTGATTATTCCAATATCTTTGATGACCTTGATCACGAATTTGTCATTGCTATTTAAAAAAAATTACATATTACTTTAATATCATTGCAAAGAGAAACGCTAAAAAGTAGAATACTCCAAATAGAAAACTCCAAAATATCTCAGAACATTACGTCATTAATTATTGTAAACTAATTTAATAAAAGTATGTAGCAAAAGCATAATTTACCAAGGAAAAATCGTCGTTATTCAAATAATACCTTATGTTTGAATGATCCATACACAAATATTTAACTTGAAAATTATGGACTTACTTTCCAGCTTCGAAGAGCTTTTTTCCTTTTGTTGAATCTTTCAATTCAATGTCATCACTCACTCCTTCAGTTCCAGTTAATTTGATGAAAACTCGAGCATCCGTCCCTGCAGCAAATCTTCCACTTGTTGACACAATGATCTCAAATTCATGGCCTAAAGATGAATTGATCGAGAGGTGAGTCCCTGTCAATTTCTTTCTTAAGTAGTTGTCACTCACATGCTTGGAAACAGTATCTAATTCTATAATTTCTTAGAAATAAGTGACACCATTTTGCAATGGAAGTATCTGCGAATTTGGAATTCCCCTTGACAGCATTTGAAGCAAATACCACATAATCTCATCGCTTCTAACAGGAAGTTTTATTTCCAAGAGAAAGCAGACCAAGGGGAAATTGAACCAGAAATCAATCTGAGTCAAGGTAATTTGGGGAATCCTGTTCTCAACTATCCAGTGACTCCCACTAGATGTAAAATGTCCTGACGGTTGCCTTTACCAGTTATTTGGTTGGCTGCTTTAAAGGCAAAATCAGCCCTTTGAAGAACCCAGGACCGCGCTTTGCGCTTAATTTAGATTCTACTTTCTTTGTCTCATCCAATGAAGCTCTGGGACCAGGATTTACAACTATGCAACAATACAAAAGTTTCGCAGTCGTAATTCATCTATGTTTCACACGAAAACATGTTCATCGAAAAATAGGCGCTCTATATTGAAATGTAATTATATTTATACTCGCAGGTAAATGACGATAGGTTCCTCATGCCATATCATTATTTGTGTATATGAATGTGAAGAACACTATTTGTTCTCCACAATAGATAAGATAGCTGGTGTGAAAATCTACCAGTTTGGATGAGAAAATAGTACATTATTGAGAAATTCTATTTAGGAATGCATGAACAATGCACAAGGTGCTTCTATTCTTTGAAACCATGCTCTTATTTCATTTAAATAGTCACACTGAACATTGTACAATCAAGCACAGCTTAAACTAATACATGTTGAATTGCACTGGAATAAAGAAAAAGGGAAATGTCGAGGCAAGACACACATCGTAGAAATGTTTCCATTAGCTATCAATTGGGAGAAAGGTGTCATTGTTAGATCTGTGCTTTTTGTAAGAAAGTGAATGTCAAATTCTCTGAACAGTAGAGAGGGTGCTTTATGAAATAGTTTGTGTTAAATTGTACTGCTGCAAGTAACAAAGAAATGATAAAGGAAGATCTGCCTTTTATAAAAACAATATCAAGATTCATCCGTATCACCTTTGTCTGCCATTCTGGTGCTCTACTTGCCAGCCGTCGATGAAATCTTCTCAACAAAGTGAATTGCTTTTTTGTTTGAAAGAGATATCTTCTTTCTTTTGCTTTCAACCTCAACCTGCAAGAAGACAACTAAACGCGCGTCAAAAGGGAGGCTCGAAGGACTCTTTTTGTTTGCAAAATGATGATAAACAACAAGCGAATGCAAAAACGAGGCAACATAATGTGAACACCAAAGAATTGATTGATTTTATTGACGAACAACATTCATGTTTAAGCGGGTACTTGTAAAGTGGACAATAATATTTTCCTGATTCTTTTCGCAAATATACTTGTCTTTTAATTAATCTTTCTTCCATTCAGCTGTCTAAGTTTTCTTTTCTCGCAAGAATATTTGTTCATTTCATTTGAGCTACAACCGCATTTTACAAAAAGCTTTTCGCTTCTTTTTTATACGCACGTGCCTGTCGCAAAATTAGCCGTCCACCAGTTCTTCTGAATCAACAAAGACTAGACTTGCAAAATTAGAATGAATCTAGTGTTCAGACTAATTTAGAAAGTTAGAATTTGCGTATGGTCTTAGCGAGCTTGAAGAAAGATTTGAAAATGGATTTGAAAATCAACCTCAGAGAAGTCGGATTTGGATATCGTCAACGTGAAAAGAAGCTCTAAAACGTAATGGAAAGTGACTGGCAACATACATCAGTTCCTTTAAACTTTTATCAAAATCTTAACGATGAAAATGGAAATCAAATGTCAAATGAAAAAATATCTTTATGACTTTGCCACTGTGCCAATATTACGCTGTCTTCGTTCTCTTGCCTCTAAAACTTCTTCAGCGCACTTATCGCAACGCTGGCGAGTCTCTTCTTTTATAGCTTGGTTACAGCTGTTCTAATGAGGGGGACTGTCCCTTGCTGTGTTAGCTGGCAGAGGAACCTTTGTTCTGTCTCTAAGAATGAAAGTGATTTTGGTTCAGGTAATAGATCTCTTTGCTGGGTCATATGATGTAATGTGTTTGATTTGGTTGGCACAGACCCTGAGTGCCAGAACCAAAAATAAGGCGATAAAAAGAAATATTTTCCTTTCATTTCAATTTTGAGGCGCATTCATTTCAATTTTGAGGCTCTGGTACCCAGGGTATCAATATGTGTGCAAAGAGATAATTGAAAGGCCCGTGGAAGGATCTAAATTTTGTTATTAAACACTGAACACGAGTTGGCAGGTGCGCCTTCGGAAAGACGACTGCTCAATTGTTACTGCTAAGTCAACATCAGTATGAGGCAATGATGAAAATAACAAAAGAATATCCAATAAACAAGGAATCAGTTTGAGAGTTTATTCTCTCCTGGTAATCTTGTTACAAATTTGATTGTTTGTCCTTTCCTGGACCTTTCCCTTTAAGTTCAAAGCGGCTTGAAGCCCATCAACTTCAAAGGAAGGACAGATGAAAGGACATGTTATTTCTACTGTCCAAATTGCCATCATCCTATAAAGTAGCGCTTCGTTTTTATAGGAATACAAGCGCAAATCATCCTTTAAAATAGCGCTTGGCTTGGTGTGTATGGCAGTGTCAGCACCAAAGGGAAACAGTAAGTGTGTCAAAGATATTCCCAGTTTTGAGGTGTCCAATAATCCGCATGCGGTTCAAAGTATCACTTGCGTAACTTGACAAGACATCATGGATATATTTATCAAAATTACCCTACTCGCCATTCAGAATTCCCCTTCATGTATATATGGATGATAATTTTTTAAAGTTCAAAGTCTGTTGTACTTCAAGTACTTTGATCTGAGGATTAATACCGAGACACTAGAAATGATTGGCCCTTATTGAAAGGGTCACATCGAAGAAATTATTTTTTACTATTCATGTCTTATCCTATTCCAGACGTGTCAAAATTGATAGAGAAGATGTTACAATCTCGAATGACATTTGCATTTTTACAAAATAGTCTCCTTGAAAATGCCAGAAACGTCTAGAAAACGGTTTACAACGGGAGTTTCCACCATACAAAGAAAGCTAACCTTACTGGAATCAAATTTTCTTTGCTGGAATGTTTCTTGTCGAGAGTGTTATAGAAAAGATTTTTGAACCTGGAACTAAAATCTATCGTATTGTTTTAGTTTTTTTTTTGCTTATGTATCTATTGTTCTGCCTTTGTTTCATCGTATTTTATTTTGTTTGCAAGCCAGTTGTAAACCGCTTTTGACGGTTACGCTAATGACGTCATGAACAAATCAATCGATTTCTCTCAGCTGCAAGGAACCATGGTAAAAATCTCAAAATCTTTGACGCCATAGTTAATGCAATCGTTTTTCTTTGTTTTTCCGAGGCTTGAGATAAACAAAGTGTCCCCCAGAATTGCGTTTGTTTTCTTTGTGCATTGTGATTCGTTCGTTTATTTGCTTCTTTCTTTCGATTGTCAATGCAATGCTTGATTATGATAACTATGGGCACCCTATGCATCCAATTATCAGGAAGCAAAGGAAGCAAAATCTGAAACTTGAGAAGGGGGCTAAACATGGATAAGAGGTCAGTTTAATATGGGGCCTGAACTTGGGACAGAAAGCACGGTGAGAGACAGAGGATGCGAAAACTGAACAGAAAATCCTTACACCATTGGGAAATGAATTGAAATAGCAGGTGAAGAATTGATTCAGAATGTAAGACACAAACGTGGTTGGCGATGATTAGCCTTACGATAAGATGCCGATGTCCAAAAGGTAAGAATGAAAAGAATTTCGAATCTTTTTTTTGGGCCTAAAGAACTGGATGAAAGTTATGCAACGGAAAGCGAGGATCAGCAGAGGTGCTGCATGACGTTTAGGCTTACCCCTATTGGACTACTATTTCAGGCCTTACAGCTAAACAATTGCCATTTTACGATGAACGATGGGATGGACCGTCTTTTGCAAACATGATCCGAATTCAAAAGCCAGTGCAAATCGCGGCGCGTGGGTTGTATTGCTCCCTTCCTTAAAAAGCCAACGAGATTTACTGGAAAATCAAGAGTTATTGTTGGATTTCAGAGGTTTCTAAAAAACACAAAGGATTGCTGATAGTAAGTGGTCAAGATTTTTAGAGAGTCACTACCCCTCTCCGTGCAAGTTTTCAGTGTAGTTTTCAGTCACAAACGGGAGATTTATGCCCTTCATAAAATATTTCTACTATATAGAAAATTTTTGATATACAAATGTATAAGCAAAGAAAGCAATAGTCAGAATTCTAAATGGTAAATGTATAGAAATTTAAATTTAAGATTAAAAGCAACTTTGTAAATTGCTTGTCTTTGCTTTGAAAATTATTCTTGCTTGTTTCTAGGCTTTGCATCAAGACTATCAACTTTCTTGAAAACCAGAAAGAATGGATCATCTTTTGTTATTAACTCTCCATGGAAACAGTCTTCATATTTGGACTTACCCAAGAGAGTCAAGTATTCACTGGTACACTATTTCCAAAAAATGTTTTTGTCTTTGGTTATTGTCGCCTTATGGACTTGTTTGTACAGGGCACATCTAAATACTATGAACCAATCATAGTCAAGCAATTTCTTTGTCAAAAGTGGTATGTTTACCCAAAATTTAAGTGATATCCATTTTAACAACTAATGTAATGCAATTCCAGCGCTTTGTCATGTATAAAAAAAGTTCACTTACCACCTTGGATCCATGTGCTGACTTTGTCATCAAAACAAAATTCTGCTGATTATGCTAAAGAGAGCATCAAGGATTTATTACCAGATCTTTGCATTCTATATAAAATCTGACCAGATCTGTGTTAAATGCTGTGAGACACAGAGGATTGTGGCCAAACAGACCTTGCAACCATCTACTGCATATCTCTGGCACTTCAGTTGAGGCAAAATTAGCCTAGGATGTCAGATTTACTAATTCAAAAACTAAAATTCAATAAATTCTTTGTTGCCAAATTAATTTAGCATTTTGTTTCTTTTCAGATCACAAGGGGTTATGGAGATGAAAAAACAACAGCAACATTAGAGAAAGAAGAAGGCAAATGGGTGATTGCGAATGCTGATGTGAAAACCAAAATTGGATTTTATCTCAGACTATCTAAAGCTAAATTATCAGGTATACATTTTTGCAATAGGTTTTTCATAGCTGTCATCAAGTTGTAAAATTTCTCTAAAGAAGTAAAATGTTTTGAAAATTTGAGACTTTGATACAGTGACTGGAAATTTTGGTAAAATTAAGAAATAATGTTCCTTAATCCTATGGAGGAATGGTGGAATGAATCTAGAGCTCAGTGTACTCACACTCAGTCTTTTTATATTGCTTGAAGTATTGATTTGTACAGTGCAGGATATATGCTTTGCAAAATTTTTGCATTGATCTTTCCTTTGTTTTGTTTGATTTCCTTGAAATGAACGGCTGCCCATTTATTATATTTTGCAGGCCTGGTAGTTCTTTCAGCCATGGCAGGATATGCCTTAGCACCAGATCCTTTCAATATTTATTCATTCACTTGCCTGACAGTTGGGACATCTTTATGTTCTGGTGCCGCTAATTCATTTAATCAGGTGCACTGCGTTGTGTTATTTCTTGAAAACCAAGTTTCATTGTTGCCAGGCACTTCACTGGTTGTTGTCTCTGTATTCTATATACTGCTTAGAGAATTTTTCATGCATTATTTGCATTTTTAGTGCATCAATCTGACATAAACTGCCAATTTTAAACAGCTTTTCACTCAGCTTGCAATAACCATGTTTAGACATTTTAATGCAATGGAACCCAAACAGCATCACTTGAAGAACTTTCACCTTTTTGAAATTTATGATTTGCGCGTTGCCAATGATTCTTTGATTTATCAGGAAGTTCTTGAGGCTTATGTGAGAACTATCCTTATTTTTAGCAAAGCAAAATGGGCAAGAGTTGTTAAAGTTAACGTCAATATCCCCTCTCTCTAGTTTATTGAAGTTCCATTTGACTCACAAATGTCCAGAACAAGAAATCGTGTCCTGGTTCAAGGTTTGCTGCAGTATGTATCATTCATTAGGAAGCAACTTCTGTTTGCTGTTGTGCTTTTATATTTTGTATCATGAGTAATTTATGGATGATAGTTGCATTTTAAAAAACTAAGCATGCTGAACTAGTTGCAGTGAAGCCAACTCGTTTTGAAAGGAATCATGTTACTTTTTTGCTTGGTTTTTATTTGAAAATATTACACAGAAAGTACCTTGGAAATTTGTGAGTTAAAAATTTCTTCTAAAGAGTTCCCAGTTACATTCTCACTTATTGGAAATGGATGTGATTTTCAGTATTTATTGGTCGATCACAAGATTGTACAGCTGGGAGAAACATTTCAGAAATACATAGTTTGTAGAGCAGGAAAAGCAGAAACCACATGAAACATTCATGTTGTGACCGCGTGACTGCAATGATATATATTTATTTATATGGGTTTTTATTTTTGAATGAAACTCCTTCAAGCGATGAATTTGATTTTTTATTTCTTTTAGGCCAAAGGAAGCTTTCTTATTTGCAAGCTTAGCTGGTTTAAGTGGAATTGTTATTCTTGGCCTTGGTACAAATTCATTGACTGCTGTTTTAGGTTTGTAGTTGCTCTCAAATGGTATTTGCTGATTAAGAAATTTGTTTGGTGAAGCAAGATAGTTGGCTGCATATGACTGATTTGGTATCCTTTTTACATTTGGTCTGTCTGAATGGTTTTGATTAATTATCATAGTTGAACTGCCATCTAGAAATGGTTTCAGGGTTTCAAATTTTGGCTGGAAACATTCAAGTCTTTGCAGGACACAGCTGAATTCAATTGCTGAACACCAAAAGTGAGATACTTAAATTCAAAATATAAATAGAAACTGAAAATTGAAAACTGATACTTGATGAGAACATGATACTGTATGTGTGATTTTTTGGTTGTTTTATACATATAATTTCATTTCTTTCTGTTGCTAATTTTAACCTTGACATAACCTTTCTTTCAGGTGCTCTGAATATTGCTTTATATGCTGGAATTTATACTCCTTCTAAAAGAATGTCAATAGCTAATACATGGATTGGTTCGGTAGTTGGTGGGATTCCTCCATTGATGGGATGGGCAGCATGTGCAGGAAGCCTGGATGTTGGTGCCTGGGTCTTGGCTGCAATTTTGTATTGTTGGCAGTTTCCGCATTTCAATGCACTTAGTTGGAGTTATAGGCCTGATTACTCTAGAGGTATGTAATTTTGTCAAACATTGAACACTATTTTCATTGTACAAGAGCTGCAAAACAAACCAACATTGATAGGGCTCTTAGATCCAACAATCATTTTGTTTTGGAGTGTCCCAATGCAACCTGACCAGATAGCAGTATGTACTGTCTTAAAAAATCACAAACATGTCGATTTGAAGCAGTTTAACATCATTAATATTTTATTAACATGGATCCCGATTAACATTTGGGTACATGATTATGCAATTTCCCTTGACTGACTGACTGACTGACTGACTGATTGACTGGCTGATTGATTTAGTATAAATTCAAGGAGGGGAACCCTAGACTTACGGCGATGAGTCTCTAGTATCCCTGCGGTAAACCCTGTTCAACAGGGACTCATAATGAAACAGTGAAAAACCTGGCCCTATCTCCTGCATTTGATCGATCGAGTCATGATCGAATGATTGCCGTAGCTCTGTTCAACGGTCACTCTTCAGAAAGAAAATGCGATAATAACCATGTTAAACAGATGTTTAAAACATACCAGAGAAATTTTAAACTACCTGCTGCAGCAACTTTGTTCAAAATCTAGTCAACTGCATCATTTGAATTTAAAATTTGACAGCATTGTTCTTTACCAAATCTCGCAATCTGATTGGTACTTTAGGGATGGCGAAGTTTGGGCCTAAATCGGGCCAGGATTTTCAGACCAACATTATGAGTCTCTGTTGCCTGAATTGCCATCATCAAGTAAAAGAGCACAGGGAAGTAAAGAGACTCATCATCGTAAGTCTAGGGGAACCCTTCAGCAAATACTGATTTTCAAGTAGCCCACCATTGACAATCATTGTTTTGAATACACCAAATAATAACAGAAGTCTAAAGGCAAATAAAGTGAATTATATATGATCAATATTTCAAGTTATGTTTCATAAGATTGATTGTAACCTTGAAGCTCAAGCTAGCCTTTCAGACTGACTTTTTGTACAAAATGATGACCAACAGGTTTTATACAGTACCGCAATAAACAGAGGAAACTTTCCAGTCCTTATCATTCTGCAAGATGAGCCAGGAAAAATTTCCTGTTTTCAAAAATTCATGACACAAAGAGCGTGTGATGAATTTGAATACTTGACTAAATTCTTTCATTCTGCAAAGCCAGAAAAGGGGCCAAACATACTTGATAAAATCATAAGAAATTTTGTATCAAGTAATATTACGCAAGAGCAAATCACATCTCTCATGTGTTAAAGGAAATCAGAATAGATACTGAAGATTTTCAATCTAGTGGCAATAAATGTGGAGGCAATATCTAACACCAGTGAAAAATTGCACTTTCTTTATTGTTCTGTTCAAGGGGTTTGTTTGTGAGTTGATAAAATTTTTAGGCCATTTTCGGGCATGTTGCAACCATGAAATTTTTGTAAAGTCAAACTAAGGGGTTGTCCTGCCAGTAAGGTCAGCATGCAGGCTAATATTTTCCAGTGCTCACAAATACACTAAATAAATTGAAAAGAAACTTGATTCCCTCTGCTGTCAAGCAAAATTCTATTGGCGCCAATCCATCAAGTACTCTTGGTGCTATTATCTTACAAAACTGGAAATTCTTTCTGGCCCACCCTTCATTGGTCTTATCTGATCGTTCTATCTTACTCCCTCACTTTCAATCTTTTTAGCTGGTTACAGAATGATGGCAGTGACTGACCCAGCCCTTTGTAGACGAGTAACTTTACGTCACAGCATTGCACAAATCCCATTGGCTCTCATGCTTCCTTTACATGATGTGACAAACTGGTGGTTTATGCTTGAGGTGACCCCTGTTAATTTGTATTTGACTTTTCTTGCTTGGAAGTTCTACCAAGATTCAAACAATAATTCATCAAGAAAACTATTTAGATTTAGTTTATTGCATTTGCCACTTGTGATGTTATTAGCACTTGTAAACAATAAAAGACAACAAAATAACCCAGATCCTGAAACAATAATATAGCAGAGATTTTATTTTAAACTGTAGAAATGCTTAATTATTTGTTTGTACTATCATATGATTTTCTGTCTTCTTCTTGAAATTATCTCCTTGACCTGAACCCTATTTCATCTGCTTGATGAAAATATAATGTCTCTTGTACCTTTAGGACAATTCTCAAAATCAATATTTTGGAAAGAAAATAAGGATATAGCCTTTGCTTTTTGGGAAAATGGGCCCATTTTAAAAATCCCTTTTTTGGGCAAAAAGTAAGGCTATAGCCTTTGCTTTTTTGGTAAAATTGGCCAATTTTAAAAATCCCTATTTTTGAGCAAAAAGTAAGGCTATAGCCTTTGCTTTTTTGGTAAAATTGGCCAATTTTAAAAATCCCTATTTTTGGGCAAAAAGTAAGGCTATAGCCTTTGCTTTTTTGGTAAAATGGGCCCATTTTAAAAATCCCTATTTTTGGGCAAAAAGTAAGGCTATAGCCTTTGCTTTTTTGGTAAAATGGGCCCATTTTAAAAATCCCTATTTTTGGGCAAAAAGTAAGGCTATAGCCTTTGCTTTTTTGGTAAAATTGGCCCATTTTAAAAATCCCTATTTTTGGGCAAAAATGAAACATTTACGCCAGCGTAAATGTGCTTTAACGACAAGGCGATGCAATGATACTTCCTGTTAGTTCCCAGTCCTTCAGCAATTCTAAGGTGTGCTTTGCATGTTTGCTGAGGATCTAGAAATCAGCTTTTCATTGCCTTCCAAATAAAAGTCATATTACTGCTTGACATTATCAAACCCGCTCATGATCCTGACAAGTGACAAGTCATGTTATGGCGATAAATTATGGCTATGGTTAGAGCATCTACTATTGTTGGTTGTACTGAAATCTTTCACGGGAAAGGCCAAAATTAGGCCGACATCAGTGGAGTGGATCTTGTGTCCAAGGCTTGTGTTACGGACGTTTTGTGGCTGACAAAAGTTATGTATCCAGTGAATATCTTACCGATAAACACTTTAACTGACAGCAGAAGCGAGTTGCGGAGAAGAGGAACTGCATGCGCTGTGAAATATTTTCCGAACGTTGTCTTGAATTTATAACGAAATGGAATGGAAATCTTCCTGTCGTCATTTCATGGAATGCAATGCGGAAGCACAGTTTTCAGTATGCACTGTTTTGTGACCAATTTCATAACAAATAGAACAACAGGGGAGGCAATTACAAACCAGAGTTGTCAATCACGCAGTGCAACCAGAATTATCAGCGTTTTAGCTGTCCACAAGGGTCAAGCAATGAAAGAGTTCTCAGTCAACTGCATAACCGGAGGTGGAACAGAGGTAAAATCCTGCTACCCGCGCAATGTGATGGAAGAGAAATATACGCAGAAATGGAACACTTGTAACCTCAGTTTGTTCCCTGGCAAAGGAGCAATGAAAAGTTGTCGAGTTATTGATGAATTTGCAGTAAGAAGCAATAAAAAGTTCAACCGGGAGCTACAAGCCCAACCCAATTAGCCACAGTTGCAGTGGTTGTAGCATAACCATTTTCAAAATGTGGGGTCACTTGGCCAATGTTCAAGTCTTAACTTTAGTTATGTTATACATACAAACAAAAAACAAAACAAAAAACAAACAAAAACAAACCCCCTACCCATACACACTGCTTTGCTGCTAAGGCAATTCCCTGTTTACTGTTTGGTCTGCGCAGTTAAAGCTTGCTTAGGGCAGTTTATATTAACCTTTCTTCTTCTCAATCCCTGCAAATTCAGGTCAGCCATAAAGCAAATACAATGCAGTAAATATCCTTGTGTTTAAAGAAAAGAGAGAAGTTTTTCCAAACACAAAAGCATTTACCCCCCCCCCCCCCCTCCACATAAAGGCTCATTAATCCCGGTGCCCACACTATACAACTCAAATCAGGAGTTATCAGGTAAATGTCAAATACAGATTTCTGGCCAATTTTTTTTTTTTCAAACCAAAGTCATGCGCAAGTAGAATGTATGTGATAGATGTAGTCATACGTCAACAATACTTGGATAAGATATTGTCACTGAAAATCAAACAAAAACAAAAAGTTGAAGGCTTCAAACTCCCAAATTGGATTCAGTTTATATCAAGTACCACTGAGTCCATCCTCGAAACAAAACATCATTTTCACTTGCAGGGTACTTTTGCTTTTCAGGTATAACCATTTCTATTTCAGGGTTCACTATTTATTGCAGGCATACAAACAGCTTGGTTTCAAACTTTACACAAGTATCCACGTTCAGTCACAAATATCAATTAGATCAAAAAATTTTTCAAAAGGTTCAATCACAAACATCATTTAAATAAAAAATTGCAAAATTATTAAGTTAAGTTAAGCAAAATGATTACATGCCATATGTAGACCTTTCTATGGCAACCTTGAAAAATGGTAATGAAAAGAAAAAAAAAATGAAACAGAGGCTGCACTCTTCTAAATTGGACTCAGTTTAGACCAAATGATGCTGAGTCCCTTATCTAGTAACAATTAAAATCATTTCATTCACGTAACACTTTGTTAAGGCCTGATTACTTCTGTCAACAGGCTTGGTCCCAGTTGGTCCACAATGTAATTTTAAATTTCACTCAAGGACCCAGGAAAATCCCTGTATCAACTTAGCCTTTGTCAATGATATCCTTCAGAAACCAAACAGTCTGCTGGTGTATCCAGAACAATCTAAAATATGTTAAGCTTAGTGCTCTCAGCAACGAAATATAGTAAAACAAATCAGAGCTCTCCACAAAATGGTGCCTTGTAGCAAGGGGCTGGGTTCTAATGTGATTGACCCCTTCCTATGGTCTGAACGAGGCTGGGTGGTAGTTTTGGGCGTATCTTGGCGGTCAGGCCACCATACAAGAATGGTGGCAGATTTGTTGTAACAATTCAATCTGTGAAAACAATGAACTTCAATCTAGTCAACCATTTCACCTCAAAGTCCAGAGTCCAAACTGTGATTACCAAACATGACTCTGCAAATACCATTAATTCAAGTCAAGCATTCTTCAAGAACAATGAACTTAATTGTAGCATACAAATTTAATCAAAAGGAATTGTGATTCCTCATTTGCTTGTAATAGAATAAAATTAGCCGATACGACCCAGTTTCTGCCACCCAATGCCTCATTATTCATGCCTCCTCTTTTCAAGTGAGCTGGCTCACATTGCAGGAGCCACAGGCGTTAATGAAACATTTACGCCAGCGTAAATGTGCTTTAACGACAAGGCGATGCAATGATACTTCCTGTTAGTTCCCAGTCCTTCAGCAATTCTAAGGTGTGCTTTGCATGTTTGCTGAGGATCTAGAAATCAGCTTTTCATTGCCTTCCAAATAAAAGTCATATTACTGCTTGACATTATCAAACCCCCCTTTCCCTCCCTCCCTTTTAGGTACTAATAAGCCATCGGGCAGCAGGTACTCTTGTCAGCAAGCCTGCAAGATTCCCTGCTGCCCCAAACATGGTCGTATCGTAGTTAATTTGTGCAAATGCAACTTTTCTGTTCATCTATGTAGATAATTGTCCCCTACAAAGAAAAGCAAAGATAATGATAGTAATAGTTCTCACAACAATTTGATTAAAAAGGGGAGTCCCAAAACAAGGAAGTCCTTGAAAATGCAACATAGAAGTTGTTAATTGTAAATGGGAAGTCCCCAAAGTATATACAAAACAAGGACGTCCTTGCAAATGAAATTGTTGTAATTTGAGTAAAAAAAAGGGAAGTCCCCAAAGTATATACAAACAAGGAAGTCCTTGAAAATGAAGTTGTTGAAAGTTTGATTGAAGTGGGAAGTCCCAACAAGTGTACACAAACAAGGAAGTCCTTGAAAATGAAAGGGGAAGTCCCCAAAGTATGTAAACAACAAGGAAGTCCTTGAAAATGAAAGGGAAAGCCCCCAAAGTATATAAAAATCAAGGAAGTCCTTGAAAATGAAATGTAGAAGTTGTTAATTGTAAAGGGGAAGTCCCCAAAGCATATACAAACAAGGAAGTCCTTGAAAATGAAGTTGTTGAAAGTTTGATAAAAATGGGAAGTCCCAAAAAGTGTACACAAACAAGGAAGTCCTTGAAAATGAAAGGGGAAGTCCCCAAAGTATATAAATAACAAGGAAGTCCTTGAAAATGAAGTTGTCAAAAGTATGATATGAATGGGAAGTCCCAAAAAGTGTACACAAACAAGGAAGTCCTTGAAAATGAAAGGGGAAGTCCCCAAAAGTATATAAAAAACAAGGAAGTCCTTAAAAATGAAAGGGGATGTCCCCAATGTAAAAAAAAAAAACAAGGAAGTCCTTGGAAATCTAGTTGTTGAAAGTTTGATAAAAATGGGAAGTCCCAAAAAGTATACACAAACAAGGAAGTCCTTGAAAATGTATTGATGTAATTGTTAACAAAAAGGGGAAGTCCCCAAATGCGTATTGAAAAGAAAACAAAACGGAAGAATCCACAAAGAGCGTGTGCGTAAAGAAGGCAGGAAGTCCTTCAAGACCAATGTAGAAATTATTAAGGGGAAATCCCCAAAAGCGTATGCTTAATTAGTTAAAAGGGGGCAATCCCCAAAGAGCGTATGCGTAACCAAGGAATTCCTTGGAAATACTTGTAGAAATCGTTAATTGAAAGGGGAAGTCCCCAAAAGCGTTGCGTATTTAATAAAAAGGGGAAATCCCCAAAAAGCGTATGCGCAAAAACAAAGAAGCCCGTCAAAATCAATGAAGACATCATTAAGTGGAAGTCGCAACCCAGGTACAACAAACTTAAAAGAAAAGAGCAATTTTGCAAGGATGAAGAAGTATACGTCAAGCGCAAATTTAATGGTATATGTCTATCTGAGGAACACACTTTCAGGAGCAAAAGCAAGTGTTGACACGTAAATCTTTAAAAAAGTGCAGTCAATTACCAAGCAAATGAAGAAGCGGTCAGGCCACCATACAAGAATGGTGGCAGATTTGTTGTAACAATTCAATCTGTGAAAACAATGAACTTCAATCTAGTCAACCATTTCACCTCAAAGTCCAGAGTCCAAACTGTGATTACCAAACATGACTCTGCAAATACCATTAATTCAAGTCAAGCATTCTTCAAGAACAATGAACTTAATTGTAGCATACAAATTTAATCAAAAGGAATTGTGATTCCTCATTTGCTTGTAATAGAATAAAATTAGCCGATACGACCCAGTTTCTGCCACCCAATGCCTCATTATTCATGCCTCCTCTTTTCAAGTGAGCTGGCTCACATTGCAGGAGCCACAGGCGTTAAGTAAGGCTATAGCCTTTGCTTTTTTGGTAAAATTGGCCAATTTTAAAAATCCCTATTTTTGGACAAAAAAGTAAGGCTATAGCCTTTGCATTTTTGGCAAAATTGGCCCATTTTGAAAATCCCTATTTTGGGGCAAAAAGTAAGGCTATAGCCTTTGCTTTTTTGGTAAAATGGGCCCATTTTAAAAATCCCTATTTTTGGGCAAAAAGTAAGGCTATAGCCTTTGCTTTTTTGGTAAAATGGGCCAATTTTAAAAATCCCTATTTTTGGGCAAAAAGTAAGGCTATAGCCTTTGCTTTTTTGGTAAAATTGGCCCATTTTAAAAATCCCTATTTTTGGGCAAAAAGTAAGGCTATAGCCTTTGCTTTTTTGGTAAAATTGGCCCATTTTAAAAATCCCTATTTTTGGGCAAAAAGTAAGGCTATAGCCTTTGCATTTTTGGCAAAATTGGCCCATTTTGAAAATCCCTATTTTGGGGCAAAAAGTAAGGCTATAGCCTTTGCTTTTTTGGTAAAATGGGCCCATTTTAAAAATCCCTATTTTTGGGCAAAAAGTAAGGCTATAGCCTTTGCTTTTTTGGTAAAATGGGCCCATTTTAAAAATCCCTATTTTTGGGCAAAAAGTAAGGCTATAGCCTTTGCTTTTTTGGTAAAATTGGCCCATTTTAAAAATCCCTATTTTTGGGCAAAAAGTAAGGCTATAGCCTTTGCTTTTTTGGTAAAATTGGCCCATTTTAAAAATCCCTATTTTTGGGCAAAAAGTAAGGCTATAGCCTTTGCATTTTTGGCAAAATTGGCCCATTTTGAAAATCCCTATTTTGGGGCAAAAAGTAAGGCTATAGCCTTTGCATTTTTGGCAAAATAGGCCCATTTTGAAAATCCCTATTTTGGGGCAAAAAGTAAGGCTATAGTGAAACATTTACGCCAGCGTAAATGTGCTTTAACGACAAGGCGATGCAATGATACTTCCTGTTAGTTCCCAGTCCTTCAGCAATTCTAAGGTGTGCTTTGCATGTTTGCTGAGGATCTAGAAATCAGCTTTTCATTGCCTTCCAAATAAAAGTCATATTACTGCTTGACATTATCAAACCAGCTCATGATCCTGACAAGTGACAAGTCATGTTATGGCGATAAATTATGGCTATGGTTAGAGCATCTACTATTGTTGGTTGTACTGAAATCTTTCACGGGAAAGGCCAAAATTAGGCCGACATCAGTGGAGTGGATCTTGTGTCCAAGGCTTGTGTTACGGACGTTTTGTGGCTGACAAAAGTTATGTATCCAGTGAATATCTTACCGATAAACACTTTAACTGACAGCAGAAGCGAGTTGCGGAGAAGAGGAACTGCATGCGCTGTGAAATATTTTCCGAACGTTGTCTTGAATTTATAACGAAGTGGAATGGAAATCTTCCTGTCGTCATTTCATGGAATGCAATGCGGAAGCACAGTTTTCAGTATGCACTGTTTTGTGACCAATTTCATAACAAATAGAACAACAGGGGAGGCAATTACAAACCAGAGTTGTCAATCACGCAGTGCAACCAGAATTATCAGCGTTTTAGCTGTCCACAAGGGTCAAGCAATGAAAGAGTTCTCAGTCAACTGCATAACCGGAGGTGGAACAGAGGTAAAATCCTGCTACCCGCGCAATGTGATGGAAGAGAAATATACGCAGAAATGGAACACTTGTAACCTCAGTTTGTTCCCTGGCAAAGGAGCAATGAAAAGTTGTCGAGTTATTGATGAATTTGCAGTAAGAAGCAATAAAAAGTTCAACCGGGAGCTACAAGCCCAACCCAATTAGCCACAGTTGCAGTGGTTGTAGCATAACCATTTTCAAAATGTGGGGTCACTTGGCCAATGTTCAAGTCTTAACTTTAGTTATGTTATACATACAAACAAAAAACAAAACAAAAAACAAACAAAAACAAACCCCCTACCCATACACACTGCTTTGCTGCTAAGGCAATTCCCTGTTTACTGTTTGGTCTGCGCAGTTAAAGCTTGCTTAGGGCAGTTTATATTAACCTTTCTTCTTCTCAATCCCTGCAAATTCAGGTCAGCCATAAAGCAAATACAATGCAGTAAATATCCTTGTGTTTAAAGAAAAAGAGAGAAGTTTTTCCAAACACAAAAGCATTTACCCCCCCCCCCCCCCTCCACATAAAGGCTCATTAATCCCGGTGCCCACACTATACAACTCAAATCAGGAGTTATCAGGTAAATGTCAAATACAGATTTCTGGCCAATTTTTTTTTTTTCAAACCAAAGTCATGCGCAAGTAGAATGTATGTGATAGATGTAGTCATACGTCAACAATACTTGGATAAGATATTGTCACTGAAAATCAAACAAAAACAAAAAGTTGAAGGCTTCAAACTCCCAAATTGGATTCAGTTTATATCAAGTACCACTGAGTCCATCCTCGAAACAAAACATCATTTTCACTTGCAGGGTACTTTTGCTTTTCAGGTATAACCATTTCTATTTCAGGGTTCACTATTTATTGCAGGCATACAAACAGCTTGGTTTCAAACTTTACACAAGTATCCACGTTCAGTCACAAATATCAATTAGATCAAAAAATTTTTCAAAAGGTTCAATCACAAACATCATTTAAATAAAAAATTGCAAAATTATTAAGTTAAGTTAAGCAAAATAATTACATGCCATATGTAGTCCTTTCTATGGCAACCTTGAAAAATGGTAATGAAAAGAAAAAAAAATGAAACAGAGGCTGCACTCTTCTAAATTGGACTCAGTTTAGATCAAATGATGCTGAGTCCCTTATCTAGTAACAATTAAAATCATTTCATTCACGTAACACTTTGTTAAGGCCTGATTACTTCTGTCAACAGGCTTGGTCCCAGTTGGTCCACAATGTAATTTTAAATTTCACTCAAGGACCCAGGAAAATCCCTGTATCAACTTAGCCTTTGTCAATGATATCCTTCAGAAACCAAACAGTCTGCTGGTGTATCCAGAACAATCTAAAATATGTTAAGCTTAGTGCTCTCAGCAACGAAATATAGTAAAACAAATCAGAGCTCTCCACAAAATGGTGCCTTGTAGCAAGGGGCTGGGTTCTAATGTGATTGACCCCTTCCTATGGTCTGAACGAGGCTGGGTGGTAGTTTTGGGCGTATCTTGGCGGTCAGGCCACCATACAAGAATGGTGGCAGATTTGTTGTAACAATTCAATCTGTGAAAACAATGAACTTCAATCTAGTCAACCATTTCACCTCAAAGTCCAGAGTCCAAACTGTGATTACCAAACATGACTCTGCAAATACCATTAATTCAAGTCAAGCATTCTTCAAGAACAATGAACTTAATTGTAGCATACAAATTTAATCAAAAGGAATTGTGATTCCTCATTTGCTTGTAATAGAATAAAATTAGCCGATACGACCCAGTTTCTGCCACCCAATGCCTCATTATTCATGCCTCCTCTTTTCAAGTGAGCTGGCTCACATTGCAGGAGCCACAGGCGTTAATGAAACATTTACGCCAGCGTAAATGTGCTTTAACGACAAGGCGATGCAATGATACTTCCTGTTAGTTCCCAGTCCTTCAGCAATTCTAAGGTGTGCTTTGCATGTTTGCTGAGGATCTAGAAATCAGCTTTTCATTGCCTTCCAAATAAAAGTCATATTACTGCTTGACATTATCAAACCCCCCTTTCCCTCCCTCCCTTTTAGGTACTAATAAGCCATCGGGCAGCAGGTACTCTTGTCAGCAAGCCTGCAAGATTCCCTGCTGCCCCAAACATGGTCGTATCGTAGTTAATTTGTGCAAATGCAACTTTTCTGTTCATCTATGTAGATAATTGTCCCCTACAAAGAAAAGCAAAGATAATGATAGTAATAGTTCTCACAACAATTTGATTAAAAAGGGGAGTCCCAAAACAAGGAAGTCCTTGAAAATGCAACGTAGAAGTTGTTAATTGTAAATGGGAAGTCCCCAAAGTATATACAAAACAAGGACGTCCTTGCAAATGTAATTGTTGTAATTTGAGTAAAAAAAAGGGAAGTCCCCAAAGTATATACAAACAAGGAAGTCCTTGAAAATGAAGTTGTTGAAAGTTTGATTGAAGTGGGAAGTCCCAACAAGTGTACACAAACAAGGAAGTCCTTGAAAATGAAAGGGGAAGTCCCCAAAGTATGTAAACAACAAGGAAGTCCTTGAAAAGGAAAGGGAAAGCCCCCAAAGTATATAAAAATCAAGGAAGTCCTTGAAAATGAAATGTAGAAGTTGTTAATTGTAAAGGGGAAGTCCCCAAAGCATATACAAACAAGGAAGTCCTTGAAAATGAAGTTGTTGAAAGTTTGATAAAAATGGGAAGTCCCAAAAAGTGTACACAAACAAGGAAGTCCTTGAAAATGAAAGGGGAAGTCCCCAAAGTATATAAATAACAAGGAAGTCCTTGAAAATGAAGTTGTCAAAAGTATGATATGAATGGGAAGTCCCAAAAAGTGTACACAAACAAGGAAGTCCTTGAAAATGAAAGGGGAAGTCCCCAAAAGTATATAAAAAACAAGGAAGTCCTTGAAAATGAAAGGGGATGTCCCCAATGTAAAAAAAAAAACAAGGAAGTCCTTGGAAATCTAGTTGTTGAAAGTTTGATAAAAATGGGAAGTCCCAAAAAGTATACACAAACAAGGAAGTCCTTGAAAATGTATTGATGTAATTGTTAACAAAAAGGGGAAGTCCCCAAATGCGTATTGAAAAGAAAACAAAACGGAAGAATCCACAAAGAGCGTGTGCGTAAAGAAGGCAGGAAGTCCTTCAAGACCAATGTAGAAATTATTAAGGGGAAATCCCCAAAAGCGTATGCTTAATTAGTTAAAAGGGGGCAATCCCCAAAGAGCGTATGCGTAACCAAGGAATTCCTTGGAAATACTTGTAGAAATCGTTAATTGAAAGGGGAAGTCCCCAAAAGCGTTGCGTATTTAATAAAAAGGGGAAATCCCCAAAAAGCGTATGCGCAAAAACAAAGAAGCCCGTCAAAATCAATGAAGACATCATTAAGTGGAAGTCGCAACCCAGGTACAACAAACTTAAAAGAAAAGAGCAATTTTGCAAGGATGAAGAAGTATACGTCAAGCGCAAATTTAATGGTATATGTCTATCTGAGGAACACACTTTCAGGAGCAAAAGCAAGTGTTGACACGTAAATCTTTAAAAAAGTGCAGTCAATTACCAAGCAAATGAAGAAGCGGTCAGGCCACCATACAAGAATGGTGGCAGATTTGTTGTAACAATTCAATCTGTGAAAACAATGAACTTCAATCTAGTCAACCATTTCACCTCAAAGTCCAGAGTCCAAACTGTGATTACCAAACATGACTCTGCAAATACCATTAATTCAAGTCAAGCATTCTTCAAGAACAATGAACTTAATTGTAGCATACAAATTTAATCAAAAGGAATTGTGATTCCTCATTTGCTTGTAATAGAATAAAATTAGCCGATACGACCCAGTTTCTGCCACCCAATGCCTCATTATTCATGCCTCCTCTTTTCAAGTGAGCTGGCTCACATTGCAGGAGCCACAGGCGTTAAGTAAGGCTATAGCCTTTGCTTTTTTGGTAAAATTGGCCAATTTTAAAAATCCCTATTTTTGGACAAAAAAGTAAGGCTATAGCCTTTGCATTTTTGGCAAAATTGGCCCATTTTGAAAATCCCTATTTTGGGGCAAAAAGTAAGGCTATAGCCTTTGCTTTTTTGGTAAAATGGGCCCATTTTAAAAATCCCTATTTTTGGGCAAAAAGTAAGGCTATAGCCTTTGCTTTTTTGGTAAAATGGGCCAATTTTAAAAATCCCTATTTTTGGGCAAAAAGTAAGGCTATAGCCTTTGCTTTTTTGGTAAAATTGGCCCATTTTAAAAATCCCTATTTTTGGGCAAAAAGTAAGGCTATAGCCTTTGCTTTTTTGGTAAAATTGGCCCATTTTAAAAATCCCTATTTTTGGGCAAAAAGTAAGGCTATAGCCTTTGCTTTTTTGGTAAAATGGGCCAATTTTAAAAATCCCTATTTTTGGGCAAAAAGTAAGGCTATAGCCTTTGCTTTTTTGGTAAAATTGGCCCATTTTAAAAATCCCTATTTTTGGGCAAAAAGTAAGGCTATAGCCTTTGCTTTTTTGGTAAAATTGGCCCATTTTAAAAATCCCTATTTTTGGGCAAAAAGTAAGGCTATAGCCTTTGCATTTTTGGCAAAATTGGCCCATTTTGAAAATCCCTATTTTGGGGCAAAAAGTAAGGCTATAGCCTTTGCTTTTTTGGTAAAATGGGCCCATTTTAAAAATCCCTATTTTTGGGCAAAAAGTAAGGCTATAGCCTTTGCTTTTTTGGTAAAATGGGCCCATTTTAAAAATCCCTATTTTTGGGCAAAAAGTAAGGCTATAGCCTTTGCTTTTTTGGTAAAATTGGCCCATTTTAAAAATCCCTATTTTTGGGCAAAAAGTAAGGCTATAGCCTTTGCTTTTTTGGTAAAATTGGCCCATTTTAAAAATCCCTATTTTTGGGCAAAAAGTAAGGCTATAGCCTTTGCATTTTTGGCAAAATTGGCCCATTTTGAAAATCCCTATTTTGGGGCAAAAAGTAAGGCTATAGCCTTTGCATTTTTGGCAAAATAGGCCCATTTTGAAAATCCCTATTTTGGGGCAAAAAGTAAGGCTATAGTGAAACATTTACGCCAGCGTAAATGTGCTTTAACGACAAGGCGATGCAATGATACTTCCTGTTAGTTCCCAGTCCTTCAGCAATTCTAAGGTGTGCTTTGCATGTTTGCTGAGGATCTAGAAATCAGCTTTTCATTGCCTTCCAAATAAAAGTCATATTACTGCTTGACATTATCAAACCAGCTCATGATCCTGACAAGTGACAAGTCATGTTATGGCGATAAATTATGGCTATGGTTAGAGCATCTACTATTGTTGGTTGTACTGAAATCTTTCACGGGAAAGGCCAAAATTAGGCCGACATCAGTGGAGTGGATCTTGTGTCCAAGGCTTGTGTTACGGACGTTTTGTGGCTGACAAAAGTTATGTATCCAGTGAATATCTTACCGATAAACACTTTAACTGACAGCAGAAGCGAGTTGCGGAGAAGAGGAACTGCATGCGCTGTGAAATATTTTCCGAACGTTGTCTTGAATTTATAACGAAGTGGAATGGAAATCTTCCTGTCGTCATTTCATGGAATGCAATGCGGAAGCACAGTTTTCAGTATGCACTGTTTTGTGACCAATTTCATAACAAATAGAACAACAGGGGAGGCAATTACAAACCAGAGTTGTCAATCACGCAGTGCAACCAGAATTATCAGCGTTTTAGCTGTCCACAAGGGTCAAGCAATGAAAGAGTTCTCAGTCAACTGCATAACCGGAGGTGGAACAGAGGTAAAATCCTGCTACCCGCGCAATGTGATGGAAGAGAAATATACGCAGAAATGGAACACTTGTAACCTCAGTTTGTTCCCTGGCAAAGGAGCAATGAAAAGTTGTCGAGTTATTGATGAATTTGCAGTAAGAAGCAATAAAAAGTTCAACCGGGAGCTACAAGCCCAACCCAATTAGCCACAGTTGCAGTGGTTGTAGCATAACCATTTTCAAAATGTGGGGTCACTTGGCCAATGTTCAAGTCTTAACTTTAGTTATGTTATACATACAAACAAAAAACAAAACAAAAAACAAACAAAAACAAACCCCCTACCCATACACACTGCTTTGCTGCTAAGGCAATTCCCTGTTTACTGTTTGGTCTGCGCAGTTAAAGCTTGCTTAGGGCAGTTTATATTAACCTTTCTTCTTCTCAATCCCTGCAAATTCAGGTCAGCCATAAAGCAAATACAATGCAGTAAATATCCTTGTGTTTAAAGAAAAAGAGAGAAGTTTTTCCAAACACAAAAGCATTTACCCCCCCCCCCCCCCTCCACATAAAGGCTCATTAATCCCGGTGCCCACACTATACAACTCAAATCAGGAGTTATCAGGTAAATGTCAAATACAGATTTCTGGCCAATTTTTTTTTTTTCAAACCAAAGTCATGCGCAAGTAGAATGTATGTGATAGATGTAGTCATACGTCAACAATACTTGGATAAGATATTGTCACTGAAAATCAAACAAAAACAAAAAGTTGAAGGCTTCAAACTCCCAAATTGGATTCAGTTTATATCAAGTACCACTGAGTCCATCCTCGAAACAAAACATCATTTTCACTTGCAGGGTACTTTTGCTTTTCAGGTATAACCATTTCTATTTCAGGGTTCACTATTTATTGCAGGCATACAAACAGCTTGGTTTCAAACTTTACACAAGTATCCACGTTCAGTCACAAATATCAATTAGATCAAAAAATTTTTCAAAAGGTTCAATCACAAACATCATTTAAATAAAAAATTGCAAAATTATTAAGTTAAGTTAAGCAAAATAATTACATGCCATATGTAGTCCTTTCTATGGCAACCTTGAAAAATGGTAATGAAAAGAAAAAAAAATGAAACAGAGGCTGCACTCTTCTAAATTGGACTCAGTTTAGATCAAATGATGCTGAGTCCCTTATCTAGTAACAATTAAAATCATTTCATTCACGTAACACTTTGTTAAGGCCTGATTACTTCTGTCAACAGGCTTGGTCCCAGTTGGTCCACAATGTAATTTTAAATTTCACTCAAGGACCCAGGAAAATCCCTGTATCAACTTAGCCTTTGTCAATGATATCCTTCAGAAACCAAACAGTCTGCTGGTGTATCCAGAACAATCTAAAATATGTTAAGCTTAGTGCTCTCAGCAACGAAATATAGTAAAACAAATCAGAGCTCTCCACAAAATGGTGCCTTGTAGCAAGGGGCTGGGTTCTAATGTGATTGACCCCTTCCTATGGTCTGAACGAGGCTGGGTGGTAGTTTTGGGCGTATCTTGGCGGTCAGGCCACCATACAAGAATGGTGGCAGATTTGTTGTAACAATTCAATCTGTGAAAACAATGAACTTCAATCTAGTCAACCATTTCACCTCAAAGTCCAGAGTCCAAACTGTGATTACCAAACATGACTCTGCAAATACCATTAATTCAAGTCAAGCATTCTTCAAGAACAATGAACTTAATTGTAGCATACAAATTTAATCAAAAGGAATTGTGATTCCTCATTTGCTTGTAATAGAATAAAATTAGCCGATACGACCCAGTTTCTGCCACCCAATGCCTCATTATTCATGCCTCCTCTTTTCAAGTGAGCTGGCTCACATTGCAGGAGCCACAGGCGTTAATGAAACATTTACGCCAGCGTAAATGTGCTTTAACGACAAGGCGATGCAATGATACTTCCTGTTAGTTCCCAGTCCTTCAGCAATTCTAAGGTGTGCTTTGCATGTTTGCTGAGGATCTAGAAATCAGCTTTTCATTGCCTTCCAAATAAAAGTCATATTACTGCTTGACATTATCAAACCCCCCTTTCCCTCCCTCCCTTTTAGGTACTAATAAGCCATCGGGCAGCAGGTACTCTTGTCAGCAAGCCTGCAAGATTCCCTGCTGCCCCAAACATGGTCGTATCGTAGTTAATTTGTGCAAATGCAACTTTTCTGTTCATCTATGTAGATAATTGTCCCCTACAAAGAAAAGCAAAGATAATGATAGTAATAGTTCTCACAACAATTTGATTAAAAAGGGGAGTCCCAAAACAAGGAAGTCCTTGAAAATGCAACGTAGAAGTTGTTAATTGTAAATGGGAAGTCCCCAAAGTATATACAAAACAAGGACGTCCTTGCAAATGTAATTGTTGTAATTTGAGTAAAAAAAAGGGAAGTCCCCAAAGTATATACAAACAAGGAAGTCCTTGAAAATGAAGTTGTTGAAAGTTTGATTGAAGTGGGAAGTCCCAACAAGTGTACACAAACAAGGAAGTCCTTGAAAATGAAAGGGGAAGTCCCCAAAGTATGTAAACAACAAGGAAGTCCTTGAAAAGGAAAGGGAAAGCCCCCAAAGTATATAAAAATCAAGGAAGTCCTTGAAAATGAAATGTAGAAGTTGTTAATTGTAAAGGGGAAGTCCCCAAAGCATATACAAACAAGGAAGTCCTTGAAAATGAAGTTGTTGAAAGTTTGATAAAAATGGGAAGTCCCAAAAAGTGTACACAAACAAGGAAGTCCTTGAAAATGAAAGGGGAAGTCCCCAAAGTATATAAATAACAAGGAAGTCCTTGAAAATGAAGTTGTCAAAAGTATGATATGAATGGGAAGTCCCAAAAAGTGTACACAAACAAGGAAGTCCTTGAAAATGAAAGGGGAAGTCCCCAAAAGTATATAAAAAACAAGGAAGTCCTTGAAAATGAAAGGGGATGTCCCCAATGTAAAAAAAAAAACAAGGAAGTCCTTGGAAATCTAGTTGTTGAAAGTTTGATAAAAATGGGAAGTCCCAAAAAGTATACACAAACAAGGAAGTCCTTGAAAATGTATTGATGTAATTGTTAACAAAAAGGGGAAGTCCCCAAATGCGTATTGAAAAGAAAACAAAACGGAAGAATCCACAAAGAGCGTGTGCGTAAAGAAGGCAGGAAGTCCTTCAAGACCAATGTAGAAATTATTAAGGGGAAATCCCCAAAAGCGTATGCTTAATTAGTTAAAAGGGGGCAATCCCCAAAGAGCGTATGCGTAACCAAGGAATTCCTTGGAAATACTTGTAGAAATCGTTAATTGAAAGGGGAAGTCCCCAAAAGCGTTGCGTATTTAATAAAAAGGGGAAATCCCCAAAAAGCGTATGCGCAAAAACAAAGAAGCCCGTCAAAATCAATGAAGACATCATTAAGTGGAAGTCGCAACCCAGGTACAACAAACTTAAAAGAAAAGAGCAATTTTGCAAGGATGAAGAAGTATACGTCAAGCGCAAATTTAATGGTATATGTCTATCTGAGGAACACACTTTCAGGAGCAAAAGCAAGTGTTGACACGTAAATCTTTAAAAAAGTGCAGTCAATTACCAAGCAAATGAAGAAGCGGTCAGGCCACCATACAAGAATGGTGGCAGATTTGTTGTAACAATTCAATCTGTGAAAACAATGAACTTCAATCTAGTCAACCATTTCACCTCAAAGTCCAGAGTCCAAACTGTGATTACCAAACATGACTCTGCAAATACCATTAATTCAAGTCAAGCATTCTTCAAGAACAATGAACTTAATTGTAGCATACAAATTTAATCAAAAGGAATTGTGATTCCTCATTTGCTTGTAATAGAATAAAATTAGCCGATACGACCCAGTTTCTGCCACCCAATGCCTCATTATTCATGCCTCCTCTTTTCAAGTGAGCTGGCTCACATTGCAGGAGCCACAGGCGTTAAGTAAGGCTATAGCCTTTGCTTTTTTGGTAAAATTGGCCAATTTTAAAAATCCCTATTTTTGGGCAAAAAGTAAGGCTATAGCCTTTGCATTTTTGGCAAAATGGGCCCATTTTGAAAATCCCTATTTTGGGGCAAAAAGTAAGGCTATAGCCTTTGCATTTTTTGCAAAATGGGCCCATTTTAAAAATCTCTATTTTGGGCAAAAAGTAAGGCTATAGCCTTTGCTTTTTTGGCAAAATGGGCCCATTTTGAAAATCCCTATTTTTGGCAAAAAGTAAGGCTATAGCCTTTGCATTTTTTGCAAAATGGGCCCATTTTAAAAATCTCTATTTTGGGCAAAAAGTAAGGCTATAGCCTTTGCTTTTTTGGTAAAATGGGCCCATTTTAAAAATCTCTATTTTGGGCAAACAGTAAGGCTATAGCCTTTGCTTTTTTGGTAAAATGGGCCCATTTTAAAAATCTCAATTTTGGGCAAAAAGTAAGGCTATAGCCTTTGCTTTTTTGGTAAAATTGGCCCATTTTAAAAATCCCTATTTTTGGGCAAAAAGTAAGGCTATAGCCTTTGCTTTTTTGGTAAAATTGGCCCATTTTAAAAATCCCTATTTTTGGGCAAAAAGTAAGGCTATAGCCTTTGCATTTTTGGCAAAATTGGCCCATTTTGAAAATCCCTATTTTGGGGCAAAAAGTAAGGCTATAGCCTTTGCATTTTTGGCAAAATAGGCCCATTTTGAAAATCCCTATTTTGGGGCAAAAAGTAAGGCTATAGCCTTTGCTTTTTTTGTAAAATTGGCCCATTTTAAAAATCCCTATTTTTGGGCAAAAAGTAATGCTATAGCCTTTGCTTTTTTGGCAAAATTGGCCCATTTTGAAAATCCCTATTTTGGGGCAAAAAGTAAGGCTATAGCCTTTTCTTTTTGGCAAAATGGGCCCATTTTGAAAATCCCTATTTTTGGGCAAAAAGTAAGGCTATAGCCTTTGCATTTTTTGCAAAATGGGCCCATTTTAAAAATCTCTATTTTGGGCAAAAAGTAAGGCTATAGCCTTTGCTTTTTTGGTAAAATGGGCCCATTTTAAAAATCTCTATTTTGGGCAAAAAGTAAGGCTATAACCTTTGCTTTTTTGGTAAAATGGGCCCATTTTAAAAATCCCTATTTTTGGGCAAAAAGTAAGGCTATAGCCTTTGCATTTTTGGCAAAATGGGCCCATTTTGAAAATCCCTATTTTGGGGCAAAAAGTAAGGCTATAGCCTTTGCATTTTTTGCAAAATGGGCCCATTTTAAAAATCTCTATTTTGGGCAAAAAGTAAGGCTATAACCTTTGCTTTTTTGGTAAAATGGGCCCATTTTAAAAATCCCTATTTTTGGGCAAAAAGTAAGGCTATAGCCTTTGCATTTTTGGCAAAATGGGCCCATTTTGAAAATCCCTATTTTGGGGCAAAAAGTAAGGCTATAGCCTTTGCATTTTTTGCAAAATGGGCCCATTTTAAAAATCTCTATTTTGGGCAAAAAGTAAGGCTATAACCTTTGCTTTTTTGGTAAAATGGGCCCATTTTAAAAATCCCTATTTTTTGCGCAAAAAGTAAGGCTATAGCCTTTGCTTTTTTGGTAAAATTGGCCCATTTTAAAAATCCCTATTTTTGGGCAAAAAGTAAGGCTATAGCCTTTGCATTTTTGGCAAAATTGGCCCATTTTGAAAATCCCTATTTTGGGGCAAAAAGTAAGGCTATAGCCTTTTCTTTTTGGCAAAATGGGCCCATTTTGAAAATCCCTATTTTTGGGCAAAAAGTAAGGCTATAGCCTTTGCATTTTTTGCAAAAATGGGCCCATTTTAAAAATCTCTATTTTGGCAAAAAGTAAGGCTATAGCCTTTGCTTTTTTGGTAAAATGGGCCCTTTTTAAAAATCTCTATTTTGGGCAAAAAGTAAGGCTATAACCTTTGCTTTTTTGGTAAAATGGGCCCATTTTAAAAATCCCTATTTTGGGGCAAAAAGTAAGGCTATAGCCTTTGCTTTTTTGGTAAAATGGGCCCATTTTAAAAATCCCTATTTTTGGGCAAAAAGTAAGGCTATAGCCTTTGCTTTTTTGGTAAAATGGGCCCATTTTAAAAATCCCTATTTTTGGGCAAAAAGTAAGGCTATAGCCTTTGCTTTTTTGGTAAAATTGGCCCATTTTAAAAATCCCTATTTTTGGGCAAAAAGTAAGGCTATAGCCTTTGCTTTTTTGGTAAAATTGGCCCATTTTAAAAATCCCTATTTTTGGGCAAAAAGTAAGGCTATAGCCTTTGCATTTTTGGCAAAATTGGCCCATTTTGAAAATCCCTATTTTGGGGCAAAAAGTAAGGCTATAGCCTTTGCATTTTTGGCAAAATAGGCCCATTTTGAAAATCCCTATTTTGGGGCAAAAAGTAAGGCTATAGACTTTGCTTTTTTTGTAAAATTGGCCCATTTTAAAAATCCCTATTTTTGGGCAAAAAGTAATGCTATAGCCTTTGCTTTTTTGGCAAAATTGGCCCATTTTGAAAATCCCTATTTTGGGGCAAAAAGTAAGGCTATAGCCTTTTCTTTTTGGCAAAATGGGCCCATTTTGAAAATCCCTATTTTTGGGCAAAAAGTAAGGCTATAGCCTTTGCATTTTTTGCAAAATGGGCCCATTTTAAAAATCTCTATTTTGGGCAAAAAGTAAGGCTATAGCCTTTGCTTTTTTGGTAAAATGGGCCCATTTTAAAAATCTCTATTTTGGGCAAAAAGTAAGGCTATAACCTTTGCTTTTTTGGTAAAATGGGCCCATTTTAAAAATCCCTATTTTTGGGCAAAAAGTAAGGCTATAGCCTTTGCATTTTTGGCAAAATGGGCCCATTTTGAAAATCCCTATTTTGGGGCAAAAAGTAAGGCTATAGCCTTTGCATTTTTTGCAAAATGGGCCCATTTTAAAAATCTCTATTTTGGGCAAAAAGTAAGGCTATAACCTTTGCTTTTTTGGTAAAATGGGCCCATTTTAAAAATCCCTATTTTTGGGCAAAAAGTAAGGCTATAGCCTTTGCATTTTTGGCAAAATGGGCCCATTTTGAAAATCCCTATTTTGGGGCAAAAAGTAAGGCTATAGCCTTTGCATTTTTTGCAAAATGGGCCCATTTTAAAAATCTCTATTTTGGGCAAAAAGTAAGGCTATAGCCTTTGCTTTTTTGGCAAAATGGGCCCATTTTGAAAATCCCTATTTTTGGCAAAAAGTAAGGCTATAGCCTTTGCATTTTTTGCAAAATGGGCCCATTTTAAAAAACTCTATTTTGGGCAAAAAGTAAGGCTATAGCCTTTGCTTTTTTGGTAAAATGGGCCCATTTTAAAAATCTCTATTTTGGGCAAACAGTAAGGCTATAGCCTTTGCTTTTTTGGTAAAATGGGCCCATTTTAAAAATCTCAATTTTGGGCAAAAAGTAACGCTATAGCCTTTGCTTTTTTGGTAAAATTGGCCCATTTTAAAAATCCCTATTTTTGGGCAAAAAGTAAGGCTATAGCCTTTGCTTTTTTGGTAAAATTGGCCCATTTTAAAAATCCCTATTTTTGGGCAAAAAGTAAGGCTATAGCCTTTGCATTTTTGGCAAAATTGGCCCATTTTGAAAATCCCTATTTTGGGGCAAAAAGTAAGGCTATAGCCTTTGCATTTTTGGCAAAATAGGCCCATTTTGAAAATCCCTATTTTGGGGCAAAAAGTAAGGCTATAGCCTTTGCTTTTTTGGTAAAATGGGCCCATTTTAAAAATCCCTATTTTTGCGCAAAAAGTAAGGCTATAGCCTTTGCTTTTTTGGTAAAATTGGCCCATTTTAAAAATCCCTATTTTTGGGCAAAAAGTAAGGCTATAGCCTTTGCATTTTTGGCAAAATTGGCCCATTTTGAAAATCCCTATTTTGGGGCAAAAAGTAAGGCTATAGCCTTTTCTTTTTGGCAAAATGGGCCCATTTTGAAAATCCCTATTTTTGGGCAAAAAGTAAGGCTATAGCCTTTGCATTTTTTGCAAAATGGGCCCATTTTAAAAATCTCTATTTTGGGCAAAAAGTAAGGCTATAGCCTTTGCTTTTTTGGTAAAATGGGCCCATTTTAAAAATCTCTATTTTGGGCAAAAAGTAAGGCTATAACCTTTGCTTTTTTGGTAAAATGGGCCCATTTATAAAAATCCCTATTTTTGCGCAAAAAGTAAGGCTATAGCCTTTGCTTTTTTGGTAAAATTGGCCCATTTTAAAAATCCCTATTTTTGGGCAAAAAGTAAGGCTATAGCCTTTGCATTTTTGGCAAAATTGGCCCATTTTGAAAATCCCTATTTTGGGGCAAAAAGTAAGGCTATAGCCTTTTCTTTTTGGCAAAATGGGCCCATTTTGAAAATCCCTATTTTTGGGCAAAAAGTAAGGCTATAGCCTTTGCATTTTTTGCAAAAATGGGCCCATTTTAAAAATCTCTATTTTGGGCAAAAAGTAAGGCTATAGCCTTTGCTTTTTTGGTAAAATGGGCCCATTTTAAAAATCTCTATTTTGGGCAAAAAGTAAGGCTATAACCTTTGCTTTTTTGGTAAAATGGGCCCATTTTAAAAATCCCTATTTTTGGGCAAAAAGTAAGGCTATAGCCTTTGCTTTTTTGGTAAAATTGGCCCATTTTTAAAAATCCCTATTTTGGGGCAAAAAGTAAGGCTATAGCCTTTGCATTTTTGGCAAAATGGGCCCATTTTAAAAATCCCTATTTCTGGGCAAAAAGTAAGGCTATAGCCTTTGCATTTTTGGCAAAATTGGCCCATTTTGAAAATCCCTATTTTGGGGCAAAAAGTAAGGCTATAGCCTTTTCTTTTTGGCAAAATGGGCCCATTTTGAAAATCCCTATTTTTGGGCAAAAAGTAAGGCTATAGCCTTTGCATTTTTTGCAAAATGGGCCCATTTTAAAAATCTCTATTTTGGGCAAAAAGTAAGGCTATAGCCTTTGCTTTTTTGGTAAAATGGGCCCATTTTAAAAATCTCTATTTTGGGCAAAAAGTAAGGCTATAACCTTTGCTTTTTTGGTAAAATGGGCCCATTTATAAAAATCCCTATTTTTGCGCAAAAAGTAAGGCTATAGCCTTTGCTTTTTTGGTAAAATTGGCCCATTTTAAAAATCCCTATTTTTGGGCAAAAAGTAAGGCTATAGCCTTTGCATTTTTGGCAAAATTGGCCCATTTTGAAAATCCCTATTTTGGGGCAAAAAGTAAGGCTATAGCCTTTTCTTTTTGGCAAAATGGGCCCATTTTGAAAATCCCTATTTTTGGGCAAAAAGTAAGGCTATAGCCTTTGCATTTTTTGCAAAAATGGGCCCATTTTAAAAATCTCTATTTTGGGCAAAAAGTAAGGCTATAGCCTTTGCTTTTTTGGTAAAATGGGCCCATTTTAAAAATCTCTATTTTGGGCAAAAAGTAAGGCTATAACCTTTGCTTTTTTGGTAAAATGGGCCCATTTTAAAAATCCCTATTTTTGGGCAAAAAGTAAGGCTATAGCCTTTGCTTTTTTGGTAAAATTGGCCCATTTTTAAAAATCCCTATTTTGGGGCAAAAAGTAAGGCTATAGCCCTTGCATTTTTGGCAAAATGGGCCCATTTTAAAAATCCCTATTTCTGGGCAAAAAGTAAGGCTATAGCCTTTGCATTTTTGGCAAAATGGGCCCATTTTGAAAATCCCTATTTTGGGGCAAAAAGTAAGGCTATAGCCTTTGCATTTTTTGCAAAATGGGCCCATTTTAAAAATCTCTATTTTGGGCAAAAAGTAAGGCTATAGCCTTTGCTTTTTTGGCAAAATGGGCCCATTTTGAAAATCCCTATTTTTGGCAAAAAGTAAGGCTATAGCCTTTGCATTTTTTGGTAAAATGGGCCCATTTTAAAAATCTCTATTTTGGGCAAAAAGTAAGGCTATAACCTTTGCTTTTTTGGTAAAATGGGCCCATTTTAAAAATCCCTATTTTTGGGCAAAAAGTAAGGCTATAGCCTTTGCTTTTTTGGTAAAATTGGCCCATTTTTAAAAATCCCTATTTTGGGGCAAAAAGTAAGGCTATAGCCCTTGCATTTTTGGCAAAATGGGCCCATTTTAAAAATCCCTATTTCTGGGCAAAAAGTAAGGCTATAGCCTTTGCATTTTTGGCAAAATGGGCCCATTTTGAAAATCCCTATTTTGGGGCAAAAAGTAAGGCTATAGCCTTTGCATTTTTTGCAAAATGGGCCCATTTTAAAAATCTCTATTTTGGGCAAAAAGTAAGGCTATAGCCTTTGCTTTTTTGGCAAAATGGGCCCATTTTGAAAATCCCTATTTTTGGCAAAAAGTAAGGCTATAGCCTTTGCATTTTTTGCAAAATGGGCCCATTTTAAAAATCTCTATTTTGGGCAAAAAGTAAGGCTATAGCCTTTGCTTTTTTGGTAAAATGGGCCCATTTTAAAAATCTCTATTTTGGGCAAAAAGTAAGGCTATAGCCTTTGCTTTTTTGGTAAAATGGGCCCATTTTAAAAATCTCTATTTTGGGCAAAAAGTAAGGCTATAGCCTTTGCTTTTTTGGTAAAATGGACCCATTTTAAAAATCCCTATTTTTGGGCAAAAAGTAAGGCTATAGCCTTTGCTTTTTTGGTAAAATGGGCCCATTTTAAAAATCTCTATTTTGGGCAAAAAGTAAGGCGATAGCCTTTGCATTTTTGGCAAAATGGGCCCATTTTAAAAATCCCTATTTCTGGGCAAAAAGTAAGGCTATAGCCTTTGCATTTTTGGCAAAATAGGCCCATTTTGAAAATCCCTATTTTGGGGCAAAAAGTAAGGCTATATCCTATGCTTTTTTGGTAAAATGGGCCCATTTTAAAAATCCCTATTTTTGCGCAAAAAGTAAGGCTATAGCCTTTGCTTTTTTGGTAAAATTGGCCCATTTTAAAAATCCCTATTTTTGGGCAAAAAGTAAGGCTATAGCCTTTGCATTTTTGGCAAAATTGGCCCATTTTGAAAATCCCTATTTTGGGGCAAAAAGTAAGGCTATAGCCTTTTCTTTTTGGCAAAATGGGCCCATTTTGAAAATCCCTATTTTTGGGCAAAAAGTAAGGCTATAGCCTTTGCATTTTTTGCAAAATGGGCCCATTTTAAAAATCTCTATTTTGGGCAAAAAGTAAGGCTATAGCCTTTGCTTTTTTGGTAAAATGGGCCCATTTTAAAAATCTCTATTTTGGGCAAAAAGTAAGGCTATAACCTTTGCTTTTTTGGTAAAATGGGCCCATTTTTAAAAATCCCTATTTTTTGGGCAAAAAGTAAGGCTATAACCTTTGCTTTTTTGGTAAAATGGGCCCATTTTAAAAATCCCTATTTTTGGGCAAAAAGTAAGGCTATAGCCTTTGCTTTTTTGGTAAAATTGGCCCATTTTTAAAAATCCCTATTTTGGGGCAAAAAGTAAGGCTATAGCCTTTGCATTTTTGGCAAAATGGGCCCATTTTAAAAATCCCTATTTCTGGGCAAAAAGTAAGGCTATAGCCTTTGCATTTTTGGCAAAATGGGCCCATTTTGAAAATCCCTATTTTGGGGCAAAAAGTAAGGCTATAGCCTTTGCATTTTTTGCAAAATGGGCCCATTTTAAAAATCTCTATTTTGGGCAAAAAGTAAGGCTATAGCCTTTGCTTTTTTGGCAAAATGGGCCCATTTTGAAAATCCCTATTTTTGGCAAAAAGTAAGGCTATAGCCTTTGCATTTTTTGCAAAATGGGCCCATTTTAAAAATCTCTATTTTGGGCAAAAAGTAAGGCTATAGCCTTTGCTTTTTTGGTAAAATGGGCCCATTTTAAAAATCTCTATTTTGGGCAAAAAGTAAGGCTATAGCCTTTGCTTTTTTGGTAAAATGGGCCCATTTTAAAAATCTCTATTTTGGGCAAAAAGTAAGGCTATAGCCTTTGCTTTTTTGGTAAAATGGACCCATTTTAAAAATCCCTATTTTTGGGCAAAAAGTAAGGCTATAGCCTTTGCTTTTTTGGTAAAATGGGCCCATTTTAAAAATCTCTATTTTGGGCAAAAAGTAAGGCGATAGCCTTTGCATTTTTGGCAAAATTGGCCCATTTTAAAAATCCCTATTTTTGGGCAAAAAGTAAGGCTATAGCCTTTGCATTTTTGGCAAAATTGGCCCATTTTGAAAATCCCTATTTTGGGGCAAAAAGTAAGGCTATAGCCTTTTCTTTTTGGCAAAATGGGCCCATTTTGAAAATCCCTATTTTTGGGCAAAAAGTAAGGCTATAGCCTTTTCTTTTTGGCAAAATGGGCCCATTTTGAAAATCCCTATTTTTGGGCAAAAAGTAAGGCTATAGCCTTTGCATTTTTTGCAAAAATGGGCCCATTTTAAAAATCTCTATTTTGGGCAAAAAGTAAGGCTATAGCCTTTGCTTTTTTGGTAAAATGGGCCCATTTTAAAAATCTCTATTTTGGGCAAAAAGTAAGGCTATAACCTTTGCTTTTTTGGTAAAATGGGCCCATTTTAAAAATCCCTATTTTTGGGCAAAAAGTAAGGCTATAGCCTTTGCTTTTTTGGTAAAATTGGCCCATTTTTAAAAATCCCTATTTTGGGGCAAAAAGTAAGGCTATAGCCTTTGCATTTTTGGCAAAATGGGCCCATTTTAAAAATCCCTATTTCTGGGCAAAAAGTAAGGCTATAGCCTTTGCATTTTTGGCAAAATTGGCCCATTTTGAAAATCCCTATTTTGGGGCAAAAAGTAAGGCTATAGCCTTTTCTTTTTGGCAAAATGGGCCCATTTTGAAAATCCCTATTTTTGGGCAAAAAGTAAGGCTATAGCCTTTGCATTTTTTGCAAAATGGGCCCATTTTGAAAATCCCTATTTTTGGGCAAAAAGTAAGGCTATAGCCTTTGCATTTTTTGCAAAATGGGCCCATTTTAAAAATCTCTATTTTGGGCAAAAAGTAAGGCTATAGCCTTTGCTTTTTTGGTAAAATGGGCCCATTTTAAAAATCTCTATTTTGGGCAAAAAGTAAGGCTATAACCTTTGCTTTTTTGGTAAAATGGGCCCATTTTAAAAATCCCTATTTTTGGGCAAAAAGTAAGGCTATAGCCTTTGCATTTTTGGCAAAATTGGCCCATTTTGAAAATCCCTATTTTGGGGCAAAAAGTAAGGCTATAGCCTTTTCTTTTTGGCAAAATGGGCCCATTTTGAAAATCCCTATTTTTGGGCAAAAAGTAAGGCTATAGCCTTTGCATTTTTTGCAAAATGGGCCCATTTTAAAAATCTCTATTTTGGGCAAAAAGTAAGGCTATAGCCTTTGCTTTTTTGGTAAAATGGGCCCATTTTAAAAATCTCTATTTTGGGCAAAAAGTAAGGCTATAACCTTTGCTTTTTTGGTAAAATGGGCCCATTTATAAAAATCCCTATTTTTGCGCAAAAAGTAAGGCTATAGCCTTTGCTTTTTTGGTAAAATTGGCCCATTTTAAAAATCCCTATTTTTGGGCAAAAAGTAAGGCTATAGCCTTTGCATTTTTGGCAAAATTGGCCCATTTTGAAAATCCCTATTTTGGGGCAAAAAGTAAGGCTATAGCCTTTTCTTTTTGGCAAAATGGGCCCATTTTGAAAATCCCTATTTTTGGGCAAAAAGTAAGGCTATAGCCTTTGCATTTTTTGCAAAAATGGGCCCATTTTAAAAATCTCTATTTTGGGCAAAAAGTAAGGCTATAGCCTTTGCTTTTTTGGTAAAATGGGCCCATTTTAAAAATCTCTATTTTGGGCAAAAAGTAAGGCTATAACCTTTGCTTTTTTGGTAAAATGGGCCCATTTTAAAAATCCCTATTTTTGGGCAAAAAGTAAGGCTATAGCCTTTGCTTTTTTGGTAAAATTGGCCCATTTTTAAAAATCCCTATTTTGGGGCAAAAAGTAAGGCTATAGCCTTTGCATTTTTGGCAAAATGGGCCCATTTTAAAAATCCCTATTTCTGGGCAAAAAGTAAGGCTATAGCCTTTGCATTTTTGGCAAAATTGGCCCATTTTGAAAATCCCTATTTTGGGGCAAAAAGTAAGGCTATAGCCTTTTCTTTTTGGCAAAATGGGCCCATTTTGAAAATCCCTATTTTTGGGCAAAAAGTAAGGCTATAGCCTTTGCATTTTTTGCAAAATGGGCCCATTTTAAAAATCTCTATTTTGGGCAAAAAGTAAGGCTATAGCCTTTGCTTTTTTGGTAAAATGGGCCCATTTTAAAAATCTCTATTTTGGGCAAAAAGTAAGGCTATAACCTTTGCTTTTTTGGTAAAATGGGCCCATTTATAAAAATCCCTATTTTTGCGCAAAAAGTAAGGCTATAGCCTTTGCTTTTTTGGTAAAATTGGCCCATTTTAAAAATCCCTATTTTTGGGCAAAAAGTAAGGCTATAGCCTTTGCATTTTTGGCAAAATTGGCCCATTTTGAAAATCCCTATTTTGGGGCAAAAAGTAAGGCTATAGCCTTTTCTTTTTGGCAAAATGGGCCCATTTTGAAAATCCCTATTTTTGGGCAAAAAGTAAGGCTATAGCCTTTGCATTTTTTGCAAAAATGGGCCCATTTTAAAAATCTCTATTTTGGGCAAAAAGTAAGGCTATAGCCTTTGCTTTTTTGGTAAAATGGGCCCATTTTAAAAATCTCTATTTTGGGCAAAAAGTAAGGCTATAACCTTTGCTTTTTTGGTAAAATGGGCCCATTTTAAAAATCCCTATTTTTGGGCAAAAAGTAAGGCTATAGCCTTTGCTTTTTTGGTAAAATTGGCCCATTTTTAAAAATCCCTATTTTGGGGCAAAAAGTAAGGCTATAGCCTTTGCATTTTTGGCAAAATGGGCCCATTTTAAAAATCCCTATTTCTGGGCAAAAAGTAAGGCTATAGCCTTTGCATTTTTGGCAAAATGGGCCCATTTTGAAAATCCCTATTTTGGGGCAAAAAGTAAGGCTATAGCCTTTGCATTTTTTGCAAAATGGGCCCATTTTAAAAATCTCTATTTTGGGCAAAAAGTAAGGCTATAGCCTTTGCTTTTTTGGCAAAATGGGCCCATTTTGAAAATCCCTATTTTTGGCAAAAAGTAAGGCTATAGCCTTTGCATTTTTTGCAAAATGGGCCCATTTTAAAAATCTCTATTTTGGGCAAAAAGTAAGGCTATAGCCTTTGCTTTTTTGGTAAAATGGGCCCATTTTAAAAATCTCTATTTTGGGCAAAAAGTAATTCTATAGCCTTTGCTTTTTTGGTAAAATGGGCCCATTTTAAAAATCTCTATTTTGGGCAAAAAGTAAGGCTATAGCCTTTGCTTTTTTGGTAAAATGGACCCATTTTAAAAATCCCTATTTTTGGGCAAAAAGTAAGGCTATAGCCTTTGCTTTTTTGGTAAAATGGGCCCATTTTAAAAATCTCTATTTTGGGCAAAAAGTAAGGCGATAGCCTTTGCATTTTTGGCAAAATGGGCCCATTTTAAAAATCCCTATTTCTGGGCAAAAAGTAAGGCTATAGCCTTTGCATTTTTGGCAAAATAGGCCCATTTTAAAAATCCCTATTTTGGGGCAAAAGGTAAGGCTATAGCCTTTGCATTTTTGGCAAAATAGGCCCATTTTGAAAATCCCTATTTTGGGGCAAAAAGTAAGGCTATATCCTTTGCTTTTTTGGTAAAATGGGCCCATTTTAAAAATCCCTATTTTTGCGCAAAAAGTAAGGCTATAGCCTTTGCTTTTTTGGTAAAATTGGCCCATTTTAAAAATCCCTATTTTTGGGCAAAAAGTAAGGCTATAGCCTTTGCATTTTTGGCAAAATTGGCCCATTTTGAAAATCCCTATTTTGGGGCAAAAAGTAAGGCTATAGCCTTTTCTTTTTGGCAAAATGGGCCCATTTTGAAAATCCCTATTTTTGGGCAAAAAGTAAGGCTATAGCCTTTGCATTTTTTGCAAAATGGGCCCATTTTAAAAATCTCTATTTTGGGCAAAAAGTAAGGCTATAGCCTTTGCTTTTTTGGTAAAATGGGCCCATTTTAAAAATCTCTATTTTGGGCAAAAAGTAAGGCTATAACCTTTGCTTTTTTGGTAAAATGGGCCCATTTTTAAAAATCCCTATTTTTTGGGCAAAAAGTAAGGCTATAACCTTTGCTTTTTTGGTAAAATGGGCCCATTTTAAAAATCCCTATTTTTGGGCAAAAAGTAAGGCTATAGCCTTTGCTTTTTTGGTAAAATTGGCCCATTTTTAAAAATCCCTATTTTGGGGCAAAAAGTAAGGCTATAGCCTTTGCATTTTTGGCAAAATGGGCCCATTTTAAAAATCCCTATTTCTGGGCAAAAAGTAAGGCTATAGCCTTTGCATTTTTGGCAAAATGGGCCCATTTTGAAAATCCCTATTTTGGGGCAAAAAGTAAGGCTATAGCCTTTGCATTTTTTGCAAAATGGGCCCATTTTAAAAATCTCTATTTTGGGCAAAAAGTAAGGCTATAGCCTTTGCTTTTTTGGCAAAATGGGCCCATTTTGAAAATCCCTATTTTTGGCAAAAAGTAAGGCTATAGCCTTTGCATTTTTTGCAAAATGGGCCCATTTTAAAAATCTCTATTTTGGGCAAAAAGTAAGGCTATAGCCTTTGCTTTTTTGGTAAAATGGGCCCATTTTAAAAATCTCTATTTTGGGCAAAAAGTAAGGCTATAGCCTTTGCTTTTTTGGTAAAATGGGCCCATTTTAAAAATCTCTATTTTGGGCAAAAAGTAAGGCTATAGCCTTTGCTTTTTTGGTAAAATGGACCCATTTTAAAAATCCCTATTTTTGGGCAAAAAGTAAGGCTATAGCCTTTGCTTTTTTGGTAAAATGGGCCCATTTTAAAAATCTCTATTTTGGGCAAAAAGTAAGGCGATAGCCTTTGCATTTTTGGCAAAATGGGCCCATTTTAAAAATCCCTATTTCTGGGCAAAAAGTAAGGCTATAGCCTTTGCATTTTTGGCAAAATAGGCCCATTTTAAAAATCCCTATTTTGGGGCAAAAGGTAAGGCTATAGCCTTTGCATTTTTGGCAAAATAGGCCCATTTTGAAAATCCCTATTTTGGGGCAAAAAGTAAGGCTATATCCTTTGCTTTTTTGGTAAAATGGGCCCATTTTAAAAATCCCTATTTTTGCGCAAAAAGTAAGGCTATAGCCTTTGCTTTTTTGGTAAAATTGGCCCATTTTAAAAATCCCTATTTTTGGGCAAAAAGTAAGGCTATAGCCTTTGCATTTTTGGCAAAATTGGCCCATTTTGAAAATCCCTATTTTGGGGCAAAAAGTAAGGCTATAGCCTTTTCTTTTTGGCAAAATGGGCCCATTTTGAAAATCCCTATTTTTGGGCAAAAAGTAAGGCTATAGCCTTTGCATTTTTTGCAAAATGGGCCCATTTTAAAAATCTCTATTTTGGGCAAAAAGTAAGGCTATAGCCTTTGCTTTTTTGGTAAAATGGGCCCATTTTAAAAATCTCTATTTTGGGCAAAAAGTAATTCTATAGCCTTTGCTTTTTTGGTAAAATGGGCCCATTTTAAAAATCTCTATTTTGGGCAAAAAGTAAGGCTATAGCCTTTGCTTTTTTGGTAAAATGGACCCATTTTAAAAATCCCTATTTTTGGGCAAAAAGTAAGGCTATAGCCTTTGCTTTTTTGGTAAAATGGGCCCATTTTAAAAATCTCTATTTTGGGCAAAAAGTAAGGCGATAGCCTTTGCATTTTTGGCAAAATGGGCCCATTTTAAAAATCCCTATTTCTGGGCAAAAAGTAAGGCTATAGCCTTTGCATTTTTGGCAAAATAGGCCCATTTTAAAAATCCCTATTTTGGGGCAAAAGGTAAGGCTATAGCCTTTGCATTTTTGGCAAAATAGGCCCATTTTGAAAATCCCTATTTTGGGGCAAAAAGTAAGGCTATATCCTTTGCTTTTTTGGTAAAATGGGCCCATTTTAAAAATCCCTATTTTTGCGCAAAAAGTAAGGCTATAGCCTTTGCTTTTTTGGTAAAATTGGCCCATTTTAAAAATCCCTATTTTTGGGCAAAAAGTAAGGCTATAGCCTTTGCATTTTTGGCAAAATTGGCCCATTTTGAAAATCCCTATTTTGGGGCAAAAAGTAAGGCTATAGCCTTTTCTTTTTGGCAAAATGGGCCCATTTTGAAAATCCCTATTTTTGGGCAAAAAGTAAGGCTATAGCCTTTGCATTTTTTGCAAAATGGGCCCATTTTAAAAATCTCTATTTTGGGCAAAAAGTAAGGCTATAGCCTTTGCTTTTTTGGTAAAATGGGCCCATTTTAAAAATCTCTATTTTGGGCAAAAAGTAAGGCTATAACCTTTGCTTTTTTGGTAAAATGGGCCCATTTTTAAAAATCCCTATTTTTTGGGCAAAAAGTAAGGCTATAACCTTTGCTTTTTTGGTAAAATGGGCCCATTTTAAAAATCCCTATTTTTGGGCAAAAAGTAAGGCTATAGCCTTTGCTTTTTTGGTAAAATTGGCCCATTTTTAAAAATCCCTATTTTGGGGCAAAAAGTAAGGCTATAGCCTTTGCATTTTTGGCAAAATGGGCCCATTTTAAAAATCCCTATTTCTGGGCAAAAAGTAAGGCTATAGCCTTTGCATTTTTGGCAAAATGGGCCCATTTTGAAAATCCCTATTTTGGGGCAAAAAGTAAGGCTATAGCCTTTGCATTTTTTGCAAAATGGGCCCATTTTAAAAATCTCTATTTTGGGCAAAAAGTAAGGCTATAGCCTTTGCTTTTTTGGCAAAATGGGCCCATTTTGAAAATCCCTATTTTTGGCAAAAAGTAAGGCTATAGCCTTTGCATTTTTTGCAAAATGGGCCCATTTTAAAAATCTCTATTTTGGGCAAAAAGTAAGGCTATAGCCTTTGCTTTTTTGGTAAAATGGGCCCATTTTAAAAATCTCTATTTTGGGCAAAAAGTAAGGCTATAGCCTTTGCTTTTTTGGTAAAATGGGCCCATTTTAAAAATCTCTATTTTGGGCAAAAAGTAAGGCTATAGCCTTTGCTTTTTTGGTAAAATGGACCCATTTTAAAAATCCCTATTTTTGGGCAAAAAGTAAGGCTATAGCCTTTGCTTTTTTGGTAAAATGGGCCCATTTTAAAAATCTCTATTTTGGGCAAAAAGTAAGGCGATAGCCTTTGCATTTTTGGCAAAATGGGCCCATTTTAAAAATCCCTATTTCTGGGCAAAAAGTAAGGCTATAGCCTTTGCATTTTTGGCAAAATAGGCCCATTTTAAAAATCCCTATTTTGGGGCAAAAGGTAAGGCTATAGCCTTTGCATTTTTGGCAAAATAGGCCCATTTTGAAAATCCCTATTTTGGGGCAAAAAGTAAGGCTATATCCTTTGCTTTTTTGGTAAAATGGGCCCATTTTAAAAATCCCTATTTTTGCGCAAAAAGTAAGGCTATAGCCTTTGCTTTTTTGGTAAAATTGGCCCATTTTAAAAATCCCTATTTTTGGGCAAAAAGTAAGGCTATAGCCTTTGCATTTTTGGCAAAATTGGCCCATTTTGAAAATCCCTATTTTGGGGCAAAAAGTAAGGCTATAGCCTTTTCTTTTTGGCAAAATGGGCCCATTTTGAAAATCCCTATTTTTGGGCAAAAAGTAAGGCTATAGCCTTTGCATTTTTTGCAAAATGGGCCCATTTTAAAAATCTCTATTTTGGGCAAAAAGTAAGGCTATAGCCTTTGCTTTTTTGGTAAAATGGGCCCATTTTAAAAATCTCTATTTTGGGCAAAAAGTAAGGCTATAACCTTTGCTTTTTTGGTAAAATGGGCCCATTTTAAAAATCCCTATTTTTGGGCAAAAAGTAAGGCTATAGCCTTTGCTTTTTTGGTAAAATTGGCCCATTTTTAAAAATCCCTATTTTGGGGCAAAAAGTAAGGCTATAGCCTTTGCATTTTTGGCAAAATGGGCCCATTTTAAAAATCCCTATTTCTGGGCAAAAAGTAAGGCTATAGCCTTTGCATTTTTGGCAAAATGGGCCCATTTTGAAAATCCCTATTTTGGGGCAAAAAGTAAGGCTATAGCCTTTGCATTTTTTGCAAAATGGGCCCATTTTGAAAATCCCTATTTTTGGCAAAAAGTAAGGCTATAGCCTTTGCATTTTTTGCAAAATGGGCCCATTTTAAAAATCTCTATTTTGGGCAAAAAGTAAGGCTATAGCCTTTGCTTTTTTGGTAAAATGGGCCCATTTTAAAAATCTCTATTTTGGGCAAAAAGTAAGGCTATAGCCTTTGCTTTTTTGGTAAAATGGGCCCATTTTAAAAATCTCTATTTTGGGCAAAAAGTAAGGCTATAGCCTTTGCTTTTTTGGTAAAATGGACCCATTTTAAAAATCCCTATTTTTGGGCAAAAAGTAAGGCTATAGCCTTTGCTTTTTTGGTAAAATGGGCCCATTTTAAAAATCTCTATTTTGGGCAAAAAGTAAGGCGATAGCCTTTGCATTTTTGGCAAAATGGGCCCATTTTAAAAATCCCTATTTCTGGGCAAAAAGTAAGGCTATAGCCTTTGCATTTTTGGCAAAATAGGCCCATTTTAAAAATCTCTATTTTGGGCAAAAAGTAAGGCTATAGCCTTTGCTTTTTTGGTAAAATGGGCCCATTTTAAAAATCTCTATTTTGGGCAAAAAGTAAGGCTATAGCCTTTGCTTTTTTGGTAAAATGGACCCATTTTAAAAATCCCTATTTTTGGGCAAAAAGTAAGGCTATAGCCTTTGCTTTTTTGGTAAAATGGGCCCATTTTAAAAATCTCTATTTTGGGCAAAAAGTAAGGCGATAGCCTTTGCATTTTTGGCAAAATGGGCCCATTTTAAAAATCCCTATTTCTGGGCAAAAAGTAAGGCTATAGCCTTTGCATTTTTGGCAAAATAGGCCCATTTTAAAAATCCCTATTTTGGGGCAAAAGGTAAGGCTATAGCCTTTGCATTTTTGGCAAAATAGGCCCATTTTGAAAATCCCTATTTTGGGGCAAAAAGTAAGGCTATATCCTTTGCTTTTTTGGTAAAATGGGCCCATTTTAAAAATCCCTATTTTTGCGCAAAAAGTAAGGCTATAGCCTTTGCTTTTTTGGTAAAATTGGCCCATTTTAAAAATCCCTATTTTTGGGCAAAAAGTAAGGCTATAGCCTTTGCATTTTTGGCAAAATTGGCCCATTTTGAAAATCCCTATTTTGGGGCAAAAAGTAAGGCTATAGCCTTTTCTTTTTGGCAAAATGGGCCCATTTTGAAAATCCCTATTTTTGGGCAAAAAGTAAGGCTATAGCCTTTGCATTTTTTGCAAAATGGGCCCATTTTAAAAATCTCTATTTTGGGCAAAAAGTAAGGCTATAGCCTTTGCTTTTTTGGTAAAATGGGCCCATTTTAAAAATCTCTATTTTGGGCAAAAAGTAAGGCTATAACCTTTGCTTTTTTGGTAAAATGGGCCCATTTTAAAAATCCCTATTTTTGGGCAAAAAGTAAGGCTATAGCCTTTGCTTTTTTGGTAAAATTGGCCCATTTTTAAAAATCCCTATTTTGGGGCAAAAAGTAAGGCTATAGCCTTTGCATTTTTGGCAAAATGGGCCCATTTTAAAAATCCCTATTTCTGGGCAAAAAGTAAGGCTATAGCCTTTGCATTTTTGGCAAAATGGGCCCATTTTGAAAATCCCTATTTTGGGGCAAAAAGTAAGGCTATAGCCTTTGCATTTTTTGCAAAATGGGCCCATTTTGAAAATCCCTATTTTTGGCAAAAAGTAAGGCTATAGCCTTTGCATTTTTTGCAAAATGGGCCCATTTTAAAAATCTCTATTTTGGGCAAAAAGTAAGGCTATAGCCTTTGCTTTTTTGGTAAAATGGGCCCATTTTAAAAATCTCTATTTTGGGCAAAAAGTAAGGCTATAGCCTTTGCTTTTTTGGTAAAATGGGCCCATTTTAAAAATCTCTATTTTGGGCAAAAAGTAAGGCTATAGCCTTTGCTTTTTTGGTAAAATGGACCCATTTTAAAAATCCCTATTTTTGGGCAAAAAGTAAGGCTATAGCCTTTGCTTTTTTGGTAAAATGGGCCCATTTTAAAAATCTCTATTTTGGGCAAAAAGTAAGGCGATAGCCTTTGCATTTTTGGCAAAATGGGCCCATTTTAAAAATCCCTATTTCTGGGCAAAAAGTAAGGCTATAGCCTTTGCATTTTTGGCAAAATAGGCCCATTTTAAAAATCTCTATTTTGGGCAAAAAGTAAGGCTATAGCCTTTGCTTTTTTGGTAAAATGGGCCCATTTTAAAAATCTCTATTTTGGGCAAAAAGTAAGGCTATAGCCTTTGCTTTTTTGGTAAAATGGACCCATTTTAAAAATCCCTATTTTTGGGCAAAAAGTAAGGCTATAGCCTTTGCTTTTTTGGTAAAATGGGCCCATTTTAAAAATCTCTATTTTGGGCAAAAAGTAAGGCGATAGCCTTTGCATTTTTGGCAAAATGGGCCCATTTTAAAAATCCCTATTTCTGGGCAAAAAGTAAGGCTATAGCCTTTGCATTTTTGGCAAAATAGGCCCATTTTAAAAATCCCTATTTTGGGGCAAAAGGTAAGGCTATAGCCTTTGCATTTTTGGCAAAATAGGCCCATTTTGAAAATCCCTATTTTGGGGCAAAAAGTAAGGCTATATCCTTTGCTTTTTTGGTAAAATAGGCCCATTTTAAAAATCCCTATTTTGGGGCAAAAGGTAAGGCTATAGCCTTTGCATTTTTGGCAAAATAGGCCCATTTTGAAAATCCCTATTTTGGGGCAAAAAGTAAGGCTATATCCTCTGCTTTTTTGGTAAAATGGGCTCATTTTAAAAATCCCTATTTTTGGGCAAAAAGTAAGGCTATAGCCGTTGCTTTTTTGGCAAAATTGGCCCATTTTGAAAATCCCTATTTTTGGGCAAAAAGTAAGGCTATAGCCTTTGCTTTTTTGGTAAAATTAGCCCATTTTAAAAATCCCTATTTTTGGGCAAAAAGTAAGGCTTAGCCTTTGCTGGAAAAATTGGATGGTCATAGGCAATGTTTTAGTGCAGAAATGATGACTTCATTGTTTGGCCACGATACCTGTTTATCTAGTACTTCTGAGCTGTTATGAAACTATTATTATGAGAATTGAAATAAAATAGACAAGCGGTGAAGAAATTTTGTCTTGTGATACTCAATAAATATAAATCAATAAAAACACCAGTGGCTTTATTAATGAATCTAAAAAAATTAACTGTTATGCAGATGGACAGAAATTTAAGGCTGATTGGCTTTGGTTATGTAAAATTGTGCTCTCTAAAACTATTCCACTAACCAGAAATGGACCTTTCAAGGGAATAAATGTAAGTCGTTTTCAATAACCAACAATTAAGGCTAATAAATAGTAAGAAGCAACAGAAGGAAATGACAAACCAAAACAAACAGAAATGAATGAAAAATATAAACAAGGTGTCTTCAGAACAAAATAAAAATTGTAATGATAAAAAGTGAACCCAGAACCTTTACTATTTACATGCAAACAAATATTTAACCCTTAAATAAATGATATAAATGAACAGAGTGAATATTTTCTAATTGTGTCATGTATGCTGTGGCTTGCACTGCTTTTAATAAATTAAAGATTCAAAATTTACACTAAATTCTAGAATTACTATCCATACCAGTTTATGTTTTGTTATGCATGGTCATGGTCTTGCTTCTACGTTAATACTTCTGCATTCCTAAACAAAAAAGAAATGTATGTAGAATTATTTCTACAGTCAAAGTAAAAGAAGTATACAATGTAAATTTGAAGAATACCTGAAAATTAATTTTTATGTTTGGATGACAATTTGAATGCTGCTCCCTCTCTGTTATTTGTTTCCGCTTTATTCAAATATTTTTTTCATTGGGTGGAGCATAGCAGATAACAACATGAATCCTTTCCCTAGGAACCAAAATGAATAAGAGTGTTGAAGGGTTCGTCTTGCAAAGAAAACAATATCCAATAGAGATACAATTCTTTTTAAAATATTGAAAACATGAGTGGTATGCTTCTTCTGCTTTGGCTGCATGAGGGGGTTCTTCCATAGTAAAGGTACCTGGGGATGTGCTGCCCACAAGGGTATACTTTTTTGGACCTCTAGTCTAGCCAAGGGTATACTTTTTGGCAATTTTAGTCGAGTTTAGTCTAGGCAAGGGTATGCTTTTTTGGCAATTTTGATCAAAGAACTGTAAAAGTTCGGTAATTTCTGTAAAAAAACCAAATTTTGAAAAAATTTCTGTCTTGAGAATGCGAAAAATTGACAAGTTTTGTCTAGAAAACGCCCTTTCAGGGCACTTTTAATGGAGAAATTAGTCTGGTATCATTTTCACAAAAATTGGTCTAGCCAACGGCTCCATTTTGAAACTGTGGGTGGCACACCCCTACCCGAAATTTAGTAGAGAACCCCCCCCCCGTGTTTGACTGCAAGACATATTCAACAGTATGAAAGTGTAACTGAAAATGCTGTTGTTTTATTCTGTTTAACAAATGAAACCAAACATTTCATCATCTTTAAAGGGAGTAAAAAGACCAGTGAGCATGCTTTGCGCAAAGTCAGCTACTCACTCTGCACAGCTTCCAGAATAACTGACTGTATGAAATTCACAAAAACAAAAACAAACGATGGCAAAGGCTACTGGTCTTTGTATTCCTTTTACTATATTTGGATCATTGACAAAAGGCATCAAAAAGAACATTTTAAAAAGATTTTATAAATCAAATTTTGGTGATTTTCTGGAAGGAAATTTTCATTTGAGACACAGTATAAAAATAGACCTTTTAACTATTCTAAACAAATAATCATAATCAAATGATTTTTTCATACATTTTGAAGAATCTTTGAATGCAAAAAATAATTAAAAAACCTATAATGCCACTCAATCAAGCCTCTTATGAGAAAAACATTGCTCAATCCAGTCTCCTTTTAGAACATTTTTCCAAGACTCGGTCTCATCAATGCTTTTGGCTGTTAAAGGGAATTAATACAAATAAAAGCTGGCCCAGGGGAGGTTAAAACTGGAATTGTATTCAATGACTTTAACAAGTGGCATTCCATTATGTAGCTAAGGAAACGATGGGTTTGTGGGTGTTTCTAAACCTATTTATAGCAGCTAGTCAACATAGCAACACATGTCAGTTCCTTTTGATATTTCTGTTTCTTAGTGACAAAACACAAGATAAGAAAAAGGTGTTCTGTTACCTTGATGTTATTGGTTGCAATTCCAAATTTGAAATCCAAAGAGTATAATCTCCATGGTCTTTATTCCTGAAATATTAATTTTGATAAAAGTAAGATAGACATAAGTTAATATAACTAAGTCAAGCCCCGTTACATCATTAATTTTTCAAAGGGGAAATACAATAAAGAGTTATATCTGATGATGACTAAATTTGCATAAAAATCTTTTGCGCAGTCACAATCAATAATTGATTTCCTCCAGAATTTAGTTCTTTAGGACAGTACTAATTGAGTCAAAAAGTTGAAAAATTTTGTTGGCTTTGGGATGAAATGTACGTAGTCAATATTCAAAACTAAACTGGCAATCTATCAGTCAAAGATTCGCATTAAAGGGAGTACAAAGACCAGCAGCCTTTGCCATCATTTGTTTTTGTTTTTGTGAATTTCATACAGTCAGTTATTCTGAAAGCTGTGCAGAGCAAGTCGCTGACTTCCCGCAAGGCATGCTGGTCTTTGTACTCCCTTTAAAGATGTGAGAATTTCATTTGCTAAAATCAGTCATCTTTTAGACCCAGAAATTAGGACAAAATGCTGGCAAGGGGTTTCTATGGAAACAAGGATTCCACATTTGATTCTGGTCCATGATTTAGTTGCCATTGAAATATAGTTAAATACCATTGTCTGTATCAGAAATAACAATTTAAATGTCAATGACCAGTAAATCATGGACTAGAATTGAAATATAGTTAAATACCATTGTCTGTATCAGAAATAACAATTTAAATGTCAATGACCAGTAAATCATGGACTAGAATTGAAATATAGTTAAATACCATTGTCTGTATCAGAAATAACAATTTAAATGTCAATGACCAGTAAATCATGGACTAGAATTGAAATATAGTTAAATACCATTGTCTGTATCAGAAATAACAATTTAAATGTCAATGACCAGTAAATCATGGACTAGAATTGAACATGGAATTTTTTCTCCCATACCAGCATTTCCTAACTTCAGGTTCTACAAGATGAGTGATATTACTAAACAAACTTTTCATCTACGTATACAGTACTGTAAGTTTACGAGTGAATCAAAAAAATCTACCCGTTTGGCAGACTAAGGAATAGAAAGGATGTGGCCGATACTCAGAACTAAAATGGCAATCAATCAGTCAAAGATGAAACAATTTTGCTAGATCATTCATCTTTACGACCCATAACTTAGAAAAATGTCTGCAAGTGGCATGTATTAGAACAAGAATTCCATGTTCTATTTTGGTCTATACTTCCTATTGAAATTAAAATTCTATTTCTGAAACAGACAACCGTATTGAATTTAGATTTCAGTGTGAAATAAATCATGGACCAGAATGGAATGTGGAATCCTTGATTCCCAGAGGACTTATTATCTAAATTTGAATTAATTATAAACTTTTGTCATTCCAAGAGATAGATAACTTTTTATTTGCAAAGCACATACATTCTAAAAATGTACATTTTATTATTTATTATTATATGATAAAAACCCTTCTCAGGCATTTTTCTAATTGTGTATGTCTTAAAGAAGAGTAATTTTACCAAACAAAATTTTCTCATCTGTGTAAATTACCCTTTGACTTTAAGATTACAATTTCAATTTTGAATATCAGCCAGATACTTTTTATTCCACAGCCTGCCAAATGGATAAACTTTTTTTAACCTACTGTTACACAGAAAAATTGCAAATTTTTTGTCCTTTCGTGCAAAGGAGACAGCAACTAACTTATGAATTAGCAGTAAGGAGGCTGTTAAAGGTTATTAACTGTTTATGAGAAGTCATTTTTGAAATTCTGTCAGTTCTAAAATGATGACATACCATCGTATATACTTGCATGTAACAACAACAATCGTCATTATGGCAATGAATACTGCAATTGAAGACAAAATTGCTATCCAAGCTGGCAGTCCTGAAAATCAATTAAATTCTTAATAAAAATCTATATACACATTATGAAGAACCACCATACCAAGAACGAATACAGTAGATGATACCATCAAAACTTTGGAGGGGGTTTGGATTTCACAATGTGACAAATTTGTCTTGTAGTTAATACCGTTTTGATGATCTTTGTAAAGATGCTACATGCAGAAAAGGGTAAAGAAGGTGTGAAAGAAATAGAGAAAATATTTTGGCTTGCAGTGAACTTGTGCCATTATGAAGAAAACATTTATTGTGCTCTAATTTATTTTTTGTCAAAACAGTTTCATTTCGAGAGAGAACTTGTATCACAATTTATCAATACATCAATCAGTGATAATAAAAAAAATGGTCTTCCACATAAGAGTGCAATGCATCTTGGTAAAGAGTTCCTTCTCACTAGCTTCCGCATTATCATCCAATATAATTCTACATTCAATTTAGAAAAATCCACCCATCAGATATATGAAATTTCTTGCCTTTGTTTTCTTGTGTTTTCTTCTTTGAATCTACATTTCCATCTGTTGTTACTGTTTTCATTGGATGAATTGAAGATTTCACCATTTCATCTCTTGTTTTCATTTTTACTGGAGTAACCATTGAAATTGGCAGCAACTTGAATATCTCTGTACTCATTTCAGAAGATAAGGAGAGTGTTTTTGTACTGGCTCCTAACGATGATGTCATCATTGTCGAAGCAGCAGCCATTATGATTTTAGTTTTGTATCTAGTTGGTTGCAAGGAAATTTTATTGACAAAATTAGCAGGTGAGGAATACTTTGTGTTCAGTGATGAAGTGGAGATATCTTGAACAAATTTTGATGTTGACGATGAAGTGTATGCAGGCATGATAGAATTCTCAAGTGAAACAGATGGTTGTGGAGAGCTAATGGGTGATGTTACTGTCTTTGCTAAACTATGAGATTTGATAGCATAAATAGATGATATGTTTTCAGAAGGATGAAGATCAATCAATGTGGAAGTCTTTAATTTGATGGTTCTTGAAGTATTTATGGCTTCTATTGGAGAATGCATGATGTTGAAAGATGGTGAGCTCATGACTGTGGCAGAAAGCTTGGTTGGAGAAGTGAAAGAAACTTCAATGATCTGCACAACTGGAATAGTGATGTTTGTGTGCCTTAAAATTGACGAAAAGTATTTACCATTTGCAGGTGAAGGAGAAATTTGTGTGTGTGAAGGTGTATTTGATATCCCATGTAATTCATCAGTTGGCTTTTCAGTGGATGAAAAGTTTATGTGATGTAAATATGATCCTACTTTGGCTGCTTGTATGAGAATTGAGGCAGAAGATGTTCTCTGATTTTGATGGTGTTTCAAAGAGGCTGTTGATGATGATGATGAAAATGTTGATACTAATCTTGAATGTGATGGGATTACTTGCGTCTTTGTGCTGGATTCATTGACAATTGGATTAACTAAATTCATGGAGTTTATTTGAGTCTTCTGCAAACTTGGGATGACTGTCAAAAGAACTATACTTGATTTCAAAAGTGCTGTGCTCTCATGATTCCTTATTTCTGCTTCAATTGATGTTTGTGAGTTTGCAATATTAAACTTTACATCCCATGCTGAAGACTGTATCCTTGCATTAGTTGTCGCTTTAGTTAATAATCCTGAAAAAGAATTTTAAATCAATGAGAATATTTCTTTCAATGTGTAACAATTTTGCAACTGAGTTTATATTTCATATTATAGTTTATATTTATTGAGAATATTTTCATACTTCCCCTGGGATATTTAGTATATTCTGCCTGCCTGACACTATATTGGCATCTGGGTATCATATATATCTCTTTCAGTGAGACAGTTTTCCATCTGCACCAACCTTGAGATTTTATCCAGTCAATCATTAAAGAAACCAAACATCTCAAACAAAAACCGAATCATGGAAAATATTTCAGGCCTCTTTAATTTGATGGTACCACATTTAATATTTTAGATTTCTTAACCATCTCATCGAGTAGCAATTAATTAATTTAGAAGTCATATTTGAGCACAAGTTAAAATGGGCTTCGTCGTTTAGTTTCCATCTCCTTCGTGTATGCCCTGTATAACTTTTTTGTCTTTGATTGCAAAAACATGAAAACACTCGTACCTTTCGTCGCATTTAAGCGCGTAATATTGAAGGCAGAAACTCTTTCAAAGCCAACTTGAGAATAAATGAAGCAAATAAGAACAAGACATCTTCTCTCCATCATCATTGGTTGCGGTCTTCTTCACTCATATTCACAGCATTCTTTCCCGAAACAGAAGCCATCATGAAAAATTAATGTTTACCTTCCTTTTCCATTGAACTGAATTGCACGCAGCATGACACAGCCTCTTTTTGAGCCATATCAAAGTGCTTCATGACGTCATTTTACGTAATGTCTGCTTTGTTGCCAACACGGAAAAGGACAGAATATGCCAGGACAAGATGACAAATTTAGGGCGTGATTTGTCGAAGGCAGACAAGACGGCAGACTGATACTGGCTGAAAAAGTACAGGTCTGCCCACAGTTTCGGTCACATTAAACAAAACAGTTTCGGTCACAACGCAGCATTACGTTCACCCATGCAGAATCTTGTTACGCATGAAAAACATTTATTGCGCAAAATTCCGTCCACTCCAAATTCTAAAAAATTCTCAAAATTCTACTGAGCGGAAATCAGTCACAAGAAAGCATGCAAGGCAAACAAGGAAGGAAGTTTATCATAAAGCTTGCAAATCCATCGGCAGTCTATCAAAACGGGAAAACCTTGTGAGATGACGGAACAACAGTCAGGTGACAAAGCCCACACAAACAAGTAAACAATTGGTGACGAATATCAATATCAATTCGATGCTCATTCAATAAACTCATAGGCAAAACGATAAGAGGACCTGAAATATTATTTGAAATTTAGCTCCATATCAAGTCCACCCCCACAAATTTGAGGTTGGCAACACCCCTGGGTACAAAATTTACTAGCGTTGTCATTCACGCTGTCTTGTTCAATTTCCGCTCTCAAAAAGTGGACATTACTCGCCCTCAAATACTATCAGAAAAATTTTATCGGAAAAATGTTAACAAAAATGTTTCATGATCAGGGATAATGCAGCAATGGTAGAGCTCTGATGATAATTCTAATGCTAAAACAAATTCGTTGGCTGGCCAACCACTTCATTCAGTTCTAACTAATGACAAAAACACCGGAAATACAATCTGTATTACTTTTTGCTATTAAAATTATCTTTCATTTCATGTTCATTAATACAAATAAGTCGTCTGGGTTTTGGTCTTTCAACAACGTTTATAAATTTTCGTTCAACATAATCTACAGGCTTTCTTGCAAGACTAAATGGTTGAGGCTGCATAAGTTCTCTGGTGTATTTGACAAATCCTTCGCATAATGCAAATAATGTGTGATCTCTTCCCGCAGCAACCTAACAGGGCAAAAATAAGAAATCTTTGTCTATATTTCATTTGACGATAGGGTTTATAAAGAATAGCTAACAAACTTTAGTGATTGTCTGATTTTTAGAGAAGTAAAGATTTGAGCTGCATTGGCGAGAAATTCGTCCGTTGAAAGAAAGAAGAACAGAGAACAACGTGGAATGAAGCAGGTATATGAACTGTGAGTAAAATGTATCAAATGAGAGGCCGTATCAAAACGTTTCAGGAAGTTAGAGCAAGTACCCAAGCCACTTTTATGGAGGGGTACATACTGTATGTACCTCGTCAAATAATGCAATTTCACAATGTCACATTTATATCTTATTTTAGGGGCTTTTGTATCGAAAATCATTCCCTGTTTGAAAAACTTTCTTCATAGCCTATTACTAATAACAATCAATTCTTTTCTTTCACTAGCGCTTATCGCCAGCGACCTTCAATTCTTTGATTAAAAAAAATCAATTCTTTGATTAAAAAAATGTCTCACAAGCGCGCTTTCAAACAACTAAGGAGGCAGACTTTAACATCTTTAATCAGCAAAAATATCAAAATTTACACACATTTTTTCCAGGATGAAATTTGTAGCCAAGCTGCCTGACAAGGATCTGTCCAGATTTTACATGCACACCTGAAATATAAGTTCATCTTTAAGTGACCAAAAAGGAAGCTTGATCATGAAACAAGGAAGTGTCATTAAGTTCAATCACCAAAGACAATATAACCAAATATCTCCTGTGATAGACATATCAGAAAATAGTAAGCCATGAAGCGTGTTTGATTAGCATTTTGTCTGTTACAACTGATCACTGCCTAAATGGCAAATTAAAGGAGGAACATAAACCCCTTCCTTCCTACCACGCATAACAATCATTTTGACCTCTCAGGTGGCAGCCACCGGGACTCAAACCGAGCCTTACCACATACGGCTCTCAACTTTCATGCATTGTTTTTGCTGTTGCTTCGCAAGTATAAAAGTTTATGTCAGTCAAGGATCAAACCTACAATGAATGTATTGAATCGAACTCAAAACCTAATATTAAAGCAAGATTTTTGCAAAAATCACAATTGAGGATGAGATTGCTAACAGTATTAACAGGAGGGTGCATACCATCTAAACATTTTGCTCCTCTTCTTTTACCCCTTCTTGGTTTGCCCTGTTTTCTTGCTTGACCACCAGCTTTTTTAGTTGCATTACATGTTTGAATTACAGAAGGAATACCTGAAATAATGTAAAATATGTGAATGTGAGATAAGATCTCATTTCTAGCACTGGATGGAAGAGACCTCCACGGTGCATTCCATGCACTTAGGTGTAGGACTTTCTTGTTGGCGTAGCATAATTATTTTTTGAATAAAATAAGTCCTTGGCATGAAAACATTTGAAAATCTGCCTACCTTGGCGTGAATGTCAATGTGTCCTTGATCTTTTCGCAGTTTCTTTTGATAATACACATATTTCTTTTATGAGAAATAAGAATTTGGGCCCACACTGAAAGTTTCTTAAAATCATCAGATTTTGAGTGCTCAGACTTTTTAGCAGCTTCTTTTGCACTGGAAAACGCTTGCCAATAAAAGCTTATAGGGCTAGGCATACTTTTGGGTTATGATTTAAATGGAATACACCCTGGAGAGACTTTCAATTTTGATTTTCATTGGGCTATTCAGGGATTACCCTAGATAGACGTCTTCTACCAGACTGGAAAGTTTGCACTGCATGAGCAATAACTTGCCTGCGAGCACAGGAATGTACCCAGTTTTCAACCTGAGCCAGGCAGTTCACAATAAACAAAGGATCTATTGTTTAATCTATTGTTTCCAACCTTCTCAACCGTGAACTTTCCGTGCAGTCCATCTCAAGTTGCCTGTGCAGTTCATCTCAACTTAGACCATCTCAACTTGCCTGCAAGATACAAACTTGCCAGTCTCAGGGGCGGCTGGGACTAAAAATATTTAGGTATTCAAAATTAGGAAAGGGAGCCTTCCCAGGACAGGGGTCCGGAGCATACTCCCCCAGTAAAAAATGTTTTTAAAACATTCTAAAGCGTTGCGGAGTGCCCTTCATAACTTGTTCATGAGAAAAATCATCTTCAGCAATCATCATACAACGGATATTAGTAACGTGTCAAATGTCAAAAGTTGTTAAAATCTTCTAAGGCATCTAAGTCTTCAAAGTTTGGAAAAGACTAGTAAAATCCTTGTACTTTGTGAATCCCAGTAGCTGCAAGTGCACAAGAGGAAGAGAAAGTGCCTTGGGCTTTAAACCGTGAGGGTTACCGTTATCGTCAAAGATCATATTGCAATCAAAACTCGCGGAGACTTACCGCCTCCAGAAAGCCACCAAAAGGGCAAGGTATTAAGATTTAGACTTGAATACCACGGCCTCTCAGAAGGACCTCATCTTCTCATAAATGCGTTCTCATCTGCATTCTGAAGGTAGCTGAAACATTCCTTGGTACAAGTAAATCGCGTAGAATCCGAAAGTTTTTTTCATTCAAGATGTTAGAAATTTGAATAATAAAGGACCCCTTTATCGATGGGCATTTCAATCCCAAAAAATCCGTACATCTTTAAGAAAATTATGTTCTTTTCAAGGGAAATTCCTCAAAACCCATAAAAATCATTTGTTTTAAGAAAAGATCTGGCACGCTTTTTCGAATGAGTGAAATGCACCCTCGCCCTTTGTAACTTATAGGATAGCTATAGAGTACACTCTAAAACACTAAGTTAGAAATCTCAGTTATTCATACAGGGGAAGACATTTAACACAGCTTCTACAAGGTTACAGCTTCTAAATTTAACTTTTAACACAGCTTCTACAAGGTTAAAAGACACTTTCTTACCTGGACGCTGCTCGAGAGTGAACTGATTTCTTTATTTTGATCAAAAAAAAATATTGAAACACCCCAACGATACTCATTTCCCAAAACCCCATCCTTCATACACAATGGCAGTCGAAAGCGAAGACACAAGGAAACCTCACCGTAGTATTCAGAATGAGAACTGAATACGTTCAGTGCAGAAAACCTTTGTTGTGTTGCTGAAAGTTCAATGGCAGTCAACGTCACAAAGGGCCATGGAAACAAAGACTTAGTATTCAGGATGGCCTTTGAATACCTTACGGCACGGCCAACGGGGCCGTAATATTCCCAGGTGTCGGTGTTCACTGTTGACAAAATTCCTCAATGGATTAGCGATCTATTATCCACTTTCTTTGAGACAAAAAGGATAGTAAACATAGTCTGTGCGTCATTTCTGACATCATAAAGGGTCTTTTCATCAAACCCGGCACCTCCTGCAGAGAGGTTTTCTTGTTGGAAAACTTATTTTCAAGGGTTAGAAAAATGCAAGAATTTTTTTGAAAAAAAATAGGTATTCAGTGAATACCTTGAATACCCCTCAGCGCCGCCCCTGGCCAGTCTGGGATTTCTATTATACTGTATCGGATTACGTAATCCCTCTAATCCCTCTTCATACTATTAAAGGCAACTATGTGCTGATCAGAAATCTCCCTCTTCTAGTTATCGAGAACTAATCATTCTATCAGAATTCTGCAGTGAATTCTCAAGTTTGAATTTGATGGCTAACGACACAAACGTAGAATTCCAGATTGGAAAGTTTGCAGAATGCGCGGGGGATCTCTCCTAAGTTCAAAGTGCTTGCGCGGCTGTATTTGTGTCACTAAACAATAGTTTTATTGTTTCCTTTTGTTGTTTCACGAACATTTCGCGGCTGGAACCGTGCGCGGCTGAAATTAATTTAAGGTGCGCAGCAGAGAAATCGGCCGTGCAAGGCAAACTTTCCAATCTGGGTAGAATTCTCGGCTAGTTTGCACTTTAGCGGACACACTTTCAGCACATCTCCGTGTTTGAGTTTTGTACCGATTTTTGAAGGGAAAATGCGTCAGTACTGAGCTCAAAGTATATCTACTGAATTAGCGGGGGCTTGGGGGCGGCAGCCCCCAAACATTGACAGCCAAAAGACTATTTTGATTGCCAGTCCCTGCTGCAGATTTAGGTCAAAGTTAGGTCATCATGTTGACGACGCTCTCAAGCCAGGGCGAATTAGTCGAATCACGTTCGAAGTCTGCATTATCCAATCAGATGATGGGATTTCTATCACTATTGTTAAGAAAACCAATCAGCAACTTGTTGTAACAATAAAATTCAATTCAACCTCTGTTTTCCTTGAAAGCTGTGTCCGGCCAAAAGTGCATTCGTACGATTACGATAGATTACGCTTAGGGGCCATCGACTTTCGATTTTCATATTTTTTAACGGCATTTGGCCGTTAAGATCGGAACCCCCTCCCCCCTCCCCGTTAACGGCCTTCTACCAAACGGGCCTCCGATCGGCCTAAAATCTTTGGCCTAAGTAAGACTTGGGGAGCAGCAAACAAATGTCTTGTGGAACAAGCTGGACTTCAACCGAAAATACGCCATATCGGGAGGCATAGTAAAACTGTTCTATTCTACACTCTATATGTTATTTGTAAAGATTTTATCTACGCTTTTAAAAAAATTCTCTTACGGAGATTTCCGTACGATTTTTTATTTTCTTAACGGCCTAAGGGTAAGACCCCCTCCCCCCATAACGGCCAATTGCCGTTAAAAAATACGAAAATCGAAAGTCGATGGCCCCTTAGATTATAAGAGAACATATAATTATCGAATCATTGAAAAATAGGTTAATTACCAGTTATCTTTATTTCTTGCAAACTTCTTGGTATCAATGACGATAGACGTGTTCCCAGCTGCGCAAACATGACTGCTCCTGCTTCCACAGCTTCCCTTCTTAGGCCCTTCAAGATGGCGGCTATCTCATTTTATCGAATACGAGGCTCTGTAGTCGCTCCTTCCCAATGACACACAAAGCTTTAAAAATTTTGGCTTTCAATTTCGACCTTGTCAAAGAAATATATTTTTGCTTCGACCTTTCCAAAAATAAAACCAACAGTAGTTTTGTTGCTGATAGAAAAGTCTTCATGAAACAAACATTGCGTGCAAATCTTTGCATTGTCTGCAAAATTATGGTCTTGTTCTTAACTGGTAAAATCATTAGAGTCATTGCAAGTAATGTCCCTTTTATCAGATACAATTTCTTTGTCACGTTCTTCTTCGTTTTCTTCATGCTCTGAATGAGAATCACGTGATTTTTCCTCAGAATCACAAATCGCTTTCTCTTGATCACCACATTCACTGTCACTTTGATCGCTTTGATCACTGTTGTTTCTACTGTCGTCGTTGTCTTTGTCACAATCAGAGCTTTCGGCGTCATCACCACCACCACCGCTATCAGCATCATCATCATCATCATCATCATCATCATCATCATCATCATCATCATCATCATCATCATCATCGTCGTCATCATCATCATCATCACCATCAGCATCATCATTATCAGCATAATAATCCTGTTCTCTTTTCCTTCAAGCAAATACATGGAATAAAAGAAAGACACATAAGACAGGGAATTTATTTATTCATTTGAAAACAGAAAACTAAACGGAGAATGAACAAAGTCTGCAAACACTTCTTCACATTTATGCCACATTGATGGCAATATTTTGTCACGTAAGACGATAACATCGAAAAATTAAAGTAAATTAACGGAGCCAGTTACTGGGTGAGCTAGAAAAAAGTTCCCATTTTTGAAAATTCATAGCATCAACATTACTGCAGGGATTTGAATGATTTAAATTCTAGATAAAAGCCAAAAGATTGAAGTATTTTTGTGATTTAGCTCCCTTTCTTACGAGGACTAGAAACTCAATTTGAAGAAGCTCGATTTTAAAAAATTTCATGGTTGCAAAATGACTGAAAAAGGCCCAAAACATTAATCTCTCTTTCATCACAGAACAATACCATATTGTCGTTCCACCTCTCTCAAGAATTATAAGATAGATTTTCAAGCACATACTAAAGCTTTTCAATCCGTTGGCAATAAATGTGCAGAGGACAGCTCTCCCCCATGAGCAACTGCATTTTCTTCATTGTTTTGTGAGAGGCGTTCTTAATGATTTGATCGATGTTTTGGTCCCTTTTTCAGTCATTTTGCAACCATGAAATTTTCATAAAGTTAAATTTATCCTAAACTCCTAGTGCCAGTAAGGCAGCAAGAAAAATTGCAAACATACTTCGATTTTTCGGCTTTTAACTGGAATTTGAATCATTCAAATTCGTCATGCACTCTTGGTGCCACGAATTTTTAAAAGTGGGCACTTTTTCCTGGTTCACCCGGTAGATGTTATCTGTAAATAGGACAAAGAGAAAAATTGACAGCTTCAGGCTTAGTTATTTATCAACTTGCTTTAAGAGTTCGTTTGTCCTGTCTTTTGTATAGATCTAAAGAAACTCGCAGATCAAATTTTTTCCTTTTCTTTCTAAATCATACGTCACTTTTGATATGTGCCACGGTGGGAAAACCGTTGAAGTTTCATCATCATTTTCAGTCGGGTTAGAACGTATATTAAACAGATTCTCTAAGAACTCTTTCAGAACCTCCCCTTAGTAAGAGCATAAAAAGTAGCCAATTTCAATCTGGTGACTTTCTAAATCTTATCGACTGTTAACCGAGAGTTTACGATTTTGTTTTCTCATTAGGGCCATTTCATAAGGGCAGCATCTTTTTAAACGTCTGGGATTTTATGTTCTATGCTAATTTCTTCTTTCCATTTGCCTTGGTAGATATGATAAAAAATGTTACCTTCGAAATGCCTGTGGTATCGCCGCTCTGTTAGGATTGAAATATTCTTTGTCCATATCCACTTCTGTCATATCTATAAAGGGAATGAATAATATCAAAAAGCTGAATTCAAATAAATCTGAAATCAAATTGTAGATTAGTATTAAGACAGAGTATTAAGACAGACGAAATACGGTGCAGGCCGAATAAAACAATATCTGTTAGCCAGAATGTACTATCAACCATTATCAATCAATTTCCACATACTAAGCTTCGCTTTCTATTGGCAAGGCTACCTTTGATGTTGAAGCTCATTAGGCCAATAGGCAATATCTTTTTAGAGTTATGGAGAACTATGTCTGGGAGCTTTTCGTGAAAATGCTCAAGAAAAGACAAGAAGAGAAATGTTGATCAAATAGCGGCAGCGAGTACGACCAGAATCTGCGGGAAAGCTAAAATTACAATGTACACTTTGCGTTCTCGTTTAAGATTATCTGATAAGCTTATTACCTATTTCTCGCATCTGCTTATTTTCTTCTTCACATTTTTCTAACCAACATCCTTCTGCAGCAGTGATTTCTTTTGCGTTCTTGCATCGAGAATAGTTAGTGAGGAGTTCCCTGAAGGAAAAAATTGAAATGACATGCTTCTTCGGAACAGGAACACAATACTTAAGGAATTACATCCCTTACATCAAACGGACCGAAAATGACAACCTTCAGGAAACATCAATTTCTACAAGTACACCATTGTTATGAGTGATCTGTCTAATTTTATCAAATAAATAGCAATTTGTCAGTTCGCTTACCTGTTTAGCTCATAGAAGCCTTTTCCCCATTTAAATTTCTCTAAGAGTGTTTCAGCAACATCAGAGAAACCTAAGTTTAAAGGAAATACAAAAAGTAGTTCGGTTTGTAGATTCAGAATTCAATTGTAAATCCAACTTGAATTGAAAAGAATAGTCACCAACTTGAACACTCAGTTACAAAGGTTATGATTGTTCTTGAAGATAATGTAAAGACTTAATATCTAATTCATACTTTACAGCTTGGAGAAGCTGAAACAAAATGTTATAGAGTGTAGGTCAATCCAACAAATCAATTGAATCTGATTGGTTGAAATCTAAGCTGCTTCTGATAAAGAGTGCTTAAATGTAAAGTGTTAATTGTATCGTTAGTTAATTATTGTTTGAAATATTGAAGGGACCATGATTATGGTTGGATCATAGAATATCTCTAAGGATTTGTTGTAATTAAGACCACCATACCCCCGGGGGGGTACATAACATGCTGAGGGTACGGGTATGTGCCGCCCATATGGGTGGGTTTTTGGGCCCCAAATTCTCTAAACAAGGGTCCCTTTTTCGGCAGATTTTCCATTAATAAGGGTGGGTTATCCAGAAATTGGTGAAAAATAGCAAAAAATGGGTGGTTTTCCACCAAAATTCATCATAAAAGTGGGTATGATGGCTACTTTCAGTAATTAGAAGAGGGCACCTCTCTGAAAACTGGGCGGCAGACCCCCATCCATCCGTGAGTCATGTACCTCCCCCCCCCCCGGGACCATACCATCTTACATAGAAATGAAACCTAAACTCACCTGTAATATAGAAAAGAGCAGCAAATGCTTCCACACAAGATAATTTTGAAGGCTTTCCATAGTTTATTGTATTAGCTGCAATTAGATGTGGTAAAAGTCTTGGATGTCTTGTTTTCATTTTACCAAATGGTGTATCATTTAATTTTGCCCATGAGCAATCTATCACTGCAGCTCCATGCTCCTTCACAATTTCTTTGTCTGCTGGTGACACATACTGTCTTCCAAGAGGGCTTAAAACGATGCCATTAAATTTGTGCCCTAATCGGAGTATCTTCAAGAAACCAAATCGACTCAGCTTTTGCCCTGTGCATTTCTTTGGGTCACAATGTGCAAGGTCCTATGAAAAAATTATTGGTAATTTTTCATCAAAGGTTTTCAGGTGCAAACACACAATCAAGAAAATAATGTCTGAATGATAGAAATATTTTGCTAATCATATGTTCATCTGATAATGGTTACAAAAAATGTATAGTATGCAGATTGTTCTAACTGGCAATATGCTGTGAAATGGCTCAGGTAAAAATATTTTGCATATAGTTGTCACTAAGAACAAATTAAAGTCTTTTATTCTATTATGACAGAAGTTTGATATAGATTATAGAATTGAATGTTGAGGCTTGAGGGTGTGCAGCAATAATCACAAAAGTCCCAATAAAAACTTTACTACCCTTTTTCTAACTTGATAAAATCAAATAATTATACAGTTTCATACTCACCCACATAGCCAGAGGGAAACCAAACTTATTTGCAGATGGTTTAGGAGCATCTGAAAATCAATAAACATCAGAATTATTGAAAAGGAAAAATATATCGTTATCCTCAGAAACTTTGACAGTGAGGATTTAAAGAAACTTTCAGTGCTAGGTCACATCATTAAATTTTAATGATAAGTTGGTGGTGTACAAAGAGATAGCTGTTAGAGATCAGATTTAGAAGTTTTTATAGTCCTAGAACAAGATATATCAGAAATAGAAGAAGACATTAATATCAAAAGCTATTTGCATCTTAATAGCAAGGAAAACTATGAAAATGACCTTTATGAGTATATCCCTCTGCACCAACAGATGGCAAAGAATCTCCACATCTTTCATAACTCTCAAATCCATGCTTTTCACTTGATTTGTCTTTTCTTTTATTTCTACCATCTCTACCTTTTCCCATGATATTTGTCCAAAAATTCAATCAGCACAATACATCACATCAAATCTGGTTTAAAACGGAATCAATGAAAACCTGCGTGGAATGGAAAAAACATGCGTATGTAGATGTTACGAGCTCGCGCGCTTTCTCTGGTGACGCTGTCAGTTTAGTTGACACCACAGCAGTGTGTTTAGGCCCTCCTGGACTTGCTTATCACCAAGAGAGCGAGACTTGAATTGAAGCAAGTCCAAGGCCCTCCCAAAACAAATCTTCGTCTTCTACTTTTTCTACTGTTTTTTTTACCTTGTTTTCAATACCGTAGCATGTCAATTGATAAATATCCTTAGTTACCTTTCCTGACCGTTCTCTCTCCTCGCAGCTTCATGTTTTTTCATCCGCCATTTTCTATTTGGAAAAAACTTTTGAAAATTTTGTAGCGAAAACGAGACTACAAACCAAATTTTGATTGGCTAAACAACAAAGTGACACACCTCCTCAGATTGGACCAATAAAATTGCGTAAAAAATCATGGACACAAAAATTAGGCCGCTGAAAAGTGTAGACTTTGACACGAATGCTTGTTCCAGTAGCCCAATGCACAAATCTTCAATGGCAAAGATGAACTGTCAAGTCTGGGTTCTTTACGAGTACAATACAATCTTACACCATCTAAAAATCAAATTTGGCTAAGCAGAAACTAACGGAAACCATGATCCATAGTGCGGCAGTTGACAGGGCCGTCGCGAAGGAAGCTTTGCAAGGGAGGTGTAATGGTCTAAATTTGCCGACAAAGGGCGTGGTCATTGGGTGTGGTCATTACAACTAGTCATATCTGAGAAGTGTGTTTATTTATTGGTTCTCTCAGGCATTAGTTTAAGGAATTTTCATCACTGCACAAAACAGCGTAAAATGCAGATTTTTGGTCAAAAGGATGTGGCAAAAGGGTGCGGCAATTGGCTTCGCTTAGTCATTGAGGACAAAGACAGTACGAAATGTAACATTTTTCATGCACCGGACAACATAATTACTCATTGATTGCCAAACACCATTATTTGTCCCTGTAGAGGTTGTGCAGCAAGATGCCAGAGATCAGAGATGCATAAATCTAGGGGGTCCAGGGGCATGCTCCCTTGGAAAAATTTTGTAAATTTGACCTCTAGAATGGGTAGAACGCACTTTTTTCTCTTATTCTAATGCAATTTGAAACGCAGCTAATTCCCGAAAGTTTGGTCGTGTCTTTTGCCAATCTCTAACTACTCTCTTCAAGTTAAACTCTGTTTATGCCTTTGATAATATTCTGACCTTCTTACTAAATAATGCCTAGACTGTATATTTTTTCTAACAATCTGTTTGAAGAAACTATGAAGATGTGAATAAGTTTCAATAAGAGGCAGATTTCCTGTTAAATCAACAGGGGCTGCCTTCGGGGCTGCCAAGCAGACTTTTATTGAAATGGAGTATTCATTTGTCTTTATTCTGACAAATTGGTCATCACATAAATTAACCCTTGGGTTCTCTTAACTCGATTTTTACACCGTGCTCTACTTGGTATACATGAACGAGATCTTTTGCTTAGATACTAGCTTTCAGAATTAAAGCAAATTGCAAATAGTCTGTTGATTTCCAATTGCTGCTCCCAATCTTTCGAACGGCACCAACCTGTTTTCCCTTTTATATTCTGGGTGGAATCTCTCGTTGTGATCTTTTCTATGGTCGTCGTCGAAAGCTCTACTACACACAAGACATTTCAGTTTCACATGTTTTCATTTTCTGGTGACATCGGTAGTAGTACTGCCACTGATTTTGCTCCTTCTGACTTTTGCCCAACAAAATCAGCCCGAAGATCGACCAGAAATTAAATATCGTCAAGTTGGCAAGTAAGAATTTCAAGACAAAGAACAACAAGAAAGGCATACAGTAAAATCCCGCAAACAAGAACATACTTTTATAAAAAACAGACTGAGTAGGTTCTTATAAATGAGGTACTTATGACATTTTCAAGGTTTGGTTCTTATAGTGAGGACACTTGTTACTATGATAAATACAGACAGTATGTGTTACTATCTTGAGGATAGAATGACTGCATTTATATTTATATCATACAGCTTTATGAAATAATTTGTATATCCCTGAAAACTGTTAGATGTGTTCAATTATGAATAGTTGGGAGTTTCTTTACACTGATATGATGAAATTTCTTAATTAAGTGTACCATCTCATAAGAACATTGGAGTAAATCAGTCTGTTTTTGGTTCTTATCTTTGGGTGTCTTTTTTCACAAAATCAGTCCGCAGGTTCTTATTTTGCTATGTTCTTGTTTGCGGGGATTTACTGTATCCTGTACTTCAACATCATTGTCGAATTATGACACATGCTTATGAGGCGCAAACACTCTAGTTCCCTCTTTACTCATTTCCTTTCTGTCTTAAAAATAATTTTGTTTTGGGAATAAGATCAACTATTTATTTTACCAAAGATTGCAAACAATAGTTTACACTGCTTTCGTGATTTAATTCCGTTCTAACTTTGTACAATAACTCACTGTTTTGTGAACAATTTGTAGAGAACGCCGACTAATTATTGCCGAAGAGAGATTGCCCAAATGTTACCAATTTGCCGAAAAATGCAGGTTTGAGGGTTCATTTGCCGACTGATGCTTTTTTCAGGGGGGTGTCACACCCCCCACACCCCCACGTCGCGACGGCCCTGGCAGTTGAAGTTAAGAATAATTCAACCAAAGGAAACTTTTGTATCCTTTCAACTACTAAATGTGGATCCATATTCTCCAGTTATAATGACAGGCCCAAAATTTGATTTTCAGACAGTCTATCGGATCAAGTTGATGCATAAAATGTTTCTTTTTGTGTGAACAACCTTGCATTACATAGTGACACAAGATCAAAAAATTTCATTTTGAAATGTGTGAGCAAGATACAACATAGCCAACTAAATTCTACATAACATTAAGAAGAACAAAACTGCCAAATAAATACAAAAGGCGAATTATCTAATCTATTCATAAGTGTTTTCTCTTGACAACCATACATCCTATAAGTTCCATTTTTCATTCATCTATGTAATTTCAATTCGTGCTAGTTCGCTACTTTCACTATTGAACATTATTTGGTATTTAGTTTACATTTGGCGGAAATATAACGTGTATATAAATACAATGCTAAGACTTCTTTAGTTCTTTGACAATTTCTTCTCATACTCTGAATTTAGTGCAACAAGACGGGTTTAAAGAAAGCGATCGCATCACTGCAAATGTTCTGTGTGATCAATTTTGCTTTTCCATGGTGCATGATTTTGCCTCGAAAAGATAGACTATTTACAACTGTATATTTACAAAATCAACGGCTAACTAGCTTCTTTTCTCGCCAAAAAAGGAAGCAAATAAGTTGTCATCCTTGAGAATTTTGCATCCACTAAATGTTTTAGTAGACTTATGCCTTTTCGTCCCTTGTTTCCCTGCGTTCTTTGACTTGCTGATATCACTTGGTCAAGGAACGCAGGGAAACAAGGGACGAAAAGGCATCAGTCTAATGTTTTAGTGCAAATATTGGGCGAAGGCAATCACCATCAAACAACCAATGACTTGAACATTCTTTAATGTAAGTGACAAACAAACAACCTCATCAGAAAAACCTCGTTATTATCGAAAGAAAATTGCAAATGTTAGTTTGGATAAATAAATGAACCAACAGTTGGTCAAAGCTTCTAAGAAAGAGGGCATCTTAATATTTGATGGTGATTGCCTTCGCCCAATATTTGCACTAAAACATTAGACTGATGCCTTTTCGTCCCTTGTTTCCCTGCGTTCCTTGACCAAGTGATATCAGCAAGTCAAAGAACGCAGGGAAACAAGGGACGAAAAGGCATAAGTCTACTAAAACATTTAGTGGATGCAAAATTCTCAAGGATGACAACTTTGCTTCCTTTTTTGGCGAGAAAAGGAAGCTAGTTAGCCGTTGATTTTGTAAATATACAGTTGTAATCAATCAATCATGCAAATCAATGCAAATCAATCATCGAGGCAAAATCGAGGCATGACTGTGTCTTCCCTAGACTTCATTCCATGCATGTTCAGTTACGTAAGTTAAGGATTCAGTTTTGCGTTAAACATCTTCATCTCCTTGAAATAGCTGCAGTGTTCTCGGGAAGCATTAATTTTCTAAGTTTGAAAGCAGGAACACCGCAATGCGACGAAGAACAACAGCAAATATGTGCGAACTTAAGAAATATATATATTAGATGCCAATATTTCGTCCTGCCATGCAGAACTTCTTCAGGGCTGTTATGTTTTAGTTACGATTTATTAATTTTCTAGCCTAATACACGAGCTGTAAATTTTGATGAAAACTGATCATTCCAGTATTGGACCAGTTACAATGTCTTTGGTAAAACTTATGCCGTTCTCTTTGGGCTATCTTTGCATGAGTATCTAAAACTGTAATCGAAAATCAAAAATGTGAAATGAAAAGTTAGAAAACCTCTGCAATATATTCAATCTTACTACGTTATTTCATACATTATTCATTTAAGAATCATCTTCGAAAAGCAGCTCAATATTTTCTTCATTTTTGTCCGAATTTGATCTTCTTTGTTTCTTTCGTTTGGGTCCAGGCGTCAAAGGTGCATTATTTACATGAGACAACCACTTTACATGGCGATGAAAGTACATCTTGAGTCCTTTAGAAAGTGGAAGCTCCTCCACAGCCTCATCAGTATGATCGATGTGTCTGCTTATTTCTTTCACGCATAAATATTGTAATGAAAATACTGTGCTATGACTGCATTCCAGCTTCATGCGCGTCCTCGCAGCGGTCGATGCAATTATTGGGTACAGAATCTTTCCTTGCAAATTGCTCGCAGCTACACCTAGGAGATCTCCGTCTCGAAAGAAAGACAGAGTTCCTTTCCACATATCTAGATGTATTCCAATTACAGTGCCTCGTTCGAATTTGTCTGTGAAATCTTTCGTTTTCCCACCATTTTGGAAAGTTCCAAAGTATGATAATCCCCAACTGTCAGAATCTCGTCCTAACATGCTGCAAAATTGTGATTTGTATCTATTTAGGTCAACATCTCTCGTTCCTACGCCGATCATCTGAAACAAATCAAAATAAATTTCTCTAAGAATAGTCAAATCGAGAAGTGACTGCTTTTGTATTTTATCAAATATTGTACAATATACTAAAAGAAATTTGCTCCTCCATAGACATGCCCAAGTCGCCTTGTAAGAAAGAAGTACAGTTGTGGAGGAGATTGACTTGGCCAAGTTGTCTTCTCTGAAGGGTTAAGGGTTTCTGTGGAGGAGATTTGTTTCCAATTTGGTACAATGTATTCTCTTCCAGCTCCTCCACAATAACACTTCAAGAATCAAGGAGTATTGTCATTTACACATAAATATCATAGTCAAGAGAATGCATTGTACCAAAATGCAAACAAGCTCCTCCACAGTATCCCTTAAAAAAGCATGGAGCAGCTGGTACAGAAAATACATGATTATTTTCATCTCTAATCTTCAAGGTAGTAAAATACTGATTTTTGCTCATTTTGCCTTAATAAGTTTTCATGTAACTTAGTTACTCTTCACCAGATTTCTTGTTCACTGATACAATATTTCATTGCTGTAATTTACAATGCTCTTTTCATGATCTATATTTTAAAAAACACTGCAAATAGAATTTGAACTAAAAAATAACAAAAATACGAGCCAGTGTCAAACCAATACCATATCAGTGCCATAGACAGCACTCGCCATTTTCACTTCCCAATAATGTTCCCATCCATATGTTAATGCATGTGTCCCTCTGATTGCTGCAGTACCGCAACTATAGTCAGGATGAAAATATGCTTCTTTGCCTTCATTGCAGACCATTACATCATGAGATTTGTTGTTTTCATCCCATACCCAAGCAAAAGCTGATGAAAATAAATGATACAAAAATTACCAGATATTGTTGACAAGATGAACAGCACTGGAAAAGGGCTTACTTGGAGGTTTTACAGTCAATGTTTTGTGATTCAGTAAATTTTAAGTCAAAAACTACCCTACATCAAAGATCACCAGCATGAATTCATAACTTTCTATGGTTCTCGATCAGAGCTGGCACCAGAGAAGAAATGCTGGAGGGACAGATGCTGTCACAGTGCCAACAGTGAGCAAAGCAAGAAAAGCTTTACTTGTGGAGCAAGAAATAAAGTTTTCGATTTTGTCACTTGACTGGTAACAGGAGGTATGGAACTTGTGGCTAATGTTCAACATGACAAATCTCAACAAGTTAGGGTCCCCCCTGGGTGAGTAACTTGATTTTTGGAAGATCAATAAGATTAAGATGCAGTTCCATTGTGTACATGTATACAATGGTTGAAAGGAGTTGCGGATTAACAACGATCGAGATATTCAAATCTCATCACATTGGGTATACATGTGCTCAAAACCACAATAAGTGTTTAGTTAGGCCTGTAAAAACAAACGATTTTACCATCAGCCTCCTCAGTTTGATTTATTCCTTTCTCTTCATCTTCTGAGCTTGTGTCTTCTCCTGCCCTGCTTAAAATATGAAGCAATAAGTCTTTTCTGTTCCGATCTAACTCTTCTCTTGATCTTGGTCGCAAACCTCTCGGCCTCTCCGTTGGCACCTCGCCATTTTCTTGTCGTTGTCCACCATCATCGAGATATGGTGAATTGGGCATTCTTTCATTTGAATGAGATTGTTCTTTATTTCAAGAGTTGATTCTCAACATCATAACTTTAATAAGAACAAGAAAATCCATCGCAAATTGATGCCATAAATGCGACTCAGTCAATAAGTTTCTCTTTCATAAACAGCTGTAGAAGTTTCCAATGTTTACAAGCGGAAAAGACGCCATGTTGCTCATCAGAACGAGGTTGAGGCTACTGGTACCACATTTTTACCACATGACTGGTACAAAACGACAACGCACTACCCTGGGGACCAGAGCCAAAAAAATAAAAGAAAAAAATAAAAGAAATCCTCTGAAAGAAAGGCTCTGGTAATTGGTATCCAGGGTAGACAACGAACAAGAGCTGCGGAAAGAAGAGAGAGTAGACATGCCTATATTTGGATTCAGATTGACTAGGGTTTCCGCGCGCAAAGCAAAAGTGTCCCCTCAGCGTCCTCCCTTTTTTATAATCCATTAAGATAAGCACAAATATTTACAACTACTGTGCCTGTCATGGCGGGAATAGACACTAGGTCATCGGAGTTCCCATCATCAGTTCCCCTTTTTGTTTCAGGCCGGTGTGTTTACGACAGTAAATGTATCCCAGTACCAGTAAAGGGTCTGTTTCATCCAGCGTGCCTTGCACGTGTCGTATCTTGGATCGCCTTTGTTGCCGCCATTCAAACAAAGGTCAACCAAGAGATGCTGGGATGCTGGATGAAACAGACCCTTTAAGGTCAGTACCATTTTCTTCTATTTCTATTTCTAATTCTTTATACACCGAGACCCTTCAGCAACAAAATAACTTTAGCTAAAAAACATAAATCTAATTACAATCATTTTTTAAAACAAAAAAAGAAAACTACTGCTGATCTTCCAGGGGGCCGTGTTTGCATTGGTTTCAGCTCATCAAATGACTTTTTAACTGTTTTTTATATTGATACAAGGTGGGGAGCTCCCTAATATTCATAGGAATCTCCCCAGTACCATGTACCCCAGTAAATGTACCAAAAAATCTGTTACCAAATACACTTCCACTTTAAACAGAAAGTTACGGAAAACATACAAGAAAAAAATCGGAATGAAAAAATGATAATTTCCATGTTGCAGTACTTGAACATGTCCTTGGTAACAAATTTCGTAAGGCCAAATGAGCACACAATGTGGAAGTGAGCAAGGGAAGTCAGGCCACAGAATGGTTACGCTCATTCCCAGACGTTCACAATATTCAATGTGTGTATTTCTCGCTGCACAGGGAATCACATCTTTTGCCTCGAACTGAATGTTTATTGTGAAATCATTGGTGAAATGGGTCTGTTCCACAAATATGACTCACACCAACGGACGAAAGCGGACATCCGCTTCTCGTATTACACAATACAAAGCAATCACGAGACGGAAATTGCGTAATATTTCATTCGTCTACTTCCGCGTTTAGATCTGAGAAAAAAGCATCTTGTCACCGCAAAAAGTTGAATACGTCGCAAAACAATTTCCATAACCATGCAATTTTGAATGGAATGAAGGAAATTAGATAAGGTTGACTTATTATGAAGATTTTCATCTCTTTTCCAAGGCACAGCGAAAGACAATAAACTACAGGGATCAACGTTTGCAAAGGCACAGTTAGACAAACATTGACTGACTAACCATAGTCACATGACACATCGACATTTCATTTTCGTTTCTAGTTACACTGACTTGAATGTGATGTTTGAACTATTGCTGGCATAAACTGGCATCAAAAAGAGAATCAACACTCCGACGACCCATACAGTTTGTGTGCCCGCACCAAGACGTTGAAAGGTATCACAAATTCCAACTGTTTCGTCGATAACATTTGCTTTGTTAAAATTGACATAAAATTTCATCAAGATCCATTGATTTGAAACACAGACACGAAATAGTGAGATCAGCAAAATGCCAAGACAAGGATCAAGAGCAGAGATGATACGAAGTCGGTTCGTTCGTAAAAGCGCAAAACCTGGCGCAAAGAGAAGGCCTAAAACGATATTGATGCTTGGTGCAAAATCGATTGGAAAAACATGCCTTGCAAAACGATTTACAGAAGGGTCATTCATCGAGAATCATAAGCCGACAGTAGAAGAACGATATGTGCATGATACAAACTACAATGACTATCAACTGCATGTTGAAATCGTGGACATCGACGCATTTGAGTTTCCGGCTATGAGAGATCTTAGCATCAAAGAGGCATGTATCGTAATGCTTCTGTACGAAGTTCGTAATCGCAAATCTTTCGAAATAATGCAAAAGATTTATGAAATAGTAACGGAAGCACGCGAAATTCCCGTACCGATAATGATCGTAGCTACGAAAGCTGATAAGTTAGATGGAGAAGAGATGATGGGAGAACAAAAGGACCCTTACGTTGATGATTTTGTGTTGGATATAAATGCATCCAGTCACACACATGGCGTAAAACATATCAAAACATCAGCAAAACTTGGTTATAATGTAACCGAGGCATTTCACATGGGTTTAGATGACATTATTAAATTAATGACTGCTGGATCCCTTGTGTCCTCCTCTAATATTGACAAAGACGAAAATGATGGATGTTGTTGTTCAATGATGTAATGAAAAAGAAAAACCTGATGTGCAGATGTAAAAGACTTATGGTTTATTTTCATTGCAGTATGAATGCCCTGCTGCTTTACGAACTTAGCAGATGACAAAACAACCTGACCTTCAGAACGATTTATAGATAGGTGGCAAAACAATTCTGTTTAAATTTCAGCAAGTGGAATACATGAATTTATAAATCCCTGACTATTAACTTAGAACTGTTTCTTCCAAGTTAGTTGAATATGAGAAGAGAACATTTTATTATTCTACAAACTGTGTCATGCTGATTATCAAATTACAAAACGAATATTTGAGAGATTAAAGAAACTCACTGACAATAAAAAAAGCAAGTAATGTCTAATTATTTAGCAAACTTACTTTATGAAAAAGTTAAATCTTTTACTTCCAAGTCAGATGTACTTACAAGAGGCATCTGGGCTTACGTGGTTTAATTTTGCAAACGACTGTGCAGGCCTTGAATGTTTTACCATGGTTGAACATGTTTTCAAGTACTGAAGAAACATTTTACAGCTTCTGAGGGATTCTTAAAAATTCTTAGCAGAATTCTTGTCATATCAACATGCGCAAGTCCTGTACTGTATACTTTAGACTCGTTATTTATGTTGTGTGTGCAACAAAAAGAAAAACTTTTATATGTTTTATACAAATATTTTAGTTTTATGTAACAAATCTCATCTTGGAGATTTATTGATTTATCACTAAGCAATAAAGTTCAGAATTATTTTGATAGTTCAATAATCAGTTGAAAAAGAATAAATTGTACGGAAACAGTGTTTTTGTTGTGCATTATTCAACCAAGTTGTAGATATGCAGCAGAGTTTCAAAACACGAGACAAATTAAAATTTTGGAAGGTAATTTTGGATGGTAATTTGATTTTGTCCAGAAAAATCTCATGGTAAATCTTCAGAAAATGAATTGGAAAATACTAGTGATTTCAAGGTGATTTGTATCCAGTATCTTGTTGTAGGCAGCTTGGCAACTCTTCCTCCACGAAAATAAAGTGCCTGGTTTAAATAGCAGATGACAGCACCACTTCTATGGGATATCAATCAGCCACACTTTTAGACAATTGATTCAAAATCTCAACCGGTAGAATTTCTGCCTTGAAAGTACTATAGGTCATGAGTGCAAGGCCCAAAGTCCCATCATAAGTTTCCATGGTAAGGATCTATCAAAAAAGTGTATCAAAACTTGTGTGACAAAACATATCAGATATAGACACACGCACAGCACAAGATGGATGTTCTAAGTCATTTCAAAGTTCTAGTTTGATACAGACATAACTTCCATGTTTACAATACATCCAAGTAAATGACTTAACATTTTCTCAGCAAAGCCAACAAGGAAATAAACTTTATGAACAGTTGTTCCTTTGGCATTTACAAAAATACTAATGATAATTTGGTTTAAACGTCTTTTAACAATTATGTCTGAAACAATCACTTCATAGAATGTACCTTGAATGAATTTTCTTATCATCACATCATCTATGAATCTGTCATGAGCCCAAAGGCTGCCTTTGATCCCACCTAAAATTGAATGAATAAATGATCAGATATCTTGCATAAATTTCATACTTATTTCTTATCACTTAAAAACATCATGCAAACATGTGGATACAAAAGGCAAACAATGTTGTAAAATTAAGTTATCATAAATAGGGGTCAGCTAACAAAACAATAAAAGCCATCTTCATATCCTGAACAAAACAGACTGTGAATTGTAACATCTGTTTTACATGGCACCTGGGCTATTTCCATTTGGTGTTTTTGCATAGCCAGGGAATCTTACTTTTATCAACAAATAATACTTTTCTTTTTCTTGTCTTAATCTTATCCAAACTGTGAAAGAAATTTTAACAGTCGTTCACTTCAACCTGAATTTTTTACACATTTCTGAATTTTGCATCAGCAAACCTTTCAATCAGCTGCAGAAGAAAACATTGAAACAAAGATTCAGGGATAACAGTACATCATACTTGGTTATCAGAATATCAGGGTGTGGATTACATATTATTTCATCGTTCCTGGCAATTACAATTTGAATTCATGCATCAGTTCTGCCATTACATGCTGTTTTCTCAGCAAAATTCAACCATTTCAAAGTCACAATTCTTGTAATTTGACTAAATCCCTAAACATGAAACATGATTGAGTATTTACCTGTATGTTTTGAATCCCAACTTTTTATCACTCCAACTCTGTGTGGTGGGGCATCGTTCTTTGTAAAATGTTTGAGTTTATTTCTTGGTCTTGCAGATGCACATCTGAGGTTGCTAATGATACAATTATTCCAGATGCAGCTGTTTTTATTAATTCTTCTAAGAAGCACATTCATTGACATGATGCTGTAAGTGAAAAAGGAAAAAATCTGATTGGATAACAGCTGGTACTTGACAAAAATGTAAAATGTTTTGAAAATCCAACATTTGCCTGAAAGCCCCTTTAGCTTCTGTGAATTCACTGAAGTTTGTGGCTCTGGTGGTAGTAGTATTGACTGTATATCCCTACCTTGCCATGACCATGTGTAATAAAATATCTGGCATCTTGGAAAAACAAAAGCCTGTGCTGAAGTTCAGTTTGTTAACATGATTTCCACATGCCTCATGACATAGTTCCTTCTGGAATGCCTAGTGTATCAACCCCTGCAAGTAAAACTCTTCTTCACATTTGGGAAAGAAAAATGTAAACTTTTCATTATTTTTAATAGTTGACAAAAACAATTGAGTCTATTGTTGAGCCATTGTTTTTACCCGCACACTTCGCCGCACAAGAAACAGCAAGTGCAGTCTGGTATTTGTATCCTTAAGGAATGGATCTATCATTTTGCTTTGTTGTTTTGCCAAAATTTCATGGCCATTAGAACTATGGCTGAAATTTAAATTGCTTGAGCAGAGTAGAGAAATCAGCTGCGCAGGCAAACTGTTCAATCTGGATGAAGAAATTTGTGGCATGTGCTTTATATACTTCACTGGTCTCCACCAGGAACATCATTTTAGCCAGGCCAACCTGGAAACTTTGTAAAGCGTGTGCAATGTCTTGCATGCGCAGGAACATAGGCGGTTTCCAATCTTGTTGAAAACACCGTGTTGAAAATATCTTTTTGGCCTGTTGTATTGAGATGTCAGTTAGGCATGAAATAAACTAGCTAAATTTATGCATGACAAATGTTGTCTTAGATATTTCCTTGAAAAATAGAGATATCAATGCCAGACAGGAAAGTTTGAATTTTAGTGCGTGCTAAGTTGAGATGGCCTAAATAGCTTATGTGTGCCAACGTAACGCAACTCGCAGCATTTTTTCTTCGGCTTGTCGATTCGATTAACACATTACCTGAAGACTTAACATATGCAATACTGATCTTTCACGACTCAAACTTCTTATGCATGAAAGCCCTTGCTTCTTCACCCCCAGAACACCGTCTTCTGTGCTTCTGTTGTGTCCATTTGATTATTCCATCATATCATCACAATTTTAAGCCCTACTACATGTCGTTAAATCTTTGAACTGCTCCGGCTTGTGATTGGTCCACATAACAATAGAATACAGAAACAAAGGGTACTGCAGATCTCATACTGCTGTTTCCCTGTGACTGCAAATGGGCAAGTTACCGCGCGCTGAGATCAGGAGAACACGCCGTGGCGGGAACGGATGTAAATCTGTACATAGCAAGAACCAAGAATTTGACCTTTCGGAAATGTTTAAAAAGGTGCAGCTCTCACACTAGTTTGAAAGAAAGTTTAGTGCTTGGTAAAATTTTTTTCACACACAATAACAAGGCAGACCAATTTCTCTGATCTATAGGCCTTTAAATGGCATAAGCCCTTCTACGTTTATTCGAGGGGCATTTTACTGCCATCTCTTACTCGAGGGAGATTTAATACCTTGTACACCTTTGGTAAAATCCCTTTGTTTTCAAGAAAAAATCCATCAAGAGTCCGTAAAATCCTTTGTTCTGAAAAATCTTGTACACTGCTTCGAATGAGTGAAAATCCATGAAAATCCCCTCTTGTTTACTTGTCTGTCTTAAGGTGTTTCTACTTGACTGCTCTAATGCTTTAAATCTTTTGGAAAAGGAACAACAAACAGGAAAATAGATTTCTGTTCTCCTGTCAAATATCAACAAAGAGATCTTTGAAGTTATTTGAACAGAAACTGTGCAGCAATAGATAAAGGTTGAACAAGGTCAATCACCCTTGCAAATATTCATGTAAACAACTTATTGTGATCCAGAAATTGTGAAGATCACCAGAACTACTTCCTGTCAGTGACCTTCACGATTTCTGGATCACAATGGGTATTCTTCCGACGAACAAAGCCCTCGTAATCCTTCCCTTGTTTTGTGAAAGCAGTGAAAGGGTACAATACAATGCAACTTTTCTCTCAGATGGCGAGAGCGATGAAAGAGACTTACGCCATCGTCTTGCATGTCTTTGAATTGTGTATGGGGGGAGGGGGTCTCTAGAATCATTGTGCAAATTTTGTTTACATTAAAAATTCTAAGCTCTCAACTTTCAAAAAATTGAACCTTGAATATGACTTTGTTACCCTTTGTTTCAGCATTTCACTAAACATCGCAGATTAGATTTCTGAAATTCAAGAAACTTGCACAAATTTTTGGTATGCACATTGTGCTCAAACATTATCATGGCTCAAATGTAAGACCATCCACCTGTATAATTTCGTAACAGCTGTTGGCCAACTTAAAGGGAATAGACATAGCTATATCTCGTAGCCACTATAAATAGGCTATAGAAAACGCCTACGCATCCATTGTTTCTTTGGCTCCACAATGAAGCCACGCGTGTTGAAATTATCAAATTCAAAGGATTATATTTTTAACCTGGCCCGGGCCAGCTTTTAACTATGTTGATTCCCTTTAACGCGCGTCATGTTCTCAGAAACCGCCGTTTCTCATGGCCTCCTTGCGACTCCTTTGTCTCAGTGTCCTATTGTACAATTGACCAATCAGAAACCGGAGCAGTTCAAAGATTTAAGCCATGAAGCATTTTGTATTTGACTCCTATTCGAGACGAGGCTTCTGTTTATTGTTATTTTCCACCATTGAGTTCAATGTTTTCCACGAAGACGAAGATAAGACAAGGAAGCGAAAGATTTTTAGGCCGCACGACGCCGGGTTCTTGAAATTGTAACCATGATAAGGAAGATCAATCTATTGAATGATGTTTACCATGGAATAACGAATATGATAATTGGTAAGATTTTAGATATCAAGCCATTTGTCCTTGTGCGGTAAATTTTGAAATGTTTACTTAAACAGAAGCTAAACAGAATCATGTGATCGACATGTGATGTAACGGCTAAAAATGTAGGAAGTGGCTCAAGGATCAAAGAAAAGAATTGATTGCGATATGAAGAACCAATAAACAGCACCCCAAGGAGCACATCTAACTCCTATCTATCGATGTTCGGGTATTATTTGAATAACTTCCAGGATAAGAGCCATCACCATTTTAGTCAGTTTTATGTACGCCAAGATTTTACATGCGTACGGTTGAATCTATTCTCTTCATTTTCTATATTTCTTCCTTTCAGAAATTCAGTGATACAGATCTTGCTTTGCTACAAATTTGACAAAAAAATATGACAAATATGGAGGTGGAAGAAGACAAATCCGAAGAAATATCAGTAGAAGAAGCTGTTTCAAGAATAGGAATTGGAAAAGCACAATACCTTTTAATCATCTTATGCGCAGGAGGATACTTAGCATCTTGTTCTGAAATGCTTGTTTTCGTCTTCAGCCAAGAACCAATTCATAATAAATGGAACATAAGCAATGATGAATTCTGTTGGCTTCCATTTACGAAATCATTGGCTGGAGTAATTGGTGGATTTTTATTCGGTTTGTGGAGTGATAAACAAGGGAGACAGAAACCTTTCATCATCTCCATTGGTGTATCAGCCATATTTGGTCTTGCATCAGCTTTTGCACCAAGTTTCTGGATCTTTGTTTTGCTAAGGTAAGAATAGGAATGAACATTAACTGCAGAAGATGAGTTTCTTCTTTCGATGAGAAATTCCTGTTTTTACCGCGACCATGTTCTTTCTAACCTTGCATCACTAACTTTAAATGAATTTAAATTCCATATGAAACAAAGATTTAAACAATCTCCTCCTGAAAGATTATCTTAAAGTTGTTGCTATTTTGCAAGCAAGCAGGGGATCAATGAAGCTTGACCCACTTCAAGGGTGAAATAAGTATGTTAAGAGTTATGTGCAAGTCATACTTACAGTGATATCCTTTTTTTTATTTTGTAGATCAATGGTATCTTTTGGTATTGGTGGCATCTTTGCTGTTGACTTCGTTCTGTTATTGGAATTTCTTCCTGTGGCACATCGTGGCCAATTTATGGTGACGATTACACTTTGTGGTGCGTTGGGTGTGGCATATACTGCCGGGCTTGCTTGGATCCTCATTGAAAAAGATCACTGGCAATTATTTCTTCTCCTATGTGTTATTCCAATATTCGCTGTTTTTCTTGCACGTATTTTCATAAATGCTGAATCACCGAGGTTTTTACTGTCCGTTGGAAAGCACGACAAAGCAATGGAGATTTTAAAGAAGATGGCAAAGCAAAGTAATAAAGATGGTATTTTTGAAGAAGTGAAAATTATAACATCGGAGAAAGAAAAACCATGCCAGTTCTTCTGTCTCTTTAAGCGAAATTACATAATTCAGACCATACAGTTATCGGCTATCTGGTTCCTTCAATCAACAGGTTACTGGGGGGTGACAGTGTTCTTTCCTAAATATTTGACCAAATTTGGTGCCCCTACTTATTTTGACATTTTTGTTTGCATTTGCGCAGAGCTGCCTGGCCTCTTTCTTGTTATCTTGATGATTGATAATCCAAGGTTTGGTCGAATATCAACACTAAGATTTTTCAGTTTTGGATCAATCATATCTTTATCATTATCCACTTTTTTACAGACTGAAATAGCGATATCTGTTTTAGCTGTAATTACATATTTTTTCATGGTACCAATTTATTCTGTATTGGAAACATATACCCCTGAACTATACCCAACTCAAATGCGCAGTATGATGATGTCATGGATTAACATAATAATTGCCATCCCCGGAATGACCACTGCGTTCTTAGGTGCTACCATTGTGTCATCAACCATCAACTGGCTATATCCGCTGGTCTGGGGACTAGTCTTTGTGTTCCAGTTTTTGATTGCTTTTACATTAAAGAAGGAGACTTTACTGAAGTCCCTTGAAAAGACATTCAAGAATGAAGATGACGCCATTGAAAATCATACCCAAATAATCAACTAAACACTTCAAGTTGAAGTAAAATTCATAGGACAGGTTTACGATCTGTGTTCGATGTTCATGTAAATATTACTGCAAAAATATTTCAAGTGAATATCAAAAGCATTCCTTTTTAGTGATTTTTTTATGTAGTGGTGGTATGAAAATAGCTATACAATAGTTTTATATCCTATGATATATACATTTCAAACAATTTTTTACAATATTGTCAAGTCACCTCGATAGATCTTCATTTCACACTGCTGCCAGTTGTAGTTTTGCTAAAACTTCTCCTGCTTCCCTAAAACAGAGAAATACATTTTTGAGTATGGAAAGATTCAAACTAACTGTTTTCTACAGGTAAGTCGATGACGATTTTTACATGAACAAAAAGGACGATCTCTCTTGAACACTGAGAATCTTAACAATTAGCCTCTTCAATGCACTTGAAGGCCCACAGCTAGCCGCGATCCTTGATGGTCTTAAAATTGACAGACTTAAGATATGAGAGTCATTGATGGCCTAAGTTCTATTCATTTTGCTTTGTATTCGGCATGCAAAAGATCATGAGTAACAACTGGTCGTTAATGACAAAATAATAAAAGAAGAAGAAACTGCAGAAAGTACTTACTTAGCAAGAACACCATCCCCTTTTTCACGTTCCTGTAAACTTCTGATAACTCTAGGATCGACCCATTTTAATATTTCGAATGCACGAATCGCCTGTAAAAGAATACACACTTTGCATATAACAAGATGTTAAATGTAGAAAGACGGGAAGACGGAATCTGCTTCATTTTAACAAATCTGACATCCAATGTGAAACAGAATCTAGTAGAGTATCCTTTAGCCGTTAATTGTGAGTGGTCTACAGTTAGTTGTATGTAAAATATTGTTGCGTGTCTTTATGTTCAGGCTCTGGGGTAGTCGTTGTCCTTCGCTCCCCTTTGCATCGTCCCTGTAGTATTGCATAGTAGCTAGATAGGTATAGTAGAATGTAAAATTTGTTGTAATTTCTTATATGAATAGGAAAAAAATTTTTTTAACAAATTAAGAGCAATGTTGGTAATTCGACTTGATGAAAAGCCTAGCACCTTTGTTAGCAAAAATAGCATGATATATTCAATCGATCATTACAGATTAAGCGAAAGATAGCTGCAAAGAACTTTTACCATGAAGGTTTGCGCTCCCATTGCGAATATCTAACGATTCGACAGGAATTTCGTTATGGAACGCAATGCATCTTGGTAATAAGTTCTTTCAGCATAATCATCTATTGTCAGGATACCTTTGTGTCTTTTGTCCAAATATGGAAAAGTTTGTATGATAAATTGGAAAAGTGCTTCGATAAGATGAGAAAAATTCCTCTTTTACTATTTATTCCATGAAGATCCTTTACCAAATATTTACTATATTAAAACAAATACCACTTCATTTTCTTGACTTTGCACAATTCATTAAAAGCTAAATATTCAACAAGAAATGTCTCTCTATCCTTGAAAGCTCCACACATATTTGGTAATTTTATATCTTTATTAAATCTAACGAAAACATTACTGGTGTCAAATCATAATTAAAGCAAATAAAGATAATATTTAAAATTGATCTATCATACCTGAATTCGTACATAAATACTTGAATCCAATTCAACGACGTCCAATAAAGTTTTCAGCTCCCTTTCACCTTTCATTCGAAGCGAGGTCTGTGAAAATAAAATTTGTACTTTTTCATATGTTATCCAAGAACGTAAATTGTTTAAAACGAGGAAATCATTCCAATTCATCCGTTATTTTTAGACAAATGTTTAAAGTAAATTTTGTCTGCAATTTAGCATTCGGTTGTTGCAATTTTGGTAATAGCTTATTTAACAAGTGAATTCGGTTGTTCAGTGAGAGCCAGCGAGGAAGACCCGAATATCGACTAAATGATTCAACTTTTTCTGGATATGGAATCAGAAGATTCGGCACGTCATATCTTTGCCTTGAAGTCAGCAGAATCCTTTGTAAAAAGTTTGAAAATTCATCAATGTTTTTGAGAAGCCTACCAACATCTGAATTCCATTTCTTCTAATTGATTCTTCTAAATTATCCAACCTTCTGAAATAAAAAGAATATTTGATTTAAGATTAATTCTCCCTTATCTAAAATCGACAGTAACATAGCCTAACAAACAAACTCTTTTGTTTTGGACAAACATGAACTAAGCTAAACAATTAAGAAACAGCTCCTCCCAAATCTTTTTCAGTCAATAAAAAGACAGCTTTTGATACTTACTTAAAGACAAGGAAAATAGCTTTTGGTCGCATGCCAAAATCATTCACTACTTCTGCAATTTTCGTTCGAAGTTCCTGATAGTGAGAGAAGAAATCTTCATTATTTTTCCACCACAAAGATCATAACAAAACGTCAAAACAAATACACGATTCATAGATTCATAGATCCATAGATTCTTGATAAACTATAAATAGTCTCCAGTCCGATGCAAAAGGCTGCAAGTTCCCAAAGAAAGCAATACATAACTAAGAGAGACACTGAAGCATTAGTGACTGTTAAGGAAAGTTCGCGCATTTCTGTTAGTAATGCATGCGCAGCGAAATACTTGCTATTCTCAAATGAGGCAATTGGTTGCCTTTTTAAAATGACATATTCTGAAAAGGTCTGTCAATGAGCTACATATGAATTAGAGATTAAAACCTCACTCAGAAGGAGAAAGCTTACCAACTCTCAGCCGTCATAGAAATCATAGAATCATGTCAAGCAAATAAAAATTAAATTTACCGCACTAGGATGATTCCATAATAATTTCTCAAGTGTATCAAAAACTTTTTCTGGGTCTTCAGCCGTCACATCTTTTACTCCTGTAAATGAATAAAAGGTTTCATCGTATGCTGGTTCGAAAAATTTGCCAACTATATCTCAAATTCATTGCAATATATTGTACGGTAAGGTAAGAGCTCAGGAAATGCAAGACTGCTGAGAGTTAAGTGGCGGACGATCGTGCAAAATCAATAAAGTTTCATGAATGAGGAAATCAAAATCATTGTTAGCTCTGCCTAAAATTGAAAATTACACAGAAGTCATTGATTGGCTCGATCACGTTTTTCACCAGGGTATAATTTCTTATGAAAATCATGGACATGAGCAATATAACTAACACTTGGTATTTCAAGCTCTAGGCTTACAACATAATTTATGTATTCATCAAAAATAGCCGTTGGAATCAACTAAAGACGATTGTTATCTATGGTTTAACAACAACAACAGCAACAACAACAAAGTTAATATATTACCTATGAATTGCAACAATTCTGCTGCTGCCACTCTATGCTGAAAAGAAAATCGATACTTACGACAAAATTCTAGTTTAGAAATATCATTAATAATTTTACATAAAAAATTCTCCGTCACAGTGGAAGAAAGTTTCAAATTGTTGAAAGCAACAGATTTCTGACACCTCCATAAACTACAGTTTTTCTTGAAAATTCAAGCAATGATTCTCAGTTAACTTCGAAGCTACTATAACTCTAAATTACTCAATTTGTTTAAAACTTAGCTGTGATCTGAAAAAATTTAACATATCAACAAAGCTTAACTTTCTTTCAAGCCATCCAGTCTAACGAAGGATGTTAATAGCTTTTTTTATCATCTTTTTGCAAGGTTTGAAGCCAGGGTAATGTCTAAGCTTGAATGTCTAAGAGCATTATCTCTGCTGTACTTCTGGATCTTTATGGAAACGTTGACGTTTTTGAGTTTCGATACGATTAACTCACGAGAAAAAAAAGAGAATGAATGAATGAATGAATGAATGAATGAATGAATGAATGAATGAATGGATGAATGAATGAATGAATGAATGAACGAATGAATGCATACTTTCCAATTTCTTGAATTGCCAATTTGATGTAAAAGTGCATTGATAACGATGGAATCTTTGCAGTTCATTTGCCTCACCAACGTCCAAAGAGCCTGCAAACATAATTTATTTTGCTTGAAAATTAATTTTTGACGAGAAGGCATTTCAAATTAGAAAATAGATCAGAACAAACAGAAATAAATCTGTAAGTACAAATTGAATAGACCAATCAGTCCAGGTTTTAGCGACAATGCACAGTAGACAAACTACTTTATAAATAAACTCTTTCATTCTACAATAGGGTCTAAATCAAGCGATGTTATTGTTTATTTTGTCGATATTTTTCGAAGTTTCAGAGTGCACAACTGAGACAATAGCATTGATGCCATTAAACCGAACCTTTAGAATATCAACGCACTAAATATCGCTCGAGCCAGACTCTTTTGTGGAATAGCTAAAATATCACATAACAAACAAGGATAAAGGATGGAATCTAAAGTAAAAATGAGAACATTATAGATTACAAAAAAAATACCTTTGCTCGTATCGCAAATGAAGGATCTTGTAATCTTCCATAAAGATGAGAACGTGCATTCAGATCAACAACACACAAATGGCCTAATGCTAGTGAAACTTCAAATGCAATGTCTTTATCTTCTGAAGTGGTTAGTTCTGCTAGAACTCCTATCAGTTTTGATATTTCTGGGTTTCGCTGGAAAAGAAATAAAAAGATCAAACAAAGATATATGGTCGGTTTAACTAAGATCTGTTGAAACTTCAGTTATGTACAAAGCAGCAAATTTTGCTCTGCATCAAGCGTCAGGTCATTCAACAAGAATCAAGCTCGTGACATTTAAACAATTTATCGCAACCCTGACCTGACATCTAAATGTAAGACAGAATCTAGTACAGTATCCAATAGCTTTTATTCGTTCGTAGTTAGTTGCGTGTAAATTAACTTGCTTGTCCTTATATATTGGCCATGGGGTAATAATTGTCTTCGCTCCCCATGGTGTCGTCCCTGTAGAGTTGTAAAATAATTAGGAAAGTATTGTAGAATGTAATATATAGTGTAAATATTTTTATATCAATGTAAAAAAGATGTATAACTAAATCTTAAAAAGGTACAGTTTATCAATTTTTCTTTCTTCTTTTTCTATATGCATTCAATTCAAGCAAGATCGTAATTTTTCGCTAATGAAAACGATTTGATATTTTTGGAAACGAGAAAATCAACTTCCAAAACTTAGATGTTTAAAATCTTTGATGTGGTTTTCAACACAAAGACGATGATAACATTCATTTCTGACGAAGAGTTCAAATCTGAATGTTTTGCATGTAAACAGTTGTGAACTTATATATTTTTTTCTATTTATTTTGCTGATTGCTTAGTTTACATAACATTCAATTTACTTCTATCAAGAAGTTTTTCATAACCTTCTGAAGAATATTGTTTAAAGTAAAATAAAGACAAATAGAAGTTTTCAAGATTAAACATCAAGGTTAATGACTAAAATTGAAATAAAATTCAAAGAATACCTTTGGTACATAATGGGAATTTTTCGCACTGTTGATCGTTGCAAGGACATCAAATTTTAAATCTGCGTTCCCTGAAATAATGAAACCAAAATATTATGCCTAGAATGGCTGGAAAAGTACTAATTAAAGACAGGTGATTCAATAATATCTAGAGCAACAAAGAATGCTTTGATAACGGACAGAATTAATATTTTCAAGCATTACCTTTCTGGAGTCCTTTTCGAAGAACTTTGACAGCTTTTGGATCCCATTTTCCTGAAATTTCAATATAACAACTATGATATTCTTACACCAAAGATTTTCATCCTGCTAATGCCTATCTAGAAATTCACCAAGTTAACGATCAGAAACCTGTTTCAGAAAAATAAACAGTTTTGTAAGGACATTCATTAAACATTACAGTCAATAAAAGTAAAAATATTTGATTACCTAACGTAATTAGGCATTTGCATCCCTCATAAATGACATGTTCACTTGCTTCTTTCTCAATCTATGAAAAAAAGACTCAGGAAGGTGAAAAATAGCTCGTTTCATGACGACTGTCGATGTTTTTCATTCTCAAATTTCATTCTCAAATCATAATTGAATCAAATTATATTATTTAGAGCAATCATACCAATTCACGCATGCTATCAATGATCTGTTTGTCAGTGTTGCCAAGCCTTGACAAAGCCTGCAAATCAAGAAAAGAAACGAATAAACACAGATAAGATTGATGAAATCAAAATCACACTTAACAAATGCAAAGCTGAAATAATTTCAAGCTCAGCTGCGTAGCATAGTTGAAAATTCTGAAACAGTAATTTTCACACATTGCAAAATGATTTGTCTCAAAAGAATATGTTTATGACTTTGTGAATCAGCTTGATAATATGGGGTTAATTTTATTGAGGAATGATTTTGCTTCATGAAACATATCAGAGTTTTCTCACCTTTATTGCATCAATAACAGTTTCTTCACGGCAAGATTGAATTCCTGTTTCACTCAAAAGATCCTGAAAAGCAAGATATTCACTTTGGATACCAAAGAACACAAACGTAGTTACGAAGAAAAACCATAAATAGCATTTAGGCTATTAGTCTAAGCTGCTTGCATATGAAACTTGCAAATTGTGATACCAACATGAAAATTAGTAGACTTATGAAATCTAACATGCTGAAAACGATGCCGAAAAGACACGAACCGAAAATGTCCCTGAGCGGTGTGCTTAGACGTAGGCTTCATAGCTTCTCTAAAGAATACGTGCTTTCGAATCATAGCTAAAAACTGAATACAAATTTCACTTCCAGACAAAAAGTCTTAATCCTACTCATGTCATCCAGTAATTTTTATGAAAAGATGATTTAACACATTTTCATAAATTGAATTAATTTGAATCTTTTTTCTGTTCATATTAAATTAAAACTAACTTCAGTAAACAAATGTTGATGCGCAATCTGCCGAAGGCGGAGAAGGCAAATTATGATGAACTAAAGTAAACAAATAAATACTGTGTCCTTCTTGAAGTACGAAGACAGAAGGTCATCTGATCTCCATCAAGAACGGTACTTGCTATTTATAAATGAAACTTCAAGACTTTAAAATGAAAATAAAAGATGGAATGAAGCTCTAATAAATATATCAATAAACCAATTAATTAATCAATCAATCAATGACCACCAAAAATTAAAAAGAGACTTTGCATTTAATTCTAAAGAAGGTTCGAGCTAAGATTTAAAGCAACATTCTAACCTGAATTCTGTTCCATTTCAAATCATCCGGAGGGTGCTCCGTGGCCGATACTGACTGTAGGCTACTGGTCAATTTCGTAACAACTGTATAAGAGAAAACAAAGCATTAAATTCATAAAAGTTATTAGTTTGGATTCCGCAAAGTTTGAAGTGCCAAGAATTTGAAATGACTTTCCATGACTTTCCGTTACTTTCCAGCATTTAATGATTTGTACAAGGTTAAAACGTAGTATTTGCAAAGAGCAAAACATGTATCCCCATCAAATCGAAGTTGCACAAACGCCGTGAACAATGAATAGAAAGCCGTGAACAATGAATGGATAGGCAAGGAAACAATGATGTGTCTGAGACTTTTCTTTCTTCTGTCTATAGACAAGCCTGTTTTACCATCACACATTCCTTTTTAGGCCTCCTTCAAGAGTTCTCTAAGATCAGATAGCCAATGAATGCTGAAGTCAAATTGTCAGAGATTTGTGACTCTCTTAAATTCATGAAAAAAGCGAGATTATTAATCATGAAAATGTCGGTTTCTAATCCTACGAAGTGTGAAATTACAACTTAGACAGGATTGTTGAAATGAGTGTTACACATAACATGAGACAAAATTTTTCAACATGATACAGACAGATTTATAAATGATCTATGAATAAATAGATGCATACCACTAACTGTGTCAGCCACTGCCCGCAGAGATTTGTGGCTTTCTTGAGTTCTAACAATATAAACAGAATATTATCAATTAAATCATGCACGAGAGGAGTGCCTGAAATATTTCACCTAAGTCATTATTGAGTGACAAGATGCACATAGAAAAGAAATGAAAAAGATCAAACCTTGATGTTTTCTGTGATGTCTTTTTCCTTCTGCTAATTGTTGGTACCTTAAAATCAAAATAAATTTCTATATGAATGAAATTCTCCAGTATTCGAATTTTCTCGCTGCGTAGAAATACGTTTTTGAGAATTTACTCAAAAATTCTAATTATAATTTGAAGAATACTGGTGTAAGAAGATAGCTAACTGCACTGGACATCCACTAAGATAGCAGAAGCAGAGAAGGCCTAGTGAAGCTCGTAACCCTTTGTCATAATATCCAAGTGGTGTTCGTGGGGCTTTAACGGGGTCCACCCCACCGCTCTGGCTGCAAAGTCAGAGGCTTGATTACATGACTACGCCATGACACTTTCAATTTAAACTAAATGTGCGCAGAAAAGAAATACGCTAAAACAAGAACAATGGAGCGGGAAAGGCCTAACTACTCACGTTCTTCAATGATTGTTTTGGTCCTCTGATATAAGATAAATGTTTAGGAATGTCGACTTTATCAAGATCACACCATACTGCAGGTTTTCTTGGATATTCTTTCATTTTGTTCTAGGGGAGAAAATAAAATCACTAGGAAAAAAAGAGAAACGACAACGGAAACAGAAAGAAGAAATCGATCAATAAGAGAATAAGTAACTTCACTAAGAACCAGATAAATTGTCAAAAACTTCGATGCTTTTAGGAAAATTGGTGCAGCAAACGTAGTGCTAATGAATCAATTCCCAGTTTGTCAAGCTTCATGCATTATTGCAAGGGAGCCTATGCACAATAACTTGGGGATAATTTTCAACACCAATAAATATATAACAGACAATGTTGGCCTACCTTGACATAAAGAGGGGTTGATTTTCTGGAGAATTTTAAAAGCAGTTGTAGAGAAGAAAAACTGAATGATTAACTTGTGACTTGTTAAGTTAAAACCGCAGCGACAGGACTATGTAAAATGAGATTTACAATGAAGATACCTTACTGACGACAGGGAGGATGACTGAAACAGGCCTACTAGCAAGTTTATTATCTCTTTCATTATAGTGCTCTTGTATTCCTGCGTTCTTCAATGCTGGAAGTGTCTTTCCATCCGAAGACAACAGGTTTCTTTTTGCATTTCTTTGCCCTGGAAAACAAGAAAAGATTTTTATCAATATTTCTATGTACATACCTCATTTTGCATAAAAGTTTGTTTTCCACATTGTCTAACGTAAGTCGTGCAATAAGTACACATATTAAAAGACTAGAAACTTTAAGCAATGAATAATGCTAGGTCTTCTGATTTTTATAACTTCTCCATGTATTTGTAGATAAAAATTTCATGATAAGAGCTGATACATGATGATCTGCGTTGTTATCAAAATAGCTACGAATTGCAAAAACAAATGACGCAAATTGAGCCAAATAGAGTTTGTGACATCGCAGAAAGTTCGCTTATAATTCAGTCGTTTCATAAGAAATCTTCACCAGTAAGAATCTAACGATTCATCATTCTACAAGGCAAGACATACACCACAATCTATAGCATTCTTAAAATCGAGACTAAGATTTAAAACGAGAGAAAGATCAAATGATTTCAACAAACCTCGAACAGAATAAGGTTGTCGAAGAGGAATGCTTTCTTTTGAAGTTTCAATTGAGTTTACCGTGGCATCTTCAATTGCTTTATACAATGATATTAATTTCTCTTCCAATTTTTCAACGGACTTTTTCTGCAAAAAAGTTGCAATTTATATAGCATTTTTACAATTCCATAATTCTGTAACTCTATAATTCTATACTTCTATAATATATACAAAATGTAAATATATAATCGAGCTTTGAAGAACTTCCAGCTACGTTGAGTTTTACTCTTCGTGCATCAACGAAGCTCGAGAACGGGAAACAGTGCATTGCTAAGTTGAGCTAGTGAGTCGTTCGAATCATACCATATGCTCAATTGATCCTTTTCTATCTTTTTAAACGGCAGAAAGTTTGAGGACCTTTAAACTACTGTTTACGCAAAAATGAGTTTTCACAAACACATTATGCGACTTACGCTAAAGGCAGAGCCTTCTGAGAGATCTCTGTCGAGTTTCCATCGCATTAGACCAGACGGGAAAGGATTATCACCTAAAGACCGAAAGGAAAGAAAATTGGAAAGAAATACAAAAATAACGAGAAATTCTATGCAACATTTAAAGACCACAATGAGGATGGATCTATGCTTGACTGCCAATCAGAAAATTGGGGGTGGTTTCAGTCCTTGTCCTGGCAGGCCTGCTACGGAGAATGAGGAAATTGCCAACTGCCATTCTCTACAATTTGGCCTACCGGAGTCACAAGGCTGCCTCGATAAGCATTAAGTCTCACTGTTTCTAAAAAAAAACTATCTTTTGATGCAACGTAGAAATAAACAAAAATTGTGATGCGCCTGTGAAAATCTGTCAGTTGTGATGACTTTAAGTGACAATACGCAATTGGGACTGTAATATGAGTAAGATGAAAAGCATCAATCGATCGCTGTCATCGGTGTCAATCGAAATTTTGAAACTGATTTTGCCATATGCCAACTGCATGCAATTGGTACAATTACATAGACTAGCCAAAATGAAGGGCATAAATCACTAAAATCTCAAAAGAGAATAACAAAGCATCGTACCTCGTTTCAAAAAGGTATCTTGATAAGCAATAGCGAGTGAATGCCATGATAAATGATCAAGTTTTTGCATGAAATTTGTCCATTCGAATCGATGATGATCAGATTGCCAATAATCATCAACACTATTTGTTTCCATGGAAACTGCTGACACTTGCGATAATTTCTTGACAAGTCTACGTGCTTCATCTTGAAAATAGAAAGACAAAATAAATTCAAAACTGATGAAAACCAAGCAAATTTGAATGACAAGCAATAGCTCAAATTTCTAAGAAATGTTTTCAAATACTGTATGCTACCATATCATTATTTCTCAGACATTTTTTACTTTAATCATCAATCAAGTCTATTTCTTCTGTCTGTCTGTCTGACTGTTCTCTTACAGTAGCTCATGGCTCTGCTATTCCAATATTGGGTACTTTGATCGAATGATGGAATGGCAGATCCAGGAACTACGAAACAGGGACTTACAAAACCGACCAAAGAAAGAGACTTGGAACAAGTCAAGGTAAAACATTATGTGACAGAAAGCAAATAATTCGACACACAAATTAGCATTTGTCTGTTGCATTAGAAAAGTATAAGAAAAGTTCCTGGACAGCTCTCTCTTAATCCTGAAAGGGTAATTAGGAAAATTTTGTTAATTTTCAACTGTTCAAAGCAAAATGCATCATCAAATCACCTTGTAGCTCCTCTTTTTCCTCCCCTAACTTTTCAGCCTCTTTACCACAACTTGAATAATAATCATAATCATCATCATCATAATCATCATCATCATCAGTATTAGTCATTGCAAAAATTCTTTCAACATCCTTTTCAATCTTGTCTCTTGTAATCATTAGCATTTCTTTTGTATCATCATTCATATATCCATTCTTCCCAAGCAGCCTTCCCTTTTGGTCATCAGTTAGTTGTTCCACAAAAGAAGGTTTTAAATCTTTTGCCACTAATTTCTTATTCTCCTATGAAAAGAAAACAAAGATTTTAGAGTTCTCAATCCATTAAAGTTTTTAGTTGGTGATTTGATTGCCAGAAATAAGTTGTTAATAAGTTGCAATCAAATTCAAGAAAATGATCATTACAAATCATGAAAAGTCTTACCACATTTAGTCCTTCATGGTAATCAAGATGGCACATTGCTCTACTCAAAAACAGGAAATTCAGCAACCTAGCTTCTAACCAATTTACTCTCTTCTGTGTAACGTCAACCTTAAATACAAGAAATGTTACTTTTCAAAAAATTTGTGTTAACATAGTTTGCAGTTGTCCAATTTTGCTCTGAATATGTTCAATCATCCCTTTGTTAAATCTGAACAAACCTGGTGAATCACAGCTTGAGACTCACTTTAGAAGAGAAGCTAAAGCATCATAAAAGCGAAACTGTTCTTGGGCAACAGCAATAAAAATAATTCCAAGTATGAAATTCAGCTTTAAAATCAATTTGCTATCTTGTTTTGGTTGTGAGTTGAAGTTAAAATACCAAGGTCAGACATCAAGAAAGCAAGTAATATTCTTCCTGATAAGTTCCTCACATTTTTGTTTGTTTTCAGTGCTTTTTCCAGGTCAAGTCTTGCATGAGCAACTTCATTATTAACCTTTGTTAAGACCTGAAAACAGACAGATATGATACATAAAGAAGACACAAAACAAATGCTTGCAACTGCTCATCACAACCAGGTGTAAAATTTGATGTTGATGAGATTTGCAGCCTGGAACCTTGCAGCAGCTGATTGATAGGATGAAGGATGCATAAACAAAAATCCATGCCACAAACAATTAAAGTAGAAACACATATTAAAAGGATACATAAGAGCAGCAAACCTGAAGTAAAATGATCAACTGTTGACTTTTTGAGTGAAGTAACTTGAACTGTTTTTTGATTGATTGTAACTCATCCTGCATTAAAAATGGAGGAACTTTTTCATGCAAGTATTCATAGAAAGCAAATATTAGTATTTTTCTACATTTTCCACACAGGCACAGCAAAACACCATAAAGCATAACAATTTCAAAATTTCAATGCTAACGTCTATCAAAAGATCTATAATTTTGCATGTTCAATACTAAAACAAATAAAACCATAGGTAATGGGGAAAATTAGTAAACTAACACCTGTCTTTTTACTTTTAGCATTGCCAAATTTACCAGTTTTGTCTAGATTAGGCCAACCATGATGATCTTTGTGATAAAAACAGTTTCAGTTTCCTCCCAAAAGAAATAGGAATCAAGGTTTGCAGGTTTCTGTGGGCCATCACAGCTTTCCTTGACTTTTCACCTTGATCTAGGCACTACCGTTGTTTCATGGACCCTCAATTTACCTCGATCAAGGGGTGAACAGCAGTGGGCTTCAGTGGACAAGATCTTTGATTTGATGTCATCAACACAAAAACCCAAATTCAGCTTGAAAGCCACAATGTCAAAGAGGAGTCATGGCTAAAAATTTTGAGGCCACATGTGAAAGGAATACTAGCTGATGGACTGTAGAGCACGGCCAAGAAGCTAAGAGAAGCTGTGACGGCCCACAGAAACCTGCAAAACTTGATTCCTATTTCTTTTTGTAAGGCAACCAGAACCCTTTGTATCACAAACATTGTTGTGGTTGACCAGTACTAATCTAGACCAAATTGGTGAATAGTAAAAAGCGAGGTACTTGTTACTTAAACTAATTTCTCCACATTACTTGTTATTAAGCCAGTCACCAGGCCATCTGCCAGCTTATGCTGCATGAAACTGTAATTTCTTACCTTAGTGATATCTTCATCTTGCATCTTTTCAAGCAATTCTTGGATCTTCCCTTGCAACAGTTTCACAAATGTTACCTGATAAAAATGAGAAAAAGTGAACCAATGAACGATGACCATAGCATAACGGAGGAGACTTTCGCACAGGCCAATGGTCTAAGTCGATATTATGTTATGTTACAACAATTTCACATCTTAGTGACTTTGGCCCTAACCTTTTGGAGCCAGAAAGTTAAGCATATCTTTAGTGAGGCACAGTTCAGTTGCCTTTGAGAACTCAAACACCTTAACCATCGAACTGACTACCTGATGCTCCATCTTAGGGTCTTCTGTCCCCATCATATCTCGCTCTCTTCGGACTTTCTCCATCATTTCCCGACTGCTCATTTCTTTAGGCCATCCTCCATTATCATTTCGTCTCCAAGTGATGAATTTGTAAACAATCCTTACCTCTTATTGAGCACGAGGCTTCGCTGCCGCGTGTAAGAAATTCTGTGATGGCGGACGCAGATGGTGAAGCTGTGGTGAAGAAGAAATGCCAAGAAAAGGAATCTGGTCAGTGTTTATTACAGATGAGTTACATTTAGAGGTTATCTTAGGGCTAGTAGAATTTAATCATCCACTTCTTTGTACAGAAATGCGATTCATTGAGCGAAAAATGGCAAATTGATATTTTAGGCCCTCATGGGAAAAGGCTACCTTAATTGCTTTTTCAGTAAAATGTACGACGCTGGATCAGCATTCTTCAAATGTTGATGCACTGCTTGTTTTACCATTGGTTGAGAAATTAAGTTTGGTCAAGTTATCCAGTGACAACCACAAACAGGCTATGAAAGATTTGGTTGGCTCAGCTTCTACGTTTCAAGTTGAACTTTCCAGTCAACGTGATTGACGTTATGTTTTATTTCTAGGGGCAAAAAGGAGAAAGAGAGCACCACCAAAGCCTCTGAAAACAAAGAATACAATACTAATCCATAGAAAATCTGACTTCAAAACTCAGTTGGAAAAATGTCAAAAGCTTCTTGATAAAGGGTAAATACATATGATCAAGAGGTATCTGAAATAATGAAAGTATTGAAGGTAGTAAATATGTACTTACAGAAATTTAACTGCAAATCATATTTTGTTGCATAGTCAGTTTTATTAATTAGCATTGTTTCAACACATCTTTTAAAAACACCCTGATTAACATCTTTTGATCACTTAGGGAAGAAGAAATAAAGATTCATGGACTTGGTGCTGCTATCAATAGAGCTGTTAATATTGCATTACAATTGCAGTTAAGAGCAAAAGGCTCTTTAAAAGTATGTTATATCTCTCTTATTCTACTCCCTTTTTACTGATGAACACCATGTTAGATACAAAACATCAATTTGATGTTTGGGTCTAAAGTCTTTGTTGTATGAAATTTTTCAAATTGTTTCATTGGGTACATAGGTCAAGAGCTCAAGACAGGATGCAAAAACTATCAAATTCTTTCTGGTTCTGAAAGTTGTTTTAAAAATTCTTTCACAGAAAAACTTGTGAATATATAGTGTAAATTAGTCTTTTTGTAAGTCACACTCTGATGAAGACACAAGTCAGAAAGGCCTCAGTGTGCTAAATATCTTGTCTTTTTTACATCCAAATTGCTTTTATGCAGTTTAGTGTAAATTATACGGAAATGTGCCAGATGGTAAGTTATAATATTCCAATTTTAGCTTACAACTACTACTTCCACAGTGGATTTAATTGATGATTTTGAACCATTGTCTGAGGTAAGCAATTTAATCTAAAAAATGTAAGATAAATCTGGTTTTTACTGTTTTTTCAAAATGGCAACTTGGAAAATCATGTTGACACTTTCACTGGCTCTCCTTCACAGTGCAAAGTTAAGTCTGCATGCTGGCTAACACAGGCTAACACTTTAAGTAATTTTCTTGGATCAGTTACCTTTGAACTTGGTTTGATTGTATAAGATGAAATGTTCAATGTGCTCACTGTATTCTTGCAGGAGTTGGATCCACATGCAAAATCAAGATCATGTTCTGCCATTCACGTCATTGTTTCGAAAATACCAATACAGACACTTATTGCAAGTAATAAAGCAAAAGCTACTTAGCAATCAAAAAAGCAGTTGTATATATAAAATAGGTTCTTATTTTGATATCAAATAAATTACAAAAAGTCTTGCACCTTTACTGTTCTTCTTACTGCATTAGTGTAACCCTCATTAAATTTGAACCAAATGTCTGTATTTATAATGGAAGGCACTCTTTTTGAACTTCTCTCTGCAACAAAGAAGAAGACACATTTCACTGGGTGCAAGAGAAAGGAGCAACTGAGGGGATATAGTGAGCCAAGCAGCATGTGATAGCTGAAGTAAATGGTTCTGTTACTTCTTGAAATTGATTTAAAGATTGAATGACTGTTGGAGATTATGCCAGTTTGAAAAGAAACAGACATAAAAGATTTCCAAACATCAACCAAACTTTTTATGGCTTCATGAATTCTTAAAATGATAGATAATGATCTCACCTGTTTCTTTTTGTGGCTCAATCACTCTTCCAAAGAAATCTAACACAGGCTGCCATAGAAAATGATGAGGATTCAGAAAAATGTTCCTAAATATTTCAAAGGCCTAAAACATTGCTTGATGAATGCTTTGAAGCTTGACTAGGGATAGCCTGTGGGCTCAACTCTGCAGTAGACTAGATTAGGAACAAAACCAGATTTCTTGAAAAATCATTTCCTGTCCTGGCATTTTTAGCAAGGCAAGGAAACTGAAAACTATTGTTCGTTGAAACAATAACAGAATGCTGACAAGAAATAATAAATTCACATTTGGCAACAAAATTCCAAGAAATGAAGCATGTGGAACACGATTTTGTTGGCTATGATGATAGATTATAAGAAGATGAGACAAAAGCCTGTAGAAAACTAATGTGATGTGCTATGCAGCAAAATAAACCAAGCCATTTAAATGCATTATCAGCCTCCATTTCCCTAAGTTATCTTTTATTGTCATGAAATGACAGACTAACTTTAACTGAACACTCAGAACACTGACCTTCGTCTTAAGAGGTTTCACCTTCAGTGGTTGTATCCTTTCAATGTTAAAAGCTTCACCTCCTTTAGCACTGCCTTGCTTTGATTTTGATCTAAAGACAAAACAATATGTGAAGATCAGAGAGATCAAAACAATATGTGAAGATCAGAGAGATCAAAACGGGTTCAGAAATGCAAGGGTAATATCTGAAGATAAATGTATCAAACAAAGCTTGTTTACACATAAGCAAATGTTTTGCATCCTTCTCTGACTAGCAAATGCACCAGCAAATGACAAGCAGCGCATGCGCCCGCCTCTCATGGAATTCTGTAGTAACATAGCTAATGATGATGAATTTATTCTTGAGGTTGATGTTTTAATCATGGTAACAATGCCTAAAGACAGCATTCAAACATCTGTTAACAAAGAGGCAAACTTGAACAATACAAATTAGATGATCAACAAAGGAAAATGAAAGAAGATTATTGATTGAATGACTTACTTATCCTTGTCCATATCTAACTGTCCAAGAGATCTCTCAATTCTTCGCATCTTTTCTAAATCAATCTACAAACAGCAGGAAAATGCATTTCAGTCGAATCATGCAGAATATGTAGTGAATGAATTAAATGTTTGTGATAACTTAGTTTTTGGTTCTCAAATAACAATTTTCAAAACAGATGATAGAGCTCACCTCTCTTTGGATCAATTGTTTTGCAGCATATGTGAGATGTTTGTGTTGAGGTAAATTTGGGAATGCAATGATTTCCTCGATGTTCCTGCAGAAATAAAGAACATTTTTCGTTTTTCTGAAACTCTCTACGCACCGAGGAGCCATACAATTATGTATGACGTCCACAAAGTCGCCAATTTTCAGGCTCCCTCCCGATTTTCAGTCTGAAAAAAGACAATAGATCTATCAATTGATTACAACAACCCTCCCTGTTTGTGTTGATGTCATAACAGTTTGGCACCAAAGCAAGAAGTTTGGCTAAATCATTGTTGTAGGGGTTACAGATTGGCCAATGGAAAACCTAGTTTATCTATCAGCAATATTCGCTCTGTCAAAGCAACAGTTTTAGCTAAAAGCATAAATCTCTGATTTACAAGAGCACTTATGAGAGCGATATTTTGCATCAGATCAAAGATCGTTTACATGAATAACAATCCCTACGCTTTCTTAGTTTTGTAGATACTTGAAACTTGTTGCAATAAGACTGAATGACAAGGTATGCAATCCTTTATGTTTCACAAACAAGAAAGAGAAAGCCATGCATCCTTTTTAGTTCTCTCGAACATCTCTTTTCTTGCAAATTCGACACTGATCATGTTTAATGGCTACCGCCTTCAAAATTCAATAAATGAATTTCTTACTCTGAATATGCAGTTCGAAAAGTTAGTAATATTTATCATTAATCTTCAGAGTGGTAAATGCAGAGATATATTGAATAAACAGATAAGAGCTAACGGTTGAAGAATAAACGTGTATTGTCCATCAAAACTTCTTTCTTGGTTATAAGAAAGGCTGTATGAAATCATTGTTGAGATCAACATCAAAAGCTGTTGCTTTTCACTTTGACTGTACAATTGAACATTGACCTATAACAGAAAAGAAAAGTTAGTTGAGCAACGTGAAATTCATTTAGGGTCACTTCCGTTTCAAAAGCTTCAAAGTGGAGATCCTTCTCATTATTCACAACTAAAGGAAAATAATATACTTCGAAAGCCAGAAGCGACAAAATATTAACGAGACAGAAAATAGACATAAAACTTTGGATCAATTGATTCAAGACAGATTTTAGATGTCACAAACAGAATGTCGTTTGTCATGACCAAGAATATGGGAAGGGTGTTGAGAATCTTTTGTAAAACTAAGATAGTGACTTGAGTATAGGGCATGATGGAGGAAAATTATGGAGTCAGAAAGAAATGTTAATCTTTGAAATATATTTTTAAGAAGGGAAAGGGAGACAATAAACTTGATAATGATAATAGATTATAATAGGGAAAAAATCACAATTAACTTACAGGTCTCAAAGAAGGCTGGATGACTTCATATAAATATGGATATAAATCCAAAATAGCAGATACGTTTCCAACGTTTCTCTTTACATGTGGTCTGACATCATTCACAATTGCTTCCAAGATTTGCTTTGATCGAGAAACTTTTGTATTAAACTGAAAAAGAAAAAATTGATGATTAAATATCATCAGATGTTGCAAAACAGACTTTAATTACTTTTATGGAAGCTCATCTTAACAGCAAGAGATAGCAAAGAATAGACATCGAGGGTATTAGACGAACTAAATCATACAGCACTCGGTCATATCACAACAAACAACAATATTGTTCAAAACGATAACTTTTTTTAAATGTCTGAACAATAAAACTTTTTATCTTTGCAGTTCCTTCACAAATACTTTTGCTTTCGCTTTTGTTTTGGTCACTGGAAGATGTGCAGATTCACATAAACAGTCACGAGAAAAGAAGTTTTCTTCAGGAAATGGAACAAACTAAACTGTTAACAAGAAAGAAATTTCGTAAACTGATGAAGTTGAAATCACCTCGATAGCACTGTTGCTGTAGCTAAGCTTGGGCGCCAACGCAGAGGCAAGACTCATATGAAAATTAACGGGAAGAAAAGGGTAAAATTTCATCAGTGTGAATGTTTGTTCTGCACGAATCTTTGCCTCGATTTGATCTGCAAACTGGAACCAACTTGTACAGTTGACAACCTTGGGAAGAAATGAGAAGATGTAAGAGATATCTACAATGATTTTGGAGACAGGTATACCTTGTACATTGGTAAACCTTCAATGTATTTGGTAAACAGGTTAATAGAACTACAGCTGAATTTAAAGTATTTTCCGGATTGCTTTGGAGCTTCGGAGGAAAATAAATCAATTCAGCGTTAAAATTCTGATGAATCATTGAAGAACGTAAAAGCAAAGAAGTGTACTATTTGAATGATGGACATTCCAAGAGTTTATTGGAAGATGGACATTCCTATCCTTATTTCACCTTTAGGATCATGCCTAACCAATCTTGGTCTGAAAGAGTAAAACAACAGCAAAACCTCCCAAATGAACCTTTTTCCTCTAGAAACAGACCAGGGGAGAATTAATAAATGCCAGAAAATATAATTAAACTTACCGTATCAAGATGAGGATCTTTTGATTTGACATTAAGGTAATTATCAAATAAACCTATGAATGAGAAAAATCTTCAACTAGCTATGAGTTTTCATGTGGGGGTGCTGACATCCCATACACTCTTTTCCTATAAGAACATTGTTTATAAGTATGCACATTCAGGCTCAGAATAGACTTGCCCCAAGTCTATTTCGTCAATGAAAAAAAATTGGGAAAGGGAATTTCAGGCAGACTTATTACAGATGATGAAATAGACTTGAGGCAAGTCTAGGCTCCGAATCATCCAAGTTTTAAGAATATTATAAGGTTATTGCTAAGCCTCACATCGCATATTTGTGTATTTGTGTCTCACTTTTCACCAGTTGCTTGTTTGGCGATGTTTAGAACAGAAAATCGCATGACTGACATATCTCGTTTTTTTCAAAAATTACGGTTTCTATTCAAGATTTTAACTATGTTCCCCTGAGACCAGATTTGACAAAATAAGAATACTTTAAGAATATATTCGAGGCAAGATAAGGCAAGAATATATGAGTGAGATTTTCGAGGCAAGAGATGTACAATATGACTTGCGAAATAAGAATTCCCTTGGCATTCCAAATGCCAGGACAACTTCTTATGGAATAGAAACTGTGAGATATTTAGGCCAAAAACTGTGGCAAACATTACCTCACAGAATTAGAGAGTCCCAGTCGTTGACAGCTTTCAAAAAAGACTTAAGAACCCACAACATAGGATGTGACTGTAGATTGTGTAGAACCTTTATTTCTGGATTAGGTTTTATTTAGCTTGTAACATATGTATATTCATTTATTTAAATTTAGATATTACTTGTAGATAGTTGGCATTAATTAGCTTTTACGGAGCTATTGAATCAAGCCAACTTTAAACAAATTATTTATTATTATTATTTATTATTATTCAGGCTCAAAAACGAAGAAATCGTAAGAATATTTAGGCTGGACAAAATTAATAATATTTGTATAAAGAGTGTAAAGAAGTTTTTGTTCGTTTTCGAAGACAAAGCAACTGCAACTTTCTTCTTTCGTAAAAACGCGGGATGGCGCAGAATAATCGGCTATTGTAATCCACGGGTCACCAGATCATGTAATCATCGAGTCACCAGGTCATGTAATCAATGGGCCATTTGAAACATGAAGAAGGGAAATTTACCTTGGATTAATTTTTCATACTCTCCATTCGATGAAGCTAAATCCAATATATTGTGAAATCTCATCGAATTGCTTGTTTGTACTGTAGAGGAGCCAATCTCACTTTGAAGACGAGACAATGCAAGAGTTGTTGGCCCAGTTGAATTCTTGGACATTTGCTGCAGAAATCCGAAGCCTTTTCTACCTGGTTTTGGAAGTTTGAAAATCGATCTCAAAACATAAAATAAGTCTTTGTGAATATCCTTCTGTCCAATGCTGATGTCTTGTAAATGTTGAAGTTTTAATTCACCATGTTTCTTGAAAATGAACTGCAAAAGAGAGAAATAAAACTAAGAAGTGATAAACACAATAGAATTGTAGAGAAATGATGCAGAAATAAACGCGGTAAAATATCTGACTTCTTACACCTTTGCTCTTCTATGCTGACTAAATGCGTTACTAAAAGTATCTTTCATTTTGAATGGGACATGAGTTTACAATACCTCAACAACAATACACCCATCAAATATCTAAGAAAGGAAGCATCGAGAAACGACAAAGAACAGAAAAAAAGTTAATGAAACCAGCTTTTTAGTGGCCAGGAGTTTTGTAACGAAGATTTATAAAATTAAGAAAAAATCATACGAGCTTACTTGCAGTGTATTGATGCATGATCGAATGTCATTTTCAGATTTGTCACATAAAGCAAGAAGACAAGCCATGTCAGCTCTCATTTTCTGCTTTCGAGAAATCTACAAAATAAGAATCTGGTCACAAACATTGAAAAGAAATTTTGATACAATCCTAACAATAGAATGATCGGAGAATAAATCCTGCAGCTTCGGAGAATTTGTTGAGAAACACAAACTGGTTTAATGTTAAATAAGGGGAAGTTCAAATAACATCTTGATATGAACAGCTTATATCATAATCATAAGAAGCAAAATTTTAGATAACATAATGTTAAATTCCAGGTGATAAGATAAATCAAACAAGCCCACGTTTTAGGCGTAGACCATTAAACCCTAATTGCAATAAAACAAGTTTTTGCCAGTACCTCAACTAGTCTTTGAGCCAATCTTGCAGGTGTAATTTGCGGAACAGACAATGTCAAAGCAATTTGTCTCAGTTGCCTTAATGCTGGCACATACAAATCATTGCAGATACAAATAATTGGCCTTGTTATCGTCAGTGATTTCTTTTTCTTCCTTGATGTTGATTCTTCTGTTTCTTTGACTGCTTGAAGTAAGATATTTATCGCTTGCTGTAAATGAGAAATAAGCATTTAAGTAAACAAATCGTTACTGTTATTGAAAAGTTATTCGAGAAAGTAGGGAATCAGATAAAAGTCATAAGAAAGATGAAAAAGTTCTTTTTATCAAAGTGGTAGATACAAATAATACAGGGGTCATCAGCATGATTTTAGAAATGAAAGATTCGATAAGCTTTGCTTCTTCAGGCGCGAATGAAAACCGTAAGTAGTTAGTCTTAACTTATATGTATCATAAACCATCATCATCATCATCATCATCATCATCATCATCATCATCATCATCATCATCATCATCATCATCATCATCATCATCATCATCATCATCATCATCATCACTATCATTCGGAAAATAAAGGTTGAAAACAATGATCAGAACGGGATTCGAGCCCGTGACTAATCATCATGTAATGCAAACACGCAGTACCTATGTATGAGGTGTAGCAGCAACACAATAACGTTACCATAACACGAACAAGAAGTATTACTTAAAGACTTAAGATTAACAGCAAATGGCTATGAATTAGTTAAGGAATTGCTAAAATATTTCAGGAGTTACCGATATCCATGGAGTTGCCAAAATATGTATCACGCAAATAAAAAGTTTTAAAGCTGGTTATTATGAAACTTTATCATCGTTTAAATCATTAACATGGGTAAAAATATGGACAGCATAACTGGGATACTGCAACCAAATGGTTTATCTAACCTTTCTCACCAGGACATGTTAAAAGTTCTCTTATATGGCTATAAAAAGTTATCTGATGCAAAAAATACCAGAATATTCAGAATTCTTTCAATAGATAAAAATAATTCTTAGTTACAATAATTTCTTCTTCATGTAATGTAACATTCGAGGACAAAGAATAAAGGAAATTACCACAGGTGCCCCATCAATCTCATCAATTATAAGACAATTTGGTTTATTTCCATCTCCCATACATGCTTTCATTTGCGTTGTAGCTTCAAGTTTATTCTTAAATAGTTCTGCAGATCTATCATCACTAGCATTCATTTCAACTGTGTTGTATCCTGCATGATTTGCAACTACATGTGCCAATGTTGTTTTGCCAAGTCCTGGATTTCCAGCAAGCAGAGCAATCTTGAATTTAGGCCTTCCAGTTTGATCAATGTCTAAATCCTCCTCATAATCCCAAATTTGTTTCCTTTTTCCAAATTTGTTTTGTTGCTCTTGTTGACTTGCTTTTTCTTTCTTTAATCTATTCAATTTTTTCTTAGATTTTCCAAAAACAAATTCATCCCATAATTTCAGCCATTTCAGAAGTATACGATTGACTCCCTGTAAAAAAAGTAAAAGGAGAAATCCCTAATGTAAACGTACACCAAACACATTTGATTTTTTTATTCATTCCAGAACTTTAATATAATGCAACATCACAATTACAAAAAAACCCAGCTTCAACTAACCCAGATTATCGAATGATTGTAATTGGTCAATCTAACAAATCAAACACATTTGATTGGATGAAATCTAACCTGGTCCTGGTTTAGATAAAGCTGACATATAAGTGTCCTTGTGAATAGGGTATAAGAGAAGAGACAATGGCAAATTGGTTTGCTACAAAAGAACATACTATAACCCGAATCACTGGCTGAGATTAAACAAATGCACAGCTCATTTCTTGCTTCATTTTCACTAACATGTGTTGCTTATTCATTTGAAATCACGGCCTCCAAAAAACAGCCCCTCAATGAAGGAGGACGAGAGTCACAGAGGGAGAAGGAGACAAAAGAAGTCAAGACCATAAAACTTTACTGACTGTGTATTATCCGTTGTATTTTGGGTTTATAGGCGTATTATATATATACATTTGAAATATAAGTTGTCATACCATTTAGCAAATTGCCTCAATCTTGAACAACACATGGCACAACACAACAACACAACACATGAACAACACATGGCACTCTTATGACAACTCAAGTTTGAAAGGCCTCAGTGTGCTAAGAAAAGTTTTCGTTTTTTTGCCTCTTATAGTATCTACATCCATGGCAAAGAAATAGTTTTGAAGAAGAATATGAATATCTACTTGTCTATCTATTTATTTGTAGCAAAAGGATATCAACAGTCTTACATCATCACTCAGAAGTTCTGTGAATCTCTTTGGTGTAAATTTTTCAACCCACAATGCAATTTCTGGTTGGTCATTTTCAGGTTTATCTTCTGACATCTCTGTTATATCTTCTGTATCATCATCAACACTGAAACAGAAAACATCAACAATGAACAAATGTAGAAACATGAGATCCCGACCCTGTAAATAATCAAAGAACATGCAATGATGAAATGCAAACAGTATTCACAGGATAGGATTGTCAGTAGTAACTTGAATCTTTTTAAATTGTGTATGAGCTTTTTGAAATGTCCTCTTTACATTTTTCTACTACAGTGACTTGTCTTCCAATCCATGAAATTTCAATCAATCTGTTATCTAACTTGATCAATTTTCAAACATATATCATATGTTTAAAAAAGAATATAGACATACCCTTTGATTAGGGCTCTAATTTCATCAGCTCTATCCATAATATTTGCATGACGCTAAAACAAATAAAAATATCCAAGAAAATGATGTTAGAAGTAGATGCAAGAAGGATGACTTTGAAATAACAACTTTGAAATAGATAAAAATACAAAGCCAAAACGATCGTGAAAAAATTACAACTTCAAAATCTTAAAAGAATCAAAACTGACAAAAATTTTGAACAATATTGAGCATGAAAATTTTCTTCCAATGATCAGCTTAGAGCTATTATTGTTGGAGTTATTATCATCATCAATTATATCATTCCTCCAAAAGAATTCTGTTTGCTTCTTTAGTAGCAGAAAAGCTTAAAGTTCTTGGGATGAGGAGGCAGTGGGGGGGGGGGGGTCTGCCAAGGTTTGGTGATGGGTTTGTTGCATGTTATTAGAGAACGCAATGCACCAAACAAACAACTTGAAAAGACATGATGTGAACTGCCATAATAAAGACTCATCAGCATCACTGTGCCTTTTTACTATTAGAAGAAAAGGGACAAACCTAAATCTAAAGAAAAGGGACAAACCTTCTCATCAACAATTTGTTTGATTTCATCAAATGGCACAGCCAACAAGTTTGATTTGTTTATCTTTAATTTTCCAGTGATATTTGACAACTAAAAAGAAAAGAACTTGAGTTTTCAATGAAGATCAGTAAATACTTATCAATTGAAAATAAAAACTAATATGCAAAAATACCTTTGAAATAAAAATTCTTATAGTCTCTGATTTGCTAAGTCTTATTAGAAGAGTCTGCAGTGAACTTCTTCAGGACAGAAAAAAGAGACCTACCTCTGTTGCACCTGGCATAGCAGAAAAAGAGACCTACCTCTGTTGCACCTGGCATAGCTTCTTATAATCTATATTGCAGATCAAACAAACATTTCCATTATCTGAGAATTTGGTTTAAAGTTTCTTGTCCTTGCAATGTTTTACAATGCAGAAAAACAGCATACTTACAAATAACAAAAAGTTGTTTCATGGTTTTCAAAGGACACAATGATTTACATAAAGTTACAATGGAGGAAACAAAGAATAGTGATTCACCTCATCATCCTTCTTTGCAACAGGAACAAAAACTCTTCTTCCTTCTGTATCTGTTACAGTAATATGATCTTTCCCAAATGGTGGCCTTGTGTAAACATGTCTTTTTACAGATTTTTTATATCTTGGTAATACAGGAACTGTTGCTTCTGGTAATGGTTCTTCATCTTCTAGCTCTCTATCACTGAATGCGTCATCTACAATTTTCTGTCTCTTAGGCTTAGGTTCTTGGGGCACTTCAAGAAAGTAAAGAGAGCAGAATACAAGATCCATACTACAACTAAACTTTGTAACAAAATGCATTCTACATCATAAGCTTTGCACAATGATGTGTATATACTTGACAAATAAGACTTTCCAAATGTATGTTATTTTGCTTTTTCTTGCATCTTTTGTCTCTCAAAATCTCATTTGTTAGAATAGTCTTTGATTGTGAAATGTGCAAAAATGGGGTGAAAGAATGTAGCAAGTAAATAGAACCTCTTTACACTGAACAAAAGAGGTTATTTACTCTCCTTTGGAGTTAAGAGATAAGTTTTGAAAATATTTCCAAGATCTTTATTTCTTTAAGATAAGCATCTTGAAGATCAATATTCTGTGAATAATTTCACCACAAAGCGATCCTTTAAGAAAAGGTCATACAGTAACTTACTAAGACTTTCCAGGAATGCTTCATCATCTAACTCTGGGACAGTAAATTGTCTAGCTGATTGAAGGACTTGAAAAGGCTCTTCCATCTCTGGGCCTGCTGGATTAGGCTCATTGTTATTCTGTTTTGTTCCACTTTGTTTAGACTGTGTGTCTCTGAGTTTTGACGCTCTTGACTTTACCACAGGGAAATCTTCTAAAGGGACAAAAGGTAGAAATGCTTGCATTGACAATGGATTTCAACTTTCCAAAGGATTTTTCAAATTAATCTTTTCATGGGAATCTAAGGAGCATATAGGAGCTGTTTATAAAATATCCAAATATGAAACTATGGTCTCTGATAACAGGCAAATCAACAACTTTACAGTTCCTCAAACAAAAAAACAATGAGTGCCACCGTGACTGCTGTTACAACATCCCTACATCTACAGAAATACGTTGCAAATCCACATGGCTTAATTGGTTTCCTTGTTTTAAATTTGTTATGGTTTTTCTAGTGTGTGACATGATGGGCCAGCATCAAAAGGTCTATCTGGTCTATTCAGCGTGGCCCTTGTATTATCAAATGTATGATGTTTAACCCAGACTGGAAAGTTTGTATCTACCTCACAAGTGCAAGTTGAGATGGCCTAAACAAGATTGCACAGAAAGTTTGTGATTTGAGAACAATAGATTAGAACAATAGACCCTTTGTTTATTGTCAACTGTTTGGCTCAGGTTGAAAACCACATACGTTGCTGCACGTGCAAGATATTGACTTTCCAGTTTGGTGTTTAACCCCACCCTTCCTGAGCCTTCCCTTTTCTAGAAAGTTTATTTTCTTCTTTCTTTCATACTCACCTTCAAAATCATTTAATGCATCAAAATCATCAGCATATTCATCTTCATAGCGACTGATATCATCATATTCACCAGGCAATGGTATTTCAAAGTCATCCATCTCTTCAGTAGTAGTGTGGGAATGACGCTTTGTTTAAATTTCGCTTCGTTTTGTTGTCTCCGAAATGAATGGCCTAACCTGATCCAGACATCTTTTTCAGCAAAGTTGACGAACAAGATGCAAAAACTGCATGATTTCATATGCGCTGCTAATGCTGTTATTTTTGCAATGTTAAATGGCTTGATAAAGTGCAAATGCTTCACAAACAGCAAATAAAATCAGCCGATATTGAACAGAACCTTCTTCTTCTTCAATCATTTCTTTTTGCGGAGCGATTTATTTTCGCGCGCTTTTCTCAAACTCGTTTACAACATTTTAAAACCAATGTGAGGCCACAAAAACAAAACATCAAACAGCTCCTTCGCAGCTTCCGTTTTCCCGATCGAAGTAACCAAGCAGAAACCAAAGGAACTTCAGCTGTTGCTGCAAGTGAATAAAGCAGGCGATTAGAAAATAACATGTAATCTTTTCTTGACATTTTCTGATAAACTTTGCGACGGAATATTGACAAATAAAACTGGTCTCAAACGGACATTTCTTTTCACTGCAGGAAAATAAGGTTTTGTTCAAGATTGGTTGAAAATAGCAATGCAACAGGACAACTTTCCTTTTAGCGGCTGTGAAGAGGATTCCTCAGCTCCACTACATATTTTTGGACCTGATGGCAGCACGAAAACGTCAAAACAATAGGTTACTAAACTAGGTAAAATGCAAACCAAATTTAGGCAAAGTCGAAGTAACCTGGGTGACAGACCTAAGTAAAAGCAGGAAAATAACTGAATAGAACGGAATTTGTAAACGTTTCAAATTATTTACCAATTCATTCATACATCACACTTAAATGATAAACACAAAATGATTTCTGTTTCTGCAAAGAATAAAACAATGGTTTTTTCCCTTACTTTTCGTTTACAGATTGGATCTAACTTTGTTTGCTCTGCCCTCAACATGCACTGAATGTAGAAGTTGATATTGAAGAACTGAAAACATCGGCGTATGAAGAATTATTCAAAGTTAGGTGTCAAAATGTCTAAATCTAAAATTCACAGCAAAGTTCATTCACACTTTAGCTCATTACCTTTTCAAGAACTGGTTTGTTTTCGAGCAAACAGATTTCACAGCAAAGTTGAACTATGTATAAAACAATCTTGATTTACTTAAATTATGCACAATTTCAGTTTCGATATCTATTTATGATTAATGTTTTAGTTCAGCCATTCTATTTAAAGCACTGCCAGCTTTGAACCAACCAATTTGTCCTTCGTTCATCGTATGCAATAAATTGAATCTTTCAGTGCTGCCATCATGATGTTTGATTTGACACAATACAGGCTGCGAAATAAGAAAATTTGTTTCAAATCTTGTTTTATTATTTAAATCAATTTCACTAAATTATTTTAATCAGTTATTTCAATCTGTTATTTCAGCATCTCACGCGAAGAACGTAGTTTTCTTCAGTACTAGTAGCTACTTTATGTTCAATAACTTCACGTAACAAATGCAGGGAGTAAAACACAAACACGACAATGTTAACATGAATTTTTCACCTCTCCATCCAGAGAGAAACTGTCAGCAAATAGTTTGGATTTTCTACTGATCTTTCCCCGAAGTAAAAAATATTTATATGATAAAGTAAATATCCTATCATGCACTGGGATCTTGATATGATTTAAAGGGAATAGTTACAGCTATATCGCGTAGCTGCTTAAATAGAACAGAGGAACGCCAACAAATCCACTGTTTCTTTAGCTACACAATGAAATCGGATGCGTCTAAGTTGTCGAGTACAAGAGATTATATTTTTGACCTGGCCCGGCCCAGCTTTTAACTGTGTCGATTTCCTTTAAGACACCAGAATATTTTGATTATCGATCAGTACAATAGATATCCCTCTCAAAACCGACACAGTGAGACCAAATAGAAGGAAAACAATCTGAACTTTACAAATCTTAGAACACAAAGCACTACATTCAAACAAAATGATAACTGAGGGAACCAAACAAAAAACAAATTACCTTTCCTGGAGCAATGTCAGTTAGACCTAGGATTGATACTCTGTCATCTGGTTGAATTTTGTCATAGTCTGAAGGATTCTCAAACACCAAAGGCAGAATTCCTAAAAACAAAACAAGCTGAATGCAATGATCATGGATCAATGAAGGAAACTTTACCACACAAACGAATAAACAAAAAAGAAAATAGCGATTAATTCCAAATCAAAAACTGCAAAAACAGCAGGAAGGAATACGATACGCTCACCTTGCTTCTTCAAATTAGTTTCTGAAAGAAAAAGAAAAGCCAGATTTTATAGGAAGTTCAATAATGATAGCTCCAAACGAGGGAAAACAGATAACATCGAATACATTACCAAAAGTTATAATCACTTATAAATGAAATGAATTAGATAAATAAATTAAGCGACCATTTATGATACAGTTGTGAGGTGAGAAAAGATAGATGAAACATGAAAATGCCAGCGAATAAAAACAGCTGAAGGGTTTTGTGTGATCAATTCTGCGTTACCGCAAATCTCACAGGACATCAAACTTGACACAGTCTTCAACCATACCCATGAAAAATGTTACAAAGATCAACTGTAATAAAGCCACTTAAGAAATTCACATATCCGGCAATGCTAATCTGTAACCTGGATTTTCATCATGAACACGCTTAGGATTCTTTGCAAACGTCAACTTACCATGAATACGTGCAAAACTTTTGACAATGATTGCTTTTGCTCCTAAATGTCTTGGTTCTAATGCAGCATGTTCCCTGCTACTTCCTTCGCCATAGTTATCATCACCAATTGCAACCCAACCCATTCCTTGAGCCTGAAATCAGAAAGAACGTTTACTAAACTATGAAATACTTGGACTGGTACATTAATTTTAGAATAAATTTGACCAACGTAACTAGCAATAAACAATTTTGTAATTTCTCTTGAATTTTGATGTGCATCTTCGGTTGCTAATTCAAATTTACCACGCATGGCGCATTGTACAATGAAATTCACATCATATGCAAATTGAGTTTAAGCAGCCAACAGACCATTTCATGCTGAAACATGGCGCAAAATTACTCAAACTTTTTAAAGCAAAATTAAAGATAAATGACGGAGATAACCAGGGGCCTGGGCAATCTAAATATAGTCTATTGTATTCCATTATATTTGATGATCTCGAGAGATTAACAAAACAACTGTACAAATTATGGTAGGCGCCGATCTATTGTTTTATTTCAAACCAGACGCTATATATCCGTCATTTGTCTTCAAATGTACATGATTGATCAAACCTTGTAATGTCTTGCAGTATCTGGAACTGCTCCATATTCGCCAGTCAATAAATTCTTTACATTATTTGCCTGATCGTTTTCAATGTTTATAGCACTAAAAGGTAAAGAAATGAACGTGAAATACTGAAATTAATCTGTGCTACTAGAGTACAGCATAGAAGAATGTTTGCTGATCGACTAAGTGCAAACAGGCCAAAGCTTTTTCTTTTCTCGTATATCAGTGAAGCCAGAACAAATTACAAAATAGTATACTCAACCAATGAGTATAAGAATAAGAAGTACGTTCACTCGTCGATATATACAATAATAAACTGAAAATAGGCAAAACTTTCTTTGTGTCGTAGCTTTGTCTGTGATGCGAAAATACACTCACCCGATGAACATGTTATTTGAGATATTATCAAGATGTCCTCTGTATTTCAACCAAGGTCCAGCCATACTGATGAGGCAAGAAAAGAAGGCATTAAACCAACGAGAAGAAATAAGAATAAAAGAAATAAAGAAATAAAGAAATAAAGAAGTACCGTACATCTACAGCTCACAATTTACAGAAAGAACGGAGATTGAGTGCAGGGATTTCCAACAAAAAATCACACCTATGATTCAGAGTGAACAGTGAAAATTTCTCACCTGATGTGGTCAGTCGTACACTTTCCTTTTATCTACAAAGTGAAAGAAAGTGAGTCGATGAACACACAGCAAAGATACATAGCAGATGAAGACAACTCTTGGTAAATACTTATCGAGCAGAGGCATGCTTCTAGAAGTTATAAGGGAAGAAATCACAACATTGCGATAAGGTTAAGCAAACTTAAGAAGACTATTTACCCATCTTTCAGTGGCTCAGGTTCTGTCTCTCAACCTAAAAGTTTCACTCTCTTTGATCTTAGAATGACCATGCAAAACTCACATCAACCAAATTTGTGACCAAATATAAGTGAATATTTGATAGGTCATAAAATGGCACAAAGTAAACAGCAGTGACATTTGAAGGGAGTATGCTAAGGCTTCTCTATAAACAGAACAAATAAAAGACTCAAACACAGTGTCGTTTCCTTGGCGATCTTCTGTTTATGGCGAGTGTGCAGCTTAGATTCAAACTGTTTTACTCTCTGCAAATACAAGCTTGCAGAAATCTCGCATAAATCCTTTAATGTTTTGTCGGCACGACCAACGTCAAGGCCGACCTCTACTGCAGATAGCTTTTCTGCTCGGTGACCAGAGCATTTGATTCGCGTGGCTGTGGCTGCTTTCTAATAACAGAGCATGCACCCTAGACAAACTTGCAGGTCACCGACCACCGACCAAGACTTAGAGGAGGTAACCCTCATGTTTATAATCGTGAAATCCTGATTACAAACCTTGATAAGGATTAATAAATCTTCGTAATCTTTTCCATTCCATTTATCAAAAGGTTCCAAAAGTTGCAATCGATTGCTGCTTGGATCAACATCAACTTTAAGTGAGGTTCCATCAGAAGGAGGTTCCTTGCAAAACAAAAAAGCAGAACTATAAATCATACAACGGAAAGAGGATATCGTTATCCATAGTTGGTTTCTGTTAGCTCTTAACTAAAGACCTCTGTGCTTTTCTAAAAAGATGCTAAATCGAAGCATATCTTGACGCATTTTGTAGAATTTTCGAATGTACCGAATAAAGATATATTAAAAAATAGCAAAAAGGTCTATAGTAGATCCTGATGCTTTCAAATTGAAAAAAAATGTCGCAAACATGGCCACTAAATACCCTGGCATCATACTAAAGATCTATTTACACACCACGCATGAAGATGAAATCTTTTACCTGATATGTGTCCATTCCTGGGTCAAATCCCTATGGCAGATGAAAATCAATTACATTCTTGACAAAATCAATATTCTAATTAGTCACTTCATGACAATTCTGAAGGTAAATTTGTACAGAAAGGTCCTGATTGCATAACTTGCTACATCGGGAAATGATCCATGATCTGCGAATGCTAAAATAGTGCACAAGATGAGCATCATAGAGACAAGCTTAGATATTGTGAAAAGTAATCAAGGGAAATAATAACTTAATTTCTGTCAAGGAAATCTTTATTGGTACTAAACTGTAACACAATTGCTGACGACTTACCTTTTCTGGCAGTTCATCGCCATAAGGACTCTTCAATTTGAACTCTTCACCTAAAATACATGAAAAAAAGTTTTGAATTCTTGTTGAAACATTGCTTGCGAAAATTAATTAATTTAGGTTCATAACGATTATCGCTGTACTAAAAAATTAAATTATAAAATAAACGTTGATGCAGCTTGTAGCTAATAACAAGCTTGAAGCTGCAACAAGCTGCAAAATCTGGTTTACCAAGGAAATTAAGGCTATGATCACATATCAAGTAATTGATATTTCTATGTTATAAAGAAAAGCTGAACCAGAATATTTTTGCAAATGGCCTGATCAGAGACCCCGCAAGGATTCAACTACCAAACTCGACAAGCAAGACCACCCCAGCGACATAACGCTTTTCTTAGAGGAGATAAGAAGGCTATCCCCAGAAAGCCAGCCAAGGGCTCCAACTGCCAACCTTCCTAACAGAAGGCAAGAGTGCTAATCACAAAGCCAACCTACCGCCTAAAGGATCGCATATTAAAGGAAGGTTTACAATTTATAGAAATAAAATGTATTCACCATTGCTTCCTTTGAGTGTATCGGTCTCCGGATTGAAAGTCAAATCTCCAGCAATTGATAATGCAGTAACCATCTACAGAAAAACACTGATGAAACTCACAAGAAATAGACTTGACAGCAAAAATATCTATAACTGAATGAATCTTACATAGAAAAGATCATTACATACAAAAAAGGTGCTGCTGCAGTCATATTCACATTACAGATACTCCAGTAGATACTATAATATTATTTTATACATTTCCATTTGGTATTCCCGTTAAGCAAAGCAAAACTGTTTTCTAAGCAAGTGATAGTGCAAACTCTGCAGGACATGAAACTTCTTTTATCTTTGTCAAATTATCACAGAAAGATAAACAATTAGTAGGTGGCAATATTACTATTGCGTTTATTTGGCAATCAAAATAATCTTGGCTGTATTATTTTGTGATGTGAGCATTGTTTCAATATCTGATCTAGACGGGTGAACTTGAATGAAATATTGATTGTTTTGATTGTCAACTGAATGAAACTGAACATTTCATACCTCTGGTGAAGCAACAAACGCATGCGTATTGACATTTGCATCATTTCTGCCAGTGAAGTTACGGTTGTATGATGTGACAATTGTGTTCTTTTCACCTTTGGGCACATCTTGTCTGTTGAGAAGAAATGATTTAACACTTGTGACGACTTGGTCAAAAAGCACTGAAATTCATAAGATTTAAAAATGTGGACATTTTTAAAAATCATATATTAGCCTCGCAAGGCTACAAGTAGATACCGAGAAGAAAAGACAATCGTCGAGATGCTTGTTTTTCAATTGAAAATGTTTTACATCTGTCACGTTTGAAGCCACCATCTGGACGCAACGAAAATCACTCAAAGCAAAATTTATAGATATAGCAGCCTCAAAATGAAGCAGTCTTCAAAAAGAAACAGCTTTATCCGCTCAAATTAAAATTTACCAATCATCAAATCATTACTTCCAAAAACGAAGGACTTCCAAAAAGCATTACTTCATTACCTGTCCCATTGTCCGATACATGGTCCACATGCATTTGCCAAGACAGTACCCCCGAATTCTCTCAATGTTTCTGCAATGCCATCACGTTCAATTGTTGCTCGAATTTGCTCTGATCCGGGGGTAACTGTATATAATGATCTTGATTTTATTCCATGACTCAACGCTTGCTTTGCAACGCTGGCTGCTCTGGTCATATCCTCATAACTGCTGTTTGTGCAACTCCCAATCAACCCTAAAGATAATGGTATTTCAAAGAATATCATTAATACGTATATTTAGTCTGTTACTTTTAGAATGCATGAAGAACCTCAGTGTAAATTGAGCATTAGGATGATATTTGCAGGGGTTTTCTGAGAATACCAGAGCGAAGATTTACCAACATCTGGAGGTCATCCGACCTCAGTTTACTTTATCACATTATTTTCTGTTCTTGATACAATTCATTGAGACAGAAATCTTGAATGACATGCAGGAAATGATCTAATAATGTTAAATTAATTAAATTAAGCATTAAACTGGAGCCCAAAAATAAACAGAAATAAACTAACCGACTTTGATTTCCGTTGGCCATCCATTCGCTTTTGCATTTTCACCAAGTTTCGCAATTGGACTTGCAAGATCTGGCGTAAAAGGTCCGTTCACATGTGGTTCAAGCTATGAAGAAAGAGGAACATCAGAATGAATTAAAAGAACATAATTTGTGCCATCTACAGGGTGTGTTCCAGAAAAAGTATTATACAGACGAGGTTTGGTCCAGTGATGAGAATCTCCTCGTTAACTTATGGGATGTTTTAAAGTAAATGAAGTTACCTCACTAAGATTGATTTCAATGAGTTCATCATAATCCGCATTTTCATCAGGACATAGCATATGTTGATACTTGGATGCTAAATCAGAAATCGCTGCAAAAGGAAAAGGATGGAACAATCGTTACAGGAGAACACGAGAGGCCTGCCTAATACATGAATCATTAACACACCTTTTGATTTAATCGTTCTGGTTGCCGCTTGATATAAAAAGATACAAGTTCAAAGTTTATAATACCAATTCTTTTTTATAATCTCATTCATTCATTCATTCATTCATTCATTCATTCATTCATTTATTCATTTATTCATTCATTTAATTATTCTCTTTCAACAGATGTTTAAAAATTATTCCGTTACTCTGTCAAATAAAGTTCTATTTACAATTCGGTCTCTAAGTAAAGCTATGTGCTTTTGATAGCACGGCAAATTGTAAAGATTTTTAGGTCTTCAGTCTCGGACACTCGAAATTTGTTTACTAAAGGTAAAAGGTTAAGATTTAAGTGTTAATCTGTGCCATATTTCATGATAAAGCATTATGTAATTCAAACGATAAAATAATTGTACCAGATCTGTTTGTCGCATGTAGGAATCTTGCCATGCTTGATCCGAAGGGAAACACCGAGGTAGTTGCCCCAATTTCTGCACCCATGTTGCAAATTGTTCCCATTCCTTTAAAATAGCAATAGGATTGTGTTTGAACATTCATAACAAAATATAGGTTATATCCATACCATCAGTGCAAATCGACCACATCGAACTCTATTATTCATCACAAAACTGATCAACTAAAGTTATGAAAGCCATTTATCTTTCTTCATTTGGAAAAAAACTGATCCATTAACTACGAAAAGATTTTCGGGTTCGAAATTAATTCATATACGAAAAGGTAAAGCAAAACCACTGAAAACTAAGACATCACCTTCATTACAGTCAAATACAACAATAATTTAGCTTAACATTTAACTAGGCAGCATCATTCAGATACCGTAGCATAAAAATTTCATACCTGTGCAAGATATTGAATCAATGCCAGGTCCATGATATTCAACAATTGCTCCTGTTCCACCTTTTACTGTCAGGATTCCAGCGACCTTCAGAATGACGTCTATGAAGTGAAAAGATATGAGTTTACTGAAGAATCTATTCCACAACTGGAGATTCAAACACAGTTTTGTGAAAAGTCCTCATAGGGTAAAAGTTGGCATAAAACGTAGATAATTTGCTTACCTTTAGGAGAAGTCCATCCACTCAGTTTTCCAGTTAGCCTGACACCAATAACCTAGGGATGGATATGATTAGCTATCAAACTTTTCAAGCTGACAAATGAGGAAGACAATTGCTTATATTATAAGCTACATGCAATAATTTCGCAAAATTCGTACAGATTTACAATAACTGATACAGATATAAAACAATATATCTTGACACTTTTAATGATTCAATAAACAGGATTTTTCTCATGAATCAAAAACAAAACATTAAACAATCAAATCTGCAAGGTAAGAACTATCTTGGAGTAAAAATAATGGATGCATAGCAAAAGCATAGGACATTAGGAAAATCATGACATTACCTTTGGGCATTTCAATTCCCATGGTAGGTCAGCCATAACATCAACAGCATCTGCACCTCCTACTCCAATGCAAAGACCTCCAAGACCACCTGAAATAACAAAAGTAAGATCAACTCAAAACTGTTGATGTAATGTACCATTTTACAACAATCTAATTACTTCAGGCTTAGCTGCTTTTTGAAGAGAGCCTTAGCTCTCCCTCCCCATGCAGGTTCCCTTCAAATGCTGGAAGGAGCTTTAATTGGCTCTCCTGAACAGTTCAAAAAGTAAAATAGCTCTCCTTGAAATCTACATTCTTTTAGTCTCCTATTCAATGTAATTGAGAAATAGCTCACTTGTGAACATTACCAAAAGATCAATTTACCACTCTCCTGCTAAAAAGCTCATGGCTAAACCTGCAATTGTAAGAAAGGTTATGGTATTAGTAGCTGAATGAACTGTTAAGGATACAAACCTCCATTTGGGGTATGACTGTCAGTTCCAATCAATAACACACCAGGGAATGCATAATTCTCTAGTACAATCTGAAAAACAAAGAAAAAAGATATTTAGCTAAACTTTTATATCCTGAAACATAAGTCATCTAAATGTTTCCATAAAAAGTTAGAAAAGGATATGTAACATATAGTAGGTACCTGATGAATGATTCCAGATCCTGGTTTCCAAAACCCAACTCCATATTTTGCACCTGAACTTGCCAAAAAATTGTATACCTCTTTGTTGAGGTCCTAAAATTGAGAGAAGTTGCTTTCAGCTAGCAATTAAAAATTATATAGATCTATATACATCGTCATTTCTTCCTTTTGATCCCAATGATACTGAAGACTTGGAAACCAATAAGACACATAGCGTAACAACTTACTTTAGCTCTTTGCAAATCTTTATCTCCACCAAGTTGCGCTTCAATCAAATGATCACAATGAATTGTTGATGGCACTGCAACCTGCACAAAAATGATTAAGTTCTCTCAACTTTTGACATAATTATAACATTTCAGTAAGATTAAAATGCTTGCAGTTCACAGCCAACTACAAAGGGAGGGCCAGTTGTTTTTCACAGCAGCAAATACATGATACTAAATTTTTGCTTCTCTAGGAAGTGAAGGAAGGATGAACTTGCCAATGCAAGATTGAATCAGAATGGTAGTCAAGTTGAATAAATTTGACAAAAAGTTTTAAAATTCAAAGAATTCAGCCCTGCTTACCTTTTGCAAACCACTAGATATGAATTGCAACATGGCCATTTGAGCAGTAGCATCTTGCATAGCAACTCGATCTGGCCTTAGCTTCAAGTATGATTTTCCTCTCTCGATATCCTTTGGAAACAAAGAAATGTTGAAAAATTCACAAAATTACATACTGTATCAGCCTAAATTTCAACCTTAAAACAAGAAACATCTCTTTCAAAAAGATTCTTTGCTATCATGTATCCTTTGATAAAATTTGAATTTCCATATGTTAAAGCTACATAATAAACATGGATACCTGATTAACTGGGTCATCCAGATGGCTGTAAAGCACTTTCTCTGACAGAGTAAGAGGTCTTTGTAGTCTGAAAAAAGATAAAAGAGATCCAAGTTCAATCCAGGAAGATTTGGTCTACAGAATACTCAAAAGAGGGACAAATTATCAACGCTGTCAGAAAAGAAAACAATCAAAATTAGAGGTACACACCTATCCTTAATGATTTTAAGATTTTCATCCATTTTTTCATAGTTGATTGGATTGTTTGGGTCAAATCTGCTCATTGCAACCTGTGGGATTGAATATAAACATTGATAAAGATTCAAAATGTTATGATTTAAATAATACTTTCAGTTGTATATATCACTTTAAAAGCACTGTCCTGTTGTTAATTTAATTTTCAGTTGAGTCAGGAGGCAAAATTTATTGGAGCTTTTGGTCCACTTTCATTTAATTCTACCAAATGTGTCTGTAAAGTTTTGCTCTTTCCTGTTACACAACACATCATACCCAAGCACACAAAACTAGTGGATAATTTACCTTGTTTGCAAGAAGTGATGAGCTTGCAATTGCGCGTACATGCTTGCCAACTTCAGCTCCCACTGCCTATAAAATGAAGAAACAATTTCATTCACATCAAAATTTATTGATCTCTTTACATGTTTTATCAGAACTTACTGTAGCTCTAAAATAATTGTGTCTACCTGTACAGCTGTAAGAAGAGTGTGGCTGGTTCAGAAGTGTTTGAATATTTGCTGGATTTGTTTAAGGTGAGCTTTCCAAAGCTATGTGCATACATAAATGGGAAATATTTGTGCAGAATGGACATTATCAATGGAAACTTCAGAAAGTGAGTACTTGCCGTTCATTTAACAATTAGGACCTACATTCTATAATAATGGTTCCACATGGGATTTTTTTCATGACAGAAACAGACTAAGATTTGCTGAAAGTTGCCATTATGGGATTCCATCAAAATATGAAGTGATAAGTTTTATAAGACTCCTTCTACAAAAACTTCTAAATTTTAGTGAGCAGCTCGGGGTTGCACACTGCATGGTGAATTTGCAGCAATACCTATTCAAATATTTTCGCAGGCAGGTAGGCACAGTTTTAGGCCCTGATCCTCCCAAAGCCGCTCGATCTTTTGATCATCAGACGCAAGAAATAATTTACGTTTTGTCTTTTGGTTCCCCAGTATCGTAAGATGACTTACCAAACGCTGCTTCGTGATTAATCGAAACATATTTGTCGATTTCTATCTTGATCTTTGAATATTTTCGTGTTTCCAGGAATTATTTCAAAGACATATGCACACCGCAACTGACGATTGGTGCAAAACTTTGAAAAAGGGCCTAAATTTACTGCGCCTGCGCTATTCAATGAACTTTGGTCAGCGGACTTTCAGATCTAACGTCATTTTGCAAAATGCTTCAAGCAGAACAGATGCCCAAATTTTGTCGCATGTGTCGAACGGTTTTGCATTTTGCAACCGTGGATGCTTTGTTTTCGCACCATTATCTGGTTAAATAAAACGCAGTGGTGCTGAGGAATCCTTTCCAAAGCTGTAAAATGCAAAATGTGCTGCCTTGTTGCTATTAGATACCTGTTAAGCCTACTTTCCACTAGGCGGAAAATTCCTCTCGCAAAAATCTTCCTTTGTTTGCAAGCACGATTCCGCTCGAGAGTTGAATGGGTTTCTACTTTTGAGCCACGTCACTTTTCCGCAAGCCAATTAGATGGCTGGAAAAGGTCGCTGCGAGCGGAATATTCCGCCTAAAGGCCAATTTCCAGTCAGCGGGAATTTCCGAGCGGGCGGAATTTTAGACAATAAAAAGTTGCTCAGCCGTAACTATCCATTCAATTTCAGAGCGACGTTTTCTCTCTCAAACAAAAGAATTTCCGCCCGCTCATAAAATTCCACTGACTGGAAATTAGCCTTAATGGAAATCAGGCCTTAGAGAGTTTGGTACCCATTCCATTCGTTGACTTGACCAATTCGCCATGTAGAAGGTCCACTGCGATAACCTGGTTTAGTTTAAGCTGGTATAACTTGCAAATGTGAATGCGATCAAAACAGTTGCAAATTTCGTTTCAGAAAACGTCTACAATTTTTCTTAAAGCGCCTAAGCGTCACAAAGTTTTCCTTCCGAATTTGGATCCTATGTACACATCCTACAATTTTGTCTTTATATTACTGGCAACGACAATCATTAATAAAGGATAATAAATACATACAACTCGCAATTTACTTCAGCTTTATGGCTAAAATAGCCCAAGCAATTAATAACGCACACCTCAATTATATAAACTTTAATTTTCTAGACATTAATATAACAGAAAGAAAATGCATAAGGCATAGAAAGATGCGATACGAGGAGCAACTAACAAATTGCTTCCAGCACTGTGCAAGTAGAAACTATTTTTACATGCACAAAGCAATTCATATTGGCAACGATTAAATCTAATAGTTGAACACGTTGCTGAAATGCTAAAAAGTTCTGTAATTATTACGTTTACAAGAAATTTCCCAAAAAGGGTATATTAATCGGGTAAATATATTTTACATCCCTCTGTAGGAATTCGAGCACTCAGCTTTGATAAGGTGCAGTACCTAATATCCAACCCCGAAGACAACAGGCATAATTTCATTCAAACTGACCCAAGTTCTAAAGTCTCGAAGAGCCAATCAGGAGGCTCTTTGAAAATGGCCAGACACACATACTTAGGTAAAAGATAACAACATCGAAGAAAAACAGAAACTTTGCAGTCTCAAATGTGATAGGACGATAATTTTGATATATCGTTGACCACTCTCAAAACTGCATGGCTTTCCAAGTTCAGCTTCAAATGTGATGTCCAAAAAAATTGGACAACAGCTCAACTCAAATGGTATTTCTTTATTTTACCAGTGTTCGAATAAAATGTTTTGGAGAAAAATAGTTCTACCAAGATTTTTAAGTCCCCTTACTTGCGTAGTTTATGTGATAAATTAAACAGAGGAAATTTGTTACAGAAAACCCTAAACCCTCAAAACATCTATAATTCTTTATATCGGCGTTAAGAATTTCTGCAGCTGCATGATACAAAAAGCCATCTGTCAAAAGACAGTATCTATGTTATCATATTACAAACTCACACAAACATTGTTATGTAGAATAATGCCATGCACTTTTGTTCTTTAGTTCTACCTTTTACCACAAAAGCTTACTGTTTCCTGCTCACAACTGCACTGATTCGACTAGCTATTGATTTGGACTAGTTAATGAAACAGAAAACTTGAAATCACGGTTCAAACGAATATTCCAAACACTGAAATTTCTTTATACAAGTTAACATTACAAGTCCAACTGATGTAAACAAACTGCAAGACGAGCAAAAACAGAAAAAGTTGCTTTCAACGGAATATCGCCTATGAATAGGCCTAGGCCTAAAACTGATTCCACACTTTACTCGTGGCTACGAGTAAATCAATCAGAATGAAATTTATCGAAAACGATTTACAAAGAAATAAATAACGGCATAATGTAGATTAGAAGTGATTAAATACCAGGTGCCCCGAAAAGTCTCCCCTCCCCCTTTATACAGTGCAAGAAAAACAGCCTCTGTCTCGTTTCGAACGATGTATACAGTAATTACTTGCTTAAAGGCCAACTTGGATCCACATAATTTTTTCCGATGTTTTGGCTCATCAAAAGACCTCCAAAATATGAATTTTCCAAAACATCTAGCGATATAGATATGTTCCATTCTGTCCATGGTATGAAGGCATACAACCGCTTGTCAATTTCACAAACTGGTATTAAAATTAGGTAATATGCTAAAGTGCAGACAACAGGACCTATTGTGTTGAATGATTTTCTTCGAACATCGAGCAAAGTCGTGTATTTACGGACCAGACACACAAATATTATTTTTCTTGGGTCTCTTTTCAGAGTTTAGGCTCTGCACTATTGGAATATAGTTAAAATGTAGAATTTCTGTGGATTTTGAGGTGCAAATTTCACGATTTAATTGATAAACTGTTTTCAGCATTTTCTTGAGTATTTGAGGCATTTTGTTTTTCAGGAAAATAATTGTATAGAACACGCATTTTTACTAAAATAACAGCCCAAATTGGGAAACTTTTTTGAGACCCCCGGTGTCGTATATATACCTTTGATCAAAGATACATCAGGCTGGAATGGAGTTAGCTCGGAAGTTTCAGCGAACTTGCTCTTTGCAAACTTTTTAGGTGATTCAATGAAAAAGTATCCCTTTTTATATGCTCTAATTATGTATGACCAAGAATCTTCGCGTAGTTGCTAAATCATATTGCGTTATATGAGATACAAGGAATGAAATCAGCCTCATAATTTGAAATTTACATGCAATTTTGCTTAACATGATCTAATGAGCAATTCTATGCCTGCTCTACCTTAATGCAATCGCAAATTAACAGATCCACCCACTGGGGGCGAAAATACATTGCAAAGTTATACCCAGTGGGTCTAAATATCGATGCATACACTGCTCGAATGGTTTCGAGGGCCACATATATATTCCTTGACTCTGTGTCACCCAAATGAGAACGAGAACTGGGAGGAGGAACATCTATCTTAACAAACTGCCTGCAATCATTTGAAACGTGTACGTACTTTCAGCTAACAAGGGTAAACGCTAATCAACGGAATATTACACAGTTAAAAATTATTTGACTTCAAAGTGACACTTCCATCAACTTAAACATTCTGTTACAGCTTAAAATGTGAAAAGCACCTTTACCAATACATTAACTCCCCTGGCAATTCAGCTACCTCCTTCGGTATTGGTTTTTGTAAACTGTCACCAGCCTGGTGCATCTATTAATTTATCTATTCATTTATTAAAAGGTTAATTACAAAACGATGACGTATTCAAAACATTGAATCTAATTGGTTCGTGAAATCAGCAATCATGTCATCAATATCCGCCATTATCATGTCCGTTGCTTCAAAACTAAAAAAAGACCAGGAAAGTTACTAATGAAATTTGTGCTCAGATGTCTTCCGACTACCAAAGGACGGTGGCTCCTGGAATCTAAGTGAGGAAACTTCATTCCTCCAAAAATACTTCTTATGAGAATGAATGGATTTTCTCAGGATGCTTTTACGAAAACCAAATAATTTTTGCGAAAACTGGGTCCTTCAGATTTACAAGTTATTTGGTAATAGACTGTGTTGTGAATAACTTCCTTCCTTATCATTAAAACCAGCAGCTTCAATTATAAAGGAAACAAGAGCATTTATGAATTTGTGCAATTAATGAATTCACCAGGATTGCAAGAAAATTAGCTAGGCCCTAACGTGATTATAATAAAGTCGGCAAAGTCATGGCTGATAATATTAACTTTGAATCATGTGAGAAACATTTACGTTGAGGTAAGGACATGAGAATCATTTTTAAACGACTTACTCTTCGTCCGCTTTTGCTTTCGCTGGCGGTGAAGGCTCGGGAAATTCTTGTAGAGTTTGCTCGAAGATAGGAGCTACAAGGAAATAACAACGAATTCTAAAAAGTTACGAACATGAAAATAATATTGGAGAATAGGATTTTAACGCAGAATGCAATCACACTTGTCAATGACTAAGAGCTGAAAATGACTTTTCTATCAATGGGTCAGTTTACCAGTACGTGAAAAAATTGTCGAATAAAATAGTGAAAAGCCATATCCTTTGTCTGGCTGTTCTTTCGGCCATGAAACAACCAAAGAGAAATTGCATTTATGCAAGGGGATAGGGTTAGTTTTCGAGGCTAGAGCTTCAAGGTTAGTTTCTAGGGTCACGAATATGGTTTTGGTAGGGCTGGGGATAGGATTTGCAGTGTTAAGTCTGATTTCCATGTAGTCGTTGCGATCGTATGGATCACTGTGAACGACTCGAGCGATTCGGATCATTGCAATCACTGGAATAGGGCAAGTTCCTATTCCAGCAATCCTGATTGCTCGAGTCATTCACAGCGATACAAACGGTCCTAACGATTACATGGTAACTAGGCAATAGCTTTGGAAATGATTTTTGTCGGAACATTATCCCAGACAATCAATCAATCAATCAATCAATCAATCAATCAATAAATACGATAAGTTTTACCTTGTTCTAATGTGTGTGCAGCCCCCTTTGACCTGAAAACGTCGCGGATCTTCTCATCCAGAGGACCTGAAAGCAGATCAAGTCAAATTAGTACAACAATGAGAAGCTCAAGCTCATACCCCATTCAGACTGACATAGTTAAGCCAGCTATATCTGAAACAGCGTAAATATCAAAGCAATGAAAGGTCAAATGAGGTTTGCACTAACATAAAGTTAATTATGCAAAACACTTTCATTGATTCTTTTCGCAGACATTGTCACGTGATGTCTAGTTTGACAGGGACATTAGTTTGGTTTCCCAACATGAATTCGAAGCGCAAAAGTTTAGTAAGAACAGTTATACTGCTTTCACGCTGACACAGTTAAACCAGCATTATCTAAACCAGTTTAAATTTCAACCAATCAAATGATTGGATTTGTTGGATTGATCAATCAGAAGGCAGTATTCGAAAAGTTGGTTTAGTTTAAGCTGGATTAACTTGCAGTGTGAAAGGGGCATTAATAAGTTAAATCTAATGTAAAAATATATTCATATCGTAAACATTACTATCTTTGGTCATTTGGAGAAAGAACTGAATTTACACTTTACGTTGATTATATATCGTCATTTTCCTCCATGCCCGAAATGACATACAGTTACAACCATTGAAGTGAATTAAAGCGACAACAACAACAGCAATTCAATTCAATGAGCGAAAGTGGAAGACTTTAAATCGTGTCTATCTGATGTCGCCTGATTTGATTACGACGTATTATTAATGACAGAATAATGAACGTAAAATAAATAAACTTGAAAAATAAGGACAGGTAAAGCCATTCAGTGATTTGTAACACAGAAAGACATTTGCAAGATAATTACTATAAATAAATTGGTAAGGAGAAATAGTTGCAAGAAAAATGGGGAATGGAGTTATGAAAGTAAAACCAAGGAATGAAAAGACAAGCATGGATATTACTAAAATGAAAAGAGATAAGTTGAAGACAAGACATCCGAGAAGAATTCTAAGAAAAGGTGAGTGAATCTTTCATATAAACACGAATTAAGAATTTAGGTAGATTTAGTGGCATCTCAACCACCTTCTAACGTGGTTTCTTTCTTGGGTAAGGCCTTTTGAACTTTCCTCCGTAAGCATGCTGTATCAATATTTTCCTTGCACCTTATCAACGAAACCGACTCTCCAGACGTTTAAAAGAGCTCAAGTTTACATGCAACGAGAGATTTCTGAGAATTTCTCCAGATGATCGTGAGTTTGGCATCTACTAAAGTTTATCCATCCCTGAGTGACCATCACATTTTAGGCCTTATCCAAAAAGTTCATGCGTTTGAAAAATAGAATCTGATTCACTGAAATGTTCTTAGAGACTCCCTTGCTCTTTTTCCCCAAGGTGAAGAATTTGGTGGGTTAGAGGTTGCGTTGCTGATTCCAAACATCCAAGAATTAATCATCAAACATTTGAATATCATTGACAAATGTAATTTATCACAAATCAGCAGAGCAGCTCACAGAACATGTAAAAATTCAATGTTTCGAGTGACAGAGATTGATTTGGTGGGAGAACAACGATTTAAGGCAAAGAATCTTTCTTTATACGTGAAAAAGCTTGTTTTGACCGACGCATTGAATATCAAATCTGTAAAATTACAGGGAACCTTAGCTGATTCAAAATCTGTTACATCGTTGCTTTGTAAATGCTTAAATATTGAGAAAATGGAATTAGGAGAAATGCAAGTATCTGAGAAGTTATTCATCATAGCGGCAGAAAAGCTGAAATATTTAAAAGACCTACGAATCACAAACACGAAATTCATTAACAGGAATACATTGGGGATTATTGGCAAAGCATTTCCAAAATTAGAAACATTGCACTTAGATTATTCATCAAACTTAGATGATAATGCATTGAGGATGATTTCAACATACATGGGAGGCTTGAAGAGTCTCTCGATACGAGGCTGTGAAGCCATTACAGATCACGTGCTACAATTATTACTTCACAAATGCAAACCACTTGAATACCTTGATGTCTCGTTTACGCGAACAATGGCTTATCCTACCTGTGTCTGGATTTCAAATTACGCAAAAATGCTGAAGAAAATCAACGTCGCGAATACGCGAATTTACAATTGTGGATCAAATCTATTATCTTTGAAATTCAAGGAACGAGGCTTAGATCCAGAAAAGTCGATTATCTTATGTAAAAATTGTACCGAGTATTGTCCTAATTCAAAATGCTGGAATCTGAAAAAAATGTATGAACACGCAAGAACTCATTTTGAAGAACCAAGTATTTTGAGAGAATACAGAAGATTACAAAGACAAATGCAGCAGGGATAAATTGCCTCTCGATATAACTTTGTCTTATGATTCGCTCAATTTGTAGATAATAAAATGCAGATAGCATATTATCATTTTTATCAACATCTATCTATTTGTAGCAAGGCATGAAAATTATAAAACCAAAATCAATTCTATTTGGAGTGATCCTTTTTTGCCTCGCACTAACTTATATCCAGAGTTTCACCTTCAAATGTAGTTTTATTTTAGATTAGTTCCCTGTTTGACGGCAAAAACGCAGAAAATTTGTTTAACATGATAATTCTCGCATCAAAATTAAATTCAACAAGCTAGATAGTCTTACAGGTCTGTTGAAAGGTTGTGCATTTTAATCTGTCTCCTATGAAAACAGCTTGAATCGCTCACTTTAAAACAGCATTAAGGGCAATTTGATTGACTGATTAGTTAAACGGTTTAGATATCACTAAGTCAGATTAAAGCACCTGATACTTTGCTAGGCTTTGTTCTAACATTCCCTCGTCATTAGCAAGATCCAGAATCCCATCTTGCTTGCATCTCATTAAATTTCTTGGAACCTTTGATCATCTGAAGAATAAACATTCGTTGAAGAAATTGATTATTTACCTGAAAATGTTCTAGATCTTTCTGCTGCACTAACATCACCATCATTCTCAGCACGTTGTGGCGTTGGTACATCTTTCTTATGTGACATGCTATCTCGCCTTGGTGGTGCAGGGGGTGGAACTTTTTTGACTGAAGGACTCTGGCTTGTTTTTTGTGACGGTACTTCATGTCCTGGCTGCAAATTAGGCTCCGGATTTTGATTTACCGGTCGCTGAGCTGGTGGTGCGGTCTGTTTTTGAGACGGTCGCGGTGATACGATTGGTTTTATTCCAGATATGGATTTAGTTCGAACTGGCGTGTTTGTTGCTGATGTTGTTGTTGCTTGTTGTTGTTGTTGCTGATGACCTTGTTGCCAGAAATCTGAAAATTGGATGGAATGAATGTACAGAGCGATTCCTGACAGGAAACATATGTTACTACAGGCCAGCTTCGATTACAAGCTCAATTCTGAGAGATGCTCCACAGAATATAAGAAAATATAAAGCACCTTACCCCTATTGCAACTCTAACACATCATCTTCAAACAGTCCTGGCTTTGAACGTAATTTAGGACACAAACTATTAAATGATGGCCTACTATTCAACGAACATGCCTTGCAAGACGTTTCATACTGAAACAGTGCTTGAAACAAGCTTTCAGTATGCGTGGTGAATGTCTTTCAAATCAAATTTTTAGGATGTGCCACCATCAGACTTTTCAAGCAAAAACAAAAATCAAAGGAGATACTAAAATCACATACCCCTTGATCGAGCAGCAGTAACAGATTCACTCTCGTCTCCTTTTGGGGATACAGTAGGCTTTTGTGGGATGACTGGAGTTGGCATTATCACTGCTTTACTTGGAGAATCTGTTGCATGGTATTCTGATGCTGTTCGAACTTGCCCCATATTCTGTCCTGGCCTTGGTTTTGGTTTCGGTTTTGGAGCAACAGGTACTGATGTTGTACGCGGCCTTATCGATGGTTGGGATGGGTTTGAGGATTGCGATGGGTTCGAAACTTGACAAGGGTTGTCTGCTGTCATCTTGATGGGAGCTCTAGGAGGTGTTGGAGCAATAGGCTCTAAGGGGGTCGATTCCTTCCCTGAAGGAGGTGGTAAATTGTCTCTATTGCATAAGAAATGGCTTTCAAGTTCACTTGAAGGTGGTGGAGGGGGGAAGAAAGGAGGCTGAAGAACGTTTTGGGGGGTTGGCTGAGAAACACGTGGTTTAGGAGCAACTGGAGGCTGTGGAGGAGGCACTGGAGGAGCCTGCTGTATGCTCTGCGGAGGATGCTGTGGATGGATTTGCGGAGGATGCTGCTGATGAGGCTGCGGTGGAAACTGTGGTGGTAAGGGAGGAGGAAATTCCGTTGGAAGCTGCTCTGGTTGAGTCTGGGTCTCGTTTCTATGAACTGCATTGGGAGGAGATTGTTTTGACGATTTTTGCGGAGGATCAGAAGCTCTGACGTCATTTGAATGGGTAGTTGAGAAGTCTTGCTTTTGTTCTGGTATTGCAGTTGATGTAAGTGGTTGGGCTGTAACTAATATGAAATAGAATAAAGTGAATTATATCAAATAAAATGATATAAAATCATTATCAATTATGATCCGTTGAGGATTACTGTAACCCTGATTTTAGGAAATAACAAAGACTTTCGTCAGCAAAACTTTCCAATGGGTTTGGTATGTAGAATGATAACCACTGTTTCGCAAAAAAAAGAAAACAAGGATCCCCAAAGGTTACTTCTGGTTTGGTAGACTTCCCAAAGTCTATTTCCGCAGTTCATCTGACCGTTCTCTTTCCGGTAAAATCCTGGATCCACCAGTCCAAAATTCCGTATGGCGGATACTTCCACTACCTACTGCAAAGGGAATGATCATAAGGACTTAGGAAATGGAATAGACTGAGGCAAGTCTAAAGGTTTGTTTGGTCAACAACTATGTGAAGTTAAGTCGTATTCAAACTGCAACAGAAGAAGAGAACTAGAACCTTAACGTTTAAAACTCTTCAGGAAAATAAAAATCGCTGTCATAAACAGAACTTGAATTTGATAACCTCTGAAAAATTTAATTATATGTTGACAGAACTGACCTTCAACAACTTTATCCAGTTCTGCCGTTAATTCAACATCAGATAATCTTTGAACTGCAAGTAATAACTTCTTTTGATGCCCTTTCTTTTTTATTTCTATCATTTGTAAATCTGATTGATCCAAATCTTTTATAAAATCCATTTCATCGAATCCTCCTTCGACAAAATTCTCTTCATAAATTCTTAATCCTACCAAACTCAGCCATGCACCAATATCTTCCTGAAAGCAGAAACAACAAGATTTTGGGTCTTAGGTTTTAATGCCTGCAGTGAGGGCCGAGGAAAACATGGCAGACAACAGTTGGGATCTCATTCGTCATCGACACCATTTTCATGAGAAAATGGCAGGAGAAATAAGCAATGGTTTATTGATCAGTAAAGCTATAATCCTAGAAAAGTACAATTTGAACTTAACATTTAAACTAAAATGAGCTGGTACTATTGAACAGAAATTACGATTAAAAATATTCATGAAAACCACATGCAAAGGGTAACTGGTGACAAGACTAAAATGCAAATTTACCGGTTTGTGTGTAGGCAGCTTATTGGAAGGTCCAAGTTTAGTTATTTCTGATAACAACTTCTTTCTATGGCCAGCTTTGGTTATTTCAATTTCAGTCAGGTCCTGTCGAAGAACCGATAGAAGCGTACAGGAAAAGCATAAATCAAGAAACATTAAGGCTCCATTTTAAAGTTCAAACAGTAACAGAGGGCAAAATGAAATACATTGCATGTTCTGTTATCCGAAGCTATGCAAATGAAAAAGAATGGGCTATAGAAATCGTTAACTGGCACTGGGAAAATCAATTTGCTAAGATTCCAAATCATTTTGAAGTTGATTAAACATTCTCAAAAATTCGATGTTTTCGATTGTACTTTGAAACATTGTAGCCCAATCAGTTCACAAGGAACGCTTTTCAGGAGGCCGCTCAAGTATTCAGAAATTCTAAGAAAAGGATCATTAGTTTTTTAAGACTTGTTACATTTCCAGGAAGTACTGACTGTTGCCCTTGAGATGAACAAAAACAAAAAGGTTTTGATCAAAATCAGGTCATGTCATGATTGATGAATTACAGAGTCTGCTGAATGTAGTATCTTCAGGAAACTAAACATCAAATTATTCAATCCTAGTGCCATTACAATTGTTAAAAGTATTATATCCTAAAGCAACAATTTTCAAAGTCAAAATTATCAATATCAAAAGTAATCTATACTAACTTTAAAATCGTTTCAATATTCGCGTGTTTGATAAAGTTAGTCTCGTGGAGAATTTTCGTTTTCAAACAAATGAAAAACTGCAATGTCATAAACAAAATAAGATTATGAATAAGGCTATTACCTCAGGTGTCACCCCTCTCACACTGACCATATCAAAACCTTGTGCTTGGAAATTTTGAAAGTATTGCGGCAGTTTAAGTTCTATTAGCCATGACAGCAGTTCTTTTTCATCCTGAATAAAAATAACAGAAATTGATCTGGTTACAAGAGATTATCAACACATGATCGGTAAGGTACCATTTGGCCTTGATAACGAGTACATTCTTGAAATATCGCGTCTTTGAACATCTCAGCTTCCCTTAGAACTGAAATAATCTATGTATCTATTATATTGTCGTACTGGTTGGATGTCTGCAATGAAACAGAAAATGATGAAAAAAGAAGTCAATTTGTTGCTATTTTGATTGGTATCCTATTTCAGATCGCCTTCTCTTTGGCTATTAAAAAAATCCATAGAATCTACTATCGGCAGTCAAGCATTAAAATACTCAAAAAGCTGAGAAGATTCATTTATCACAAATAGCATCACATCTTTCCTCGAAATCAGCGCATACAATAAAGCCCCGGCCAAACGGTCTCGACTTTCCACTCGACAACGCCTAAAACAAATGAATCAAAACGAAATAAACGAAACAAAATGAGAACTACCTACCTCGTTAAGTGAATCCATATCTAGTTGGGATAGAAATGGAGTTTTGACAGAATCTATAAAGAAAAATATGATTCGAGAATCAGTAAAAGGACTCAGTTGCATAGGCGGTTAATTGAAAGGCTGTTTAAGCATCAGTTAGATTTGCATTCAAGGACAGGACAAGCGAGAAGTATTTCTAACATAAATATCTAAGTTGTAGCATTAGAAGGTCAGTAACTGTGAAATTGAGGTCTAAACGCAAGTAAACCTTCATCATGTCCTCCTTTGTTTACAGGTTTAGATTCTCATGCCATTGTTGAAACTTAAAAAAACATATTACTATGTTTGCAAGGAAAGCATACAGAGTTAATCAACTGACTTACCTGCAGGACAAGGTGATGCAGGGGCAGTCGAATCTTGAACACTTTTCCTATTTACTTTTGGTGGTACTGAAGAAACAAACAAATTCAATCACTGACATGAAAAGTTTTCAATAAAACTAGCAATGAAGACGATAAATAAACAACACTGCAAAGTGTCAAAGGCCAGTGCGTGGAAAGGTGCGTCATCTTTTAGTGCGCTCAACACTACTTTGATGTTGGACCCAGAAATATTGGAAGGAATTTCATTCTTAGGAACAGTTACTTTCACACAAAGAGCTTTATTATCTTTGAGAACTTGTCAGTACTCAACATTGTCAAGACCAATTTTATCTGCCCAACTTCACCTGAGATCAAAGGATAACAAAAGTACTACTGATAAAAGCCGGGAGAATGGCTGGCCTGTAGATCCAAAAATTGCGTGACTATGCCTTCAACACCCTATCGTGATGTTGAAGCAAGTCAAATCTTTCGGAACATACTTTTTTGGACAGTCGACATCTTTTACTGCTATATCAGTAGAAACCTATTGGATCTGATAACGTTCTATTTCATCAAAAGATATAATGTGCTAGAAACAAAGGCTTACATGGAACAGGTCTATTTGATGATACATTGGTAGGCCTTTCTGATACTGTCTGGGCTCTCGTAATCTGCGGCTGTTCATTAACTGGTCGATAATTCTCATAAGTATTGCTCCTGTGCAGCGGCATCGTAGGACCAGGTGCTCGATAATTTTCATATTCTGGATGTGCTGATAATGTCTTTGGGTTATATGAGGGAAGAGGTATAGTTGGGAAAGGGGCCTCTTGCTGAGGAGGTAATGAACTGTTCTCAAATGGATTCTGTGTATGAATTGGTACAATTTGTCGTGGTTGGACATTTTCGTAACATTCTGGTCTTCGCGGCATGAGGCGACTCTCGATTTTCTTGGGGGGTGAAGGAGGCAGTTCTTCGGGAAGAGGCTGCATAGCAGGGGACGGGCTCTTTAAAGGCAATGCGGGCGGTGACGGGAATGGTTCATCTGATGGTGATATCGATTGTGCACGCATATCTTCGTACTCTTGTGACTTTTTTTCTTCTGGAGTTCTTCCAAACCTTTAAAATTTAAATAGAATTATTTACTATTTTATCAAAAAAGGAACAAAATTTCAGCTTTCTAGTTTGAATGAAAATTTACAACAGCTAGAGCTATATCAATTGACAATGATATCGTGAATTGACATACACCTTCCTCGCATACATACTCATAGACTTCTTAGTTATTATACGAAAAAGCCGAGATTGATTTGAGTAATGACGTTACACATTTTTACGCAAAATGGTTCGATTGAGATGCATTAGAGCTTCTATCACGCAAGTTCACATCAAAAATTCTTTAACATTTATAAAAATGTCCCTTGATTCAAGTTCATTTTTGGACTAGCTAAAAGATTATTGAAAAAGCTATCCCTTCAGATAAAAGATTTTCCCTTAATGGTTACTTGCTACCTTAATGTAGTGTAGTGTTTATTGGTGTTATGTGGTGTAGTGTTATGGTTGTGGTTTTGTTAATTAAGATCTTTGCTAAAACTCATTGTACGAACCATTCATAGTGGGGACTAGATGACCTTGTGTCTTTCCCCGCTATGATTGGCTCAGATTATTGCATTGTAGTTGTTGTTGCATTAAACATATATATAAATATATATATAAAGGTTTATCGCTAACTGACTAAGCTTACTTGTCGATGTGAAACACCAAAACTTCAATCATAGCAAATTGAGTCAACGAGATCAGAAAAGACAAAATACGAAAACAAAACTTACTTAGAAATAAGTTCTTCAGTTAAATTCATATTTTCGTAACTTTCCCTGAACTCTAATTTTCTGTTTGTTCCCTGTGGTATCTGTCTTGCCTCGGATTGATAACGAGGGCCATTTTCTCCTGTTGTTGTTGTTTCGTTTTCTGCTACATAAACCTCGGTGTATGAAACTGTGTTGCTTCTGTCTTTAGGTGGGCTATCAATAGGAGGTTTGATATCAGATCTAGATAGATCAATATCTGCATAATTTCCAGGTTTGACGATCCCATTTTGTTGCTGAGCCTGCTTCTCACGTAATTCAGCCTATTAGGTTTGAAATAAAGGAGAATTGAAAATTACTTCATTCATCTTTTAACTAATGAAATTCTGATGAAAGACAAAGTGTATTTGCAGGGAGGCTTCCTGTTCCTATGAAAACGGCTAAACTTAGCAAGAACAATTTTAAAACAGCATAAAACTGTTATGAATAGGCCTAACGTTCACACAAAAATGGCACATTTTTCGTAAGCACATTTTGAAAACGGAAGAACTTGTTATCGTGTGAACACTCTACGAAGATAAAAAACGGAATGTTTTTCAACGTTTTTACAACGAAGCTTATTGCTTATTGAAGCCTAGATGAATTTCTTGGTCATCAAAGATCTAGTCTCCTTGTCACAGGGATTACAAACGAGATTGGTGCCATTGAAGTCTTTACCATTTTTAAATAGTGCAGGTATTGTGTGAATACATGCTGAAATTTTTTGCTGCTTTCAAATTGTGCCGACATCGTGTAAACACAGTCTTAAGACTCGTGATTTCCACCCTTGTTATTACTTATACTATTTTAACAATTACTTCCCTCCTAACTACTTAAGAGCGGCAACGGAGTATTGAGCAAGGTAGGAGTAGCTCTGCTAAGATCAAAAGTCGCAAGTCTACCCCACAATCATTAATTTCATTTTTCATTTCATTTTAACTTTTTCATCCACGGTAATCCACTTAGTATTATATTTACTATTTCATAGGGAGCCACGCTAAAACAAAATTTAAAATAACCAAAATATATAATATAATCCTATTTACAATAATTTTGAAATTCAATTCAGTTCAATTCTGTGAAATCAAGAAGTGATATTACCTCAAAAGGCGGCACTGCGTTGGTTGGGTATATCCTTGGTGATTTAACAGTTGGTGATGGAATAGGATCATAAATATTTGATTCAAGTGGTCGAGGTGGTCCTGTCATTGTATCATACATTGTTTCTTGAATCACTCCAGTTGAATGACTATGTATCCCTGAATCACTCGATGTATCAATGCTACTTGATCGATTCGATGATGCACCTTCTTCTGAAACCTCTTCTTGAGAACGAGTCTTGTGCCTCCGTGGCGGAGCTACTTTCGAGTCTTTCTTGAAGCTGTTTAGTCGAGGAATGTTTGGCGGCTTTTTGCCCTCAGGACTTTGAGCTAAAAGAAAAATAAAAGAATTGCCTTACTGTAAACCCTTAAAAGAGCAGAAGGGTCGACCAAAGTCCTTATTAGAAATCTGACAATAACCAACGTTAGTAATTAAAGAAACGAAGATTTGGCGCTGCAAGAATTCGATCAATATGTTGTTGAAACGGAAATCTATCCCAGTAGAAAAATATAGCAACTATTTTCAGTCATCAGTGTAATTGCCTTTCTCCTCCAAAGAGCTCTAAGTCTTTCTCTTAACACAAGAGCAAATAGGAGCTTCAGGATTAGTGGTGATACGTCATCGAGGCACAGGAAGCTGCATTGCTAATCATTAAGCGAATTGATTCCTAACGTAGAAAAAGTGATACGACTTACTTGGAGCAAGAGTTAAAACTTCGTATGTTCCAACAGGTACAACTCCAACAGGTTTGTTTGAATCTACGAAAGAATTCAGATGTAAAAGAGGTCTTATTTTCTAGCTGTCAAAGACTGCTTTTGCTGAATTTCTGAGTGCTTTATCGTATTCTTAGATTTTACATCAGATATCGTATCAGATTTTACATCGCATTCTTAGATTTTATATTTTTACATCGGAAATCGTAAACAGCATAACAGCAACAAAATAACTAATCCATATCTAAATCTGCAATTGACTTGACTTGTACAAACCAAAAAAATCGAGAGTTTCAAGTAATCTATTCCTGAGTACATCTTTGCATTTGATTTCAACATACATATAATGTGTTGTGTTTCATTTTAGATATTTACCTAACTCAATGCCACGATAAATGTAGCATTAAAGAGAAGTTTTCTGTATTTGGATTTTTTTACCTGTCATTGTTCTTCCTTGGCCTCGCGATACTCCTTGACTGTCTCTTCCTGCGACGGAAGAAAAATTTACACCAACCAAAAATAAAGTAGAAGATGATTCGGCTCGGTACATTTAAAGAATTAATTGGTGTAACTTCGCGTCCCACATTTAAGGAACGTTATCAGGCGTTTGCTTCTCTGAACAGTGTCTGACGAAAAAGTTTCAAGTATGCATGTTTTGTAATGGTTTCACACACAGGGAGTCCCCTTCAAAAAGTGCCAAACCCAGACAAAAAGCATCCTCTGTGATGCAAGTAATACACGTCGAGCGCTGGTCGAACGCAGCATCTGCGAAGGAGCAAGACCAGCGTAGCATTCGACATGTATTACTCCCATCGAAGAAGACGCATTTGGTCTGATATTTGCTACTCTTTAATGGGGCTCCCTGTATTTCACTTTCAAAAATATTTTTGATTTAGTGCTGAGTCTGGAGAAAACTTCAAAATAGCTGATCACACAATAAAATAACAGTTAAATAAAATAACAATTAAACGTGTTCCTCCTTTCTTAATCTGTCTATCGTGTTTAAGAATAAGCCATTTATCAGCTGATCCATAACTGACACTTTCTAAAATGTCAGCAAATTTTTTCAAAGTACATTTTAACGGCTTACCGGAAGCAGTGCTGTTTAATGACGAGTCGGATGATGATGATAAAGACCCCAATGAACGTGTTTCTTTTACATTTGAAAGTAATGAAACGGATTTCGCTGGAAAATAACCAACTCGTTCTTCCTGTCAATAAAATGAAGAACTCTAAACTACAAAGAATTAATTCTCATGTCCATGTTTAAATCATATGGTCCTGCAGTGTATTTCCATACAACGTCCAACTTTGGACTTGCGATTAAAATTGAACGCTACAAATTAATCTTCAAAATTTGGACAATTCCATATCTGCTAATATTGTATAATATTGTACGTAATAGTCAGAGTGAAAAAGCTTTCTTTAAGGTTCACTATCGTAGTCCACTAGATGATTAAGCAACAGGCAGCAGATGTCCCAAGGTTAAACGCTGCCGAGTGTGTCTCTCAAAGCGCAAATATGGGCCTAACCAAAATATGGGCCTAACCAAAATATAGGCCTAACCAAAGTATAAGTTAAAAATGAATTACATCGTAAAATTACTAACTTGTCCATCAACGATACTGCCTTTCCACCTTCCATCTTCGTTTTGCTCTAAAACCTGCAAAATATTAAACATCTTTTACGTTCACTTCTGATGCCAAAGACTGCCACTTGTCACTACCAATAAAAGCCATCCAAAATGACTACCTTAATAGTTGTCTATGAGCCATTGTCGTTGTAACCAAAAGATCAAGTGCATGAAACGGATTTATGGTTTTCCGAGCGCTTTTAAAACAAGACATGTTAAGATGAAACGTATGGACTTTAATCTGACAATCAAAAAAAACAATAGAAGATTTGGCCACGCAACTTAAGTATGTGGTTAGTACATGGTTGCTCCCATATGACTGCTTCGGCAGAGTTGGCATTTAATTTCACAGGTATATTCTCAATTGAAAACGAAAAGACAGCTCTGATTACTTGTAATGCAGTCAGACTCAAAATTTAAGAAACCACCTACAGAAACTTTCAGGTTTCTGAAAAATAATTAGCCCCCTCCTCTCTCCTACTTATGAGTAACGCTCAAAGTTCACATCAAAATAAAGCTTCTGTGTTCAAAAATTCAATGGAGACTAGATGAAATGGAAATACCACATATCCTTCACCCCATGAGTTACGGAATCATGTTCCTATCTTTATATTACGTGCACGACTTTCTGATATTTAAATTTGAAAAGAAGATAAGTCCTAAAAATACATCAGTTCCTGTTTCATGGTTCTACAACGGCCAAAGATCACGACGCAAACTTTTACATCTTAACAAACTTAATTAGAAAATCCAAAAGGAAACCACGGATTAATATATGTTATCTTAAAACTGCTAGATTTTAAATGTAGATATTTGATAATGTGGTTGCAAAGCTGGACTATGATTCAGAATAGCAATGAATAGCTCAATTGTAAAACATTCCGAGAATAATTTGCGGTTATGGCGTGGAAGCGTTGGGAAATTGTCTTCCATTGCTTCAGAAAATTGGCTGCAGTCTCAAAAACAATTTTGATTTATTTTTGCCCATTTATGGCAAGGATCCAACATTCAGCAAAAAATATATCTTTGTCTGAATGAGTTGAAGATACGATACTGAGCAATGTTAGGAAAGAAATTGTAAGACAGCTCTTTCAGATCGAACTTTAAGATCCTCACAGATTCGAAGATTTAGAAGGGCATAACTTACAGTAATTGTTTCGCCAGTTTTGAATGATAATCCAGTTGGATCGTAAACATTGACATAATCTGAAATAGCTCGTGCGAAAATCACTCGTTCTCCAACTGCTTCTAAAATAAATAGATCAGAAAAACATAAAGATCCTGCATGAAAACAGACAGAAAGTCTACTTGTAGATACACGTTAGATTGACAGAAAAAATCTCTGTCAAGACATTCAAGACACGAGACATTTCAGCTGCTATTTGTCCACAATGAACCAAAATTTAATTCATTCAGATCTATCCAAGACTCGAGGGTCTGTGATTCTTCAAATCTTTGGAAACATTTTGGCGCACCCGGTGTAGAAATTGCCCAAGAAATGAGGAAACTCTTCTAGCAATAAAAAAAGTACGTTGAAGACCAGAAATTGGATTGAGAGAAACAAATAATGAGCATATCATTTCTCAAAATTGCGGAAGATATTCTTGAAATAACAAAAAGCTTTAGATATTTCAAGGAATATTTCATGAAAACAGTAAACAAAAGGATTTCACCACCAGTTGAAGAATTTTCATGGAGTAATTTGACAAGCGACCAAACTAATGATTTCAAGGCAAAAGGCAAAAGCTGAAAAACAGTAGACGTTGGATTTATCATTTCCAAGGTCATCGAATTCTTGCAAACTGAGAGAGAGAGAGAGAGAAAGGAATTAATTTTCACAACACGAAATACAACTTCAAAGACTTTGAAAAGCCATTTCGTTTCTATCAATGAATAGCAATCATGTGTGATTACTAACTTAAAACAGTAACTTGTGGTGACGTCATTCGGTCTAACCTTGATGTATGAGGCATTGTTGTACATTCATGGTTAAGGGCAGTAAGTCTACCACATTACGTCATCAAATATGCATAGCAAAGGAAACAATAAAACAACTGACGTCATTCCTAAATAAAGTTGATTAAACCGGAGTTCAGCTTACCTCTTAGTATTTGTTTAATTTCAATTCCTGCTCGTGATGTCGTGAATTGATTGACCATGTCCAAAGGGGTCATTTCTTTCTTGTTGACAGCTCTTACATTTGCACCGGCCTAAGAAATAAATTTTAGTAGTTTGTGATTACGAACTAACAAAGTCGATACATTTGTCAAAAGTTGAATCTTTTGCTTTTGTAGTGCTAATGGTTATTCTGGTTCTGCATTACAACAAATCTGTTCAACGTATTTCAATTTATGATCATACAATCAATTCTTATCAACTAACAAGCCATGGCAAATTATGATCACAAAAGAAGCAATTTGATCTCAACTATGACCTTGTCAAAATTCTTTACCAATACATACAAAAAATGAAAAGTAAGCTATCAATAACAAATGGATTGGTACATTCCTGGTCATACAAACTAACAACTGAAGACATTTTCACAAAATAATTAGATATCAAGGCAATGTTACCGTCCGCTACCCAGAAAGCTTACCTCAATAAGAAATTTGACGACCTCGACTTTCCCATACAAAGCAGCCAGATGCAGGCATGTTCCTTGAGGACTTTGTTCATTTATGTCTGCTCCACTCTCTGTCAGCAACCTGAGGATAAGGGAATGAGAGTCTTGACATAATGGCCTGTCGCACAATGCTAGTGACTGCCAATCATAAATTAATTTTACCACAGGGCACCCCAGGGGGGACTCCTAATTAGTAGGTGACGGGGGTGTCAGACACTTTTTGGATCTGCGAAGCGTTACGCTATTTGATACAAGATCAGTATATCTATGGGGTTGCTGATAAGAAAATTTGACAAGGTGAGCGCTAAGCTTTCACCAAAAAATTGCAGTGCAGTTGCCGAAAAAGCTACGAAACCCCTCCAAGTTTTTACGAACCATGAAGCAATGAGTATATCTTTGGGTTTTTCAAAAATATGCTGTGTCTGACTCTCCCGTCACATATCAAAAGAGGTTCCTCCATGGCCAGCACACAACATAAACGAATAAAAATTATTCGAATGTGCAAGAAATCCAACTTTGAGGATCGGAGCAAAATAGTTTTAGGGCAATAAGAAGCTTAGCTTATCGAAGAAATATCCTGGTCCTTCCTTTAAACTGGTCCTTCCTTTAAATGTATTGGCAGATCTCATTAGTCTGCGTAACAGGTTCAGCAGAATGGAGGACTCGAAACATCAATCTTCACACAGGTAGTCTACCATTGAGCAATCACCACTTCATGCAGTCTGGTTCAGGTAAAACATATCACAGGGATACAAACCTGATGACATCAACATGTCCACCTTTAGCCGCCAAATGCAGTGGTTGCTTGTATCTTGGATCGCTGTGTTTCTCTCGCAACATGTGAACAACTTCACCCCGCATCAAAAGAAAACGAACAACCTGAAACAAAGTACAAATATTAAATAAATGATCAACATCGCAACATTGAATGCTTATTTCTGAAATTTACGATTTTTGAAGAAGCCCTTCAAGTAGAAGTGTACATTCTTAGATATACCGTCGACTTTGCTTATACTTCACAATGATTTGAGCAACCGCACGGAAAACAAACACAGAAACCGTCACTATACCAACACCTGTCTATTGAAAAGTAGTTACAAAATTACATTATCAAAAAGACTGATAAAATGTTGGCGATGTAAGCAGACTCGACCGTTGTAGAAAATAAACATTTCACGAAAAGCTGAACAACAAAATTTCGAACGATTGGACCAACAACCAAGGGATAGAACAGCACATAACATTACTCTATAAAAGTTCATAAACGCTGAAATAACATGTGATTTGTGCAAAAATCAATCAACAAAGTGAACTTTGGGAAAAATTCTCTTTTTAAATTGCAAGCGAAGACCAGGAGATGTGGTGTGCAATCTCTTTATTGTGTGTCAAATAAAAGCAAGTCGCTGAGGGTTTCCAAGAAACTATTACTTACGGCAGCATGACCAAACTGGCACGCCAAATCTAAAGGAGATTCCAAGTTATTATTTCGAATTGTTGGATCTGCATTGTATTTCATCAGGACTTCAACCTAACAAAATTGATAAAATTAAGTAAGCTCCTTAAAATAGAATATTTCTTCGAAATCTTACAAGACCTGGGGATGGGAGAGTCTTCAATTTCCAAGAAATATAATAGGTACACTAATGTTTGGGAAAATCAAGAGATCCTTAGCGGGAGCTTCTAAGAGACACTGTCAAATCTAACTTCTTTCTATTTAATGTCCGAAATAAGTTCACTGCAAAGGATATGTATAAATGGAGCTAATTTCCTGGTATGAAATCTAGGAAATTCCATGGCCCCTCAGGTGTCATTTAGATGCATCTTAATTCAATGCCAAACGCCTAAGAGAAAAGTTTTATCGGAGAATTATGGATTGGTAACACAGAACCTGAAACTTATTTCTTGTTATCACGCTTTGCAGGTTTGTGCAGCTTTGAGCAGCTTTGCATCCAAAGTGATTATCGACAAACTATTAAAGTATCTTTGATTCTAATACATTGATGAACATTCGATACAATTCCAAACATGGACACTATTCGTCAATACCTGTCATACTTAGGATTTGGTATGAATACTTTAAAAGCAAGAGAGCGGAGCAATATGAAAGAAAAAAAAGACACTTACCACATTTGCATAACCATGCTGTGAGGCTAACAGCAAGGGAGTTTCACCACCAAATGATGGTAAATTCACAATAGCTCGATTATCGAGAAGTGCTTTCACAATTTGGTCTTTACCCGCCCATGATGCCATATGCAAAGGGCACATTCCTAGGAAGTTGAATAATGCGGAATATCAAAAGAGCCTAGGATATCTATTGGCTACGTTTAAAAGCAAAAGACTGTTGGTGAATCTTTATAACAGTTATCATCATTTAGTCAGTGGCAGAACCACGGTAACAATGCTCCAGTTCCGGTAACAATGCTGAGGGTTTGGAGCAACTAGGATAGGGCAAAGAGCAGCTTTTGCAATACTTTACCAACATCAATAAATCAAAAAAGCACCCGAACTTCGTCAAGGCACTACACAAAAAAGCTAACTGTATTAATTCTGCAGTCATAACAAAACAGCTTGAAGATTTAACCATCTCAAAAACATTGAAATTAATCAACTACCAAATTGACAACATGTCTTTCATGCAGATAAAATTTTACACCTTTGTGTCAATCTGATAATAAGATATTGAGACATTCAATGTCCTAGAGGCCGCTTTGCTCTCATTTCTGCTTTTGGCTTGTAAAAGACTATTAAGTGCCTAAGAAAGTTATGAGATTAGCTTTTATTTCATCATGGCTTTCCCTGAGACATATATACATATTTCAAAAGGTCTTTGAGAAAAGGTTTGAAGGTTAGGCCTCTATCTTTGAAGTTTTGACTGTTGAATTTTATTCTACTATCTGTTGAATTTGCAACTGTGGAGGACAATGCCCCTCAATCCAAGCTTATAAAATGTGGGCAGCTGGACAATAAAGAATAGATTTTATCTAATGACCTGTTTTTCCAATCAATTTTGTGAACAGCAAAACATATCGTCAAACAAAGATTTATTGTTTTTTTTTTGGCTCTTTGAAGGGAAGACTGCCAAACAGGTTGACAAAATTGTAAACATCTAAATACACAATGAGTTATTCATTGCGGATGCAAATATGAAATGGCTCAACTCAAAGAAAACAACAAATTATGTTCGCAAAGTGATAATGATCAGTTTGAAGTCTATGAAAATATTCAAAATTCATTGCAGAAGTCAAAATGTCCTAAGGTGGGGCGTCAGAAGGTTGATCATCAAATTATCTGTAGCAGCAGCACTAAAAACTATCAAAATCTCCTGATTATATTGAAATCTGGTAAAAAGATCTTGGATGAGTAGCAGTCTGAACTGTCATCCCTATGAAACTAAGGATAAAGTCCTGAATGTAAAACTCCAAAAAAAAAATTACAAGTTGGCAAACAGGAGACTAAAATGAATAAATCTGGATTTGTTTCTTGGTTCTGAATAAGGAAAGGAATTCAATAAGCAGATACAATTTCTCAACTTGAAAGTCAATCCATCAAGTAAAGATATAAATGTGGATTGAAAAGATGGGGTAATAGACCACTCCAATATGTTTGCATGTTACATTACAGCTGCTTGCACTTAATCCTTGTGATTCAAATAATACAATGCTACGGATAATAGCTGACTCTGTATCAAAACCAACAAAAGTTATAAGTTTGTAGGCTTTCTATTGACGTAGAGTACAGCTGGCTACATACATGCTCAGTATTTAAAGATAAGATAAGCTAAGCTTGTGTAAGCATGTTTCAACAAAAAATTAGAAAATCTGAATTAAACAGGTACTCTTGTGCAAAACTTGCAGATAAATTATTCAGTTACTATGAAAGATAAAATAATTCTTGCAAATTAATGACAGTACAGGCCTTGCACACATTAACATTTTGTCTTTCCTTAGACTTCTTGCAGGGGCGATAACAGTCAAAGTTCCAACTTTTTTCAAATTGTATAGGCATCATATGAATGCTACAATCATTGCCAAAACAACTTGAAAACAATATTTCATATTGCTAATTTCTTGCCAGACAATGCATCTAAGATACACTCCAGGAAACCTTGTGCCACAGTCTTTCCAGCCCCCGCTGCTCCCCAAAAAATGTTGGTTCAAAGCACTGACCACCAGATATGAAGAAAATCGTGTTGGCAACGTTTGCGAGTCCGTCAGAAATGCGTAATAGCAAATGGAACCAACATTGTAAGGGGGAAGGGGGGGGCGAACTGAGGAAGAAAATCTGTTTTCACCATTTTCAAATTGTGCAGGTATTGTGTGAATGTAGACTTAGATGTGATACCGGTACATTTTTAGTCATTCCAAAACATTTTCATCATCTTAAAATTTGTAGGAAATACCTTTTTTGTCTCTAGAATTTGGATCTGCCTCCATCTCAATGAGCGCAAGAATGACTTCAACATTATTGAGTAAGGCTGCATGATGAAGAACTGTGAATCTAAAAGAAATATATTCTTTTTAATTTTCTGAATTAGTCATACTGATGGTTTATGGATAATTCATTTGCTTCATTCAAGCAGAGCATTTTGGGTTGAACAATTTCCTTTGTAAATATTTTCAGACCAAAGTTAGGTTCTTAGACATCATGGCTTCTGTCATGTTTCTTTACATCAAACTTTATTTCAAGGCTGGTGGAAATGAGGAAACATTGTTGTGGAAACACAATTGTGTTCAAGAGACAAGAAATGTTTTGGAGAAAATTCAAAACATTTTGTTGCCTCCACTATACAAAATTTGTTAGGAACCACAGCCTCCAATCGCATTTGACACAAAATCATATTGTTTAAGGCCATGAGCCTAGTTTCCACACGGTGACAAACAGTCACAATTTACAACTGGTTTTTCTTACGAGAAATTTTGGCTTTGTTGTTTCAATGATGATGGCAGTCATCCAGTGGCAATGTGGCTTTATAGTCGTATATACTGTAAATGAATAAAGTTTCAGTGCTTCTTTATGCTGTACATCTTACCATCAGAATGAATCATATTGGGTTTGATTCAATATGGCTGCATAAATTGAGAATAGATTTAGAAAACCTTCCAAAGCACATAACACAAATGAAATGAAACAAAACATTCCTACTCACCCATCCTCATCCGGATGATTGATATTCAATTTTTTGCTGATGGATTTCTCTAAAAAGAACCAAAATCCTTTATGAGGGATGGAATATCTCAATTAAGTTCTTAATTGGGAATGTGAGGTATTTGCATACTTTGTGGTTATAACAAAAGGATTATCAAAGATGTAACAACCAAAGAATTTGATTTAAACCATGTTGGGTTTATCATAAAAATGTGGTCTTGGTCTCTTAATATTTCAAGCAGTATGTTACAGAGCAATCATAGACTTTTTAATGAGCACATTGGGCTTTATGGATTTATGGTTAACTTTGTATCCACCTTATAACCATATCATCAATGTTTTAACAGAATTTCTGTATAAGTTGAGATAAAAGTAGCTATTTTCATGAGTTAAACTCATGTTTTTGAAGTAGCAAGACAAAAACCTTGTTAGTGGGTAACTATAATTTACAGAGGGGCAGACAGTGGATCACATAACATAGGAAACACAATGGGCATAGCAACAAAATTGAAGGCTCTGAGACAACCTATTTCAAATCCAGCTGTTTTGTTTAAGATACCAAGTATATGAATTTAGGAGTCAATCAGAAATCTAAATATCTCATTTGTCTGAGACCCCGTTTACATGATGCCGGTAGAATTTGAAAATGGCAGAATTACAAACTTTGCCATTTTCCTAACTGAAACATTCTGATATAAATTTCTAGCAACTTCATTCTTCATTAAAATGTAAATATATAGAAGTTTTCCTGGTGTTTGCACTTTCACAAATTCAATCCCACTTAAATAACAAAAATGTCATGAATCTTTTCAATGAGTGATGAATTTCTTCAGGTTGTGTTGGATGACCACAGTTCATCAAATATGTCCAACAGAAGTTTTTACAAACTTACTTCCTTTTGCACCAGACTTGAATTTCAACAAAAATTTTCTGATTGCTGAAACATCACAAAGTTTAACTGCATGCAATAATTCACTGTCTTTTCCCATCTTTGTTCAAATTTCAAACACTTTTGATCAGAATGAGCGAGCTTGTGGTTTTCATGAATCATCCATTTTCCTCTTCACTCTGTTTGATCTTCCCAGACATGCTCACTTTGAAAACAAAAGAAGCAGAGATCAATATTTTATACTTTTGTTTACTGATGAGCAATTTTGCTGACAAGATTACAAAACATCAAAGTTAACAAGGGAAAAAGGAAAACATATCATATTAAGGAACTCTTTGTTCCATATATTTCAAATGAAGTCATTATGACCTTAGCAAAATCATGAAGGATTTACTGTCAACCAAATGAAAGATCTTTATAAAACAGAATGGACTTTGATTACTTGAAAACATGATGGGTCTGCAATAATCACTTATACATCTAATGTAAATATTTATTCTATTGATTTTTGGCACATGATGAGTAAATCTTTTTCGCAATAAGTCTACTATATAAACCTATTTTGATTTTAATTCGTTCATATCCTTCAGCCACTGTCAGCCACCTAGAAAAATTTCCCACAAACGTTTCTCAAATTCTTTTGGTCTTGCCCCAACAAACTTTCTTCTCTGTACAAGATTAAAGATTTACTACTTGCCCAGCTCAGCTTAGGTATCTTACAAACTACGGTGTTAGTTGGTTCAACAAAATATGACACATCGAAACGAAACTATTCGTAATTTCACACTCAGAACGCGAATTTCAATCGTTCAAAACTTTCCGTGAGTGATTTGCTAGTAATTTACCATTATAAATCGCTTAATCAAATCCGACTAATAACAATTACCTTTCTAACTGTCTTGCTAATAAATCAGGAAACTATATTTATCCTTTTGGGATGATATCCAGCCGTGAAGTTGATCGAAGCATGTAAAATATCAAGTGATATCCGCCTACACTACACCATCGATGATGGCCTAAGCCTTTGACCAGGTCTGCTTCTCGTCACTCCCAGCGTAAGTTTAATTCGAATGGTTGAAGGCTTCAGGCTATCTTCATTTTGTTAAGTGTCATTGTGGTAAGTATCACAATAAAAGGCTGAGCACTTAACGCCAATGTTTATGCAAAAACCACGCTGAAATTTCTCGACTCCTTTTCACCTCCTGCTTCCTCTCCCAGATTTTCTGCATCAATAATTCCATCCACTTATTACGACAACAACAACAACAACAACAACGACGAAATAATGCTTCTCATAGGGTATCCATAATAAAATAACCCCTGGGTGCCAACCAGAACCTCAAAAAGAACTACCCTGTTATCTAAACAAGATCTAAACATTTGGTGATTTACAAGCATTTGTCATACGAAACTGCTTGCAAGAAATTCAAATCTAAGATTGATAAGATCTAAGAAACTCCAGTGCTGGAAAAATATAACTCAAAAACTATTCACTTTGATAAAGGGAGCCCATAGCAAATTTTTACCTTATTTTCACCTTTTGTCCTTGGTCTTGTCCAATAATCTTCGGATTGGAAAGTGTCAAAAACTTCGTTTTGAAATGCTCACGAACGATGGGCACAGACCGTTGTTATGCTGGAAAGGCACAACCTAAAACAACTCGAGAGAAGCTCCAAACACTCAAAATCTGATGATTTTAAGAAACTTTAGTATTCGCTCAAATTCTTGGTTTTTTTAAATTACAGGCGTAACGTAAAACATTTTTCCATTTATTTTTCTTCTCTCCACACTTTCGGTCTGTTTTGCCAGCTCTAATTTGTCCCAGATGCAACTTTTCAGACTTTTCAGGTGATGAAAAATGACTATGGGTAGCCTATGCGTTCACCTTTGGCCTTTGAAGGTTGCTGCAGTTGTGATGTGGCCTTTTCCACGTTTGTCCTTTTGGCCTAAAAATTTGGAGTTCGGCGCTGAAGGCAATTAACAAATCACGATTCAGCTGATTTAAAGACATGGCAAATGATGAGAAAGAACCAAGGACAATCCTGATTCCTGTAGACGGATCTGAACACAGTGATCGCGCATTTGACTGGTATGTGAAGCATTTACATCGAGAAGGTGACCATGTTGGGGTTGTAAACATCGTAGAACCACCTAAAGTACCAGCATCATTCATGGTTATGGGACCACTTGTGACGCCTGATGAGTGGCACAAACAGCTCAAAGCAAATGTCGAGAAAGCAAAAGAAGTTGGCGAGAATTACAAAAAGATGTGTGACAAAGCTGGCATAAAATGTTCTGTCTATGTTGAAGGGACAGAAGATAGTCCAGGGGAGAAGATTTGTCAGATGGCCAAAGAAAAGAATGTATCTGGTGTTGTCATGGGATCAAGGGGGTTGAATTTCCTGCGCAGAACATTCCTTGGCAGTGTCAGTGCATATGTTGTGAATCATGCAAATGTCCCAGTCACAGTCACACCCCCCAAGGAGGGAGGAGAGCAAAAGCCAAAGTAAACAAACATCAAACATTGGCTCGTGACCTTTCATTTTCAGCCCTTAGGTGATGCATTCAAAGAGACAAAGTAGAATTTATTAACTCCTTTTTTGGACAGTCGTTGGCAAGAGTAGATTTGTGGTATGGTACAGATAATTGTTAAAATGAAGAATCATCGTTGCTTTGTTTTGCATCAAAATATCTTTTAAGGTACTGTTGCTGTTTTGTCGAGCCTTCCTGTACTTGGTATCTATAGTCAGTGCTGGATAGCTATCTATATCTTGGATATCTATGTTTTGGATATCTTGGATATCTATATGCTTGGTATCTATAGTCAGTGCTATCTATAGTCAGTGCTGAACAGCTAGTTCAGAACAAGAACTTTAGGCTCTTCACATTTCCATGGGTTCATTCTGAATGAAAAAAACTGGAAAACAGAAATGCTTCACAAGACGTGACGTCAGGAACTAGAAAACTTGATGCTCTGACACAAACGACAGAACAAATGACTTTCTTATCCAAAGCACAAAATTGCTCTTTGATTGCTTCTATTTTGTTTGCCTACCTTGTTCAATACTTTCAGTTTTTTTGCTGCAGTATACTTGTCTGTGCTTCAGCTGAAATGATGTTTGCAGAATATGCACGACCGTTAGGCTGGGTGAGCAATTGTACAACAATACTGTCTTCAGATCTACAGTATTAATTCACTTCTTCGATCAATAGGCCTACTGTCCCTATCAATCAAGGAAACAACTGAGTACCCTCGAGCCCCCCTCGAGCCCCCCTCGAGCCCTAGTCCCTGAAAAAGAGGTCCTGGAGCATTAAGAAACAAGCAATCTATGCTCAACTATGTGCGTCGTATTCTCTGTAAATTCTACAGACTCTGGATATAAATAGGAGAAAATTATGACGAAAAATACGATGATCCACGAAAGATACAACTTTTAAGCAAACTTATAAACCAGCTAGCGATGAGAAAACAAAAATAAGTGAAAGTATTGAATTTGAAGTGATCAATTATCAACCTAATTTACAACAAACTTTTTTATCGACATTTAAATCGCTGAATAATTGGTGGACGATATCAGTCATTATTACTCGAGTGTAAACTTGTAATTCTTTACTGAAAATAAATTAAAGTCAATAAATTTACTTTATGCAAAAAATTTGCAATGTTTTGTCTCAGCTGTGCTCTTCTGCATATTCTTAAAAATTTACTTCTTCCAAACCTGAACAAAAAAAATGATTATATTCTCAAGCTTATAAATTTTGACATGTTTGTTTGTTTAATATGCTTGTTTTGTGGGTAAGTAAATAGCCAAACACGTTAAGTGTAAAAGGAGTAGAAAGCTGCTCATATGCAAGTAACTCAATTTGATGAATATAATAACAAGCGTATCTGTTGTTATATACGTAGCTGCCATTACTCGAAGAAAAAAAATACACTGGTTGTACCAAAAATAAGGGGAAACAATAGGCTTAGTTCAAAAGTGGGTTTCTCAAAGGTTGGATTTTACTAAAGCACTAAAAAGAACTAAATCTACTCATTTTAAAACCAATTTCAAGATCAGCAATGTCTGGAAAAATAATTCGGTCCTTGATCTTCTTGATAGAAACAGAAAATTGAAAATCAGTAGAAGTGTAATCAAATTTTGGTGATTTTGCTAACGCAACGGGAGTTATTTCTTTGGGACATCCGATAGATAGCTACCAATATCCAAACACCTGTGGAAATTGATGGGTAAGTGCAATGATGACGAAAGATTAAAAAAATAACAAAATGCTCAAACCTAATTTTTTCGGATCTTTGTATGCCCATGAAATGCAATAATGACGTAATAGATCATGCAGTAAATTGACTTCATCGAGAAATTCCAACTTCTCTATGCTGAAATTGAAGGAACGAGCATAGTGAGACTGAAAGAAAGGAAGCCGGTTTTAAAAAAATCATTTTCCCATAAATTTCAACAACCTTAAAGAGTAGAAATTTCATAGTATTCGTAAACTAATCTGCAGGAATTACAATGCCGAGAACAGGTAAGCCGATACAAAGCAAATGCACAGAGAAGTTGTAATGTTTATGAACATGTCAAAAGACCTTTTTGTCATTCTACAAAAAAGCCTGGATCGAATGAGATTTTCATACATTTTACGAAAGGTTCGACTGAGTTGCGTTAGTGCTTCTATTACTTTTATGCACATTTGAAAATTCTTTAAAATGTCGTTCGATTCAGATATTCTCTGTAGAATGACTGCAAAGTCTATTGTCATCTAAAAACAGGCTGTTAGAGTACGTCCACCAATCTTTGTTGAATTTGATATTATTATTATTATTATTATTGATTTATTTAAAGTAGGCGTATAATTGATAGCATAAAATAAAAGCTAATTCAAGCCTACTACAAAGTAAAATTGATTCAAAATAAAAGAAAGAAAAAAAAATAGCTACATATATACCTAACATAAAGAATAATCCGGTATAATACATATATACAGATTTTTACAATGTTTTTACAGAAATTTTTTAGTATTTACAATGCAACGCATTTATCCTTTTAAGAACCCAACCTGAGCCACGAAAGGTCTACACAGTCTACAGTTGCATCCCTCTCCTTTCCAGGTTTTTATTCTCCTTTTAAAGGTGGAGAGGGAATCTGATTGTTTCATGTCATTGGGAAGTGCCTGCCATAATCTACTCCCCAGAAACGAGACCGTCTCTAGGCCATAGCACGTAGTGCGCGCTTGTGGCAGCAGCAGATTATGGCAGCTTCTTAACCCGTACGTACTGTGCTTTTCAACAAAGATCTCCTTCATGAAAGTAGGATTGAGTTCCCATTTTGTTTTATAAATTTCTGTCATCAGCAACTGCAAATTTCTTATGTGGATTGTGACCGCATTGTCTCTGAGTAACATTGTGTCAAAATCTGATCTCATATCTTTGTAAGTTATCCGCAATGCCCGTTCGTGAATACGATTGACTTTGTTATCAAGTGTTCTATTGCAGAACATCCAAACAAGAGGACAGTAGTTGAACTGGGACAAGATGAATGCCCTCATTATTCTCTTTAGTTGTTCAGTGTCAAGAAAGTGAGAGATTCTCGAGAGAGCATGTAGCTTTTGCCCAGCCTTCTTGCAAATGGAGCTTACTTGCTGTTTAAGGCATAACTTTTTGTCTAGAATCACTCCAAGCAACTTTTCTTCGTTGCTCTCTTTTATCCTCACACTTCCGATATTTAAAGAAATATCATTACTTTTATCTCCAAAGATCATCAGATGGCATTTGTCCTCGTTCAACTTCATACAGTTGTTCGGAAACCATTCTGCAATTTTAAGGGCATCACTCTCTAATGTTTCAATGATACTTTCAACATTGTTGTCACAAGCATAGATAGTCGTATCATCTGCATAGTTACATATTTCAGCATCATTCACAAACATGAAGAGATCATTGAGGTATATGTTAAACAGAAGAGGTCCCAAGACCGAACCCTGTGGCACACCTATCGTTGTTTCTCTCCATGTGCTGAAGGATCCATTCATCTTCACCCGCTGCTTCCTCTCATTGAGATAGCTATGGATCAACCGCAATGCACTCGTACTGAAACCGTAAGCACTTAATTTGGCAATCAAAAGCTCATGATTTAAGCAATCAAAAGCCTTTGAGAGATCCATGAGCAGTGCTCCAGCAACACCCCCTTTGTCTAAGGTCTTTTTGCAGGTTTCTATGAGTCGTAAAAGTGCATGTTGGGTTCCATAGCCCTCTCGAAATCCACACAGAAGAGGAGAGAGGAAGCTAAGGGCATGAGATTTTATTTGACTCTCCAAGACTCTCTCGTAAATTTTGGACACAGACGATAAAACCGTGATAGGTCTATAATTTTTCTTGATAAAAGCATCAAGACTTTTGAACAGGGACGAGACCTCACCAGCTTTCAGTTCCTTTGGAAAATAGCATTCAGACAAATTCGAATTGAAGATTTTCTGGATGAGGACAGCAAAAATATCTGCATTCTGTTTGAGGATCTTAGCTGGAATGCTGTTTAACGGAGATGCCTTTTTTGAGTTCAGTTTTTGAATCTGTAAAAGTATCTCATTAATAGTCACAGGTTTGAATTCAAATTGATTTAGTTCGCAGCATTCTTTGATCTTTTTAATGCTGGGATGATTTGCATATTTTTTGATAGCTTTTTCCACTGGATCATTTATCCCATTAGTTGGTGAGAGTAGTGTCTGGTCTTCGGAAATTCCCAAACTCTCTGTTATGTTTGTGAAATAATGATTGAAAATTTCTGCAATTTTCAAGTCCTCGGTTATCATTTTTCCATCTTCCATTAGAGTCACAGATGAATTTGTTTGTACTTCATTTGAGAAAACCGGTTTGACAGTCCTCCAAAATTTACGGTTATCCGTCAGGTCTCCAAGGTCAAGGTTCCGATAGTAATCAGATTTCGTCTTGCGCAGGAGTTTCACACAAAAATTTCTTTGCGTTTTAAAAGCTTTAAGATTCTCCTCAGTTCTACTCTTGATGTATCTATTGCGTAATTTCTTGCGATGCATCATCGCTTTTCGTAAGGCCTTTGTCATAAAAGGGCCATCATTTGCACGCAAATATTTTTTCTTTAGAGGAGCATGTTTATTAAGTGTGTTGGTAACTACAGCATCGAAAGCGCCATAGTCCTCGTTATCCTGCAGTTCAGACGAAATCTGATCACAAAGATCCTTCCTAAAGTCTTCAGCACAGAAGTTTGTGTAATTTCTATATGTAATGATCTTGGGCCCTTTTTTCCTATATCCACCTTTCAGTACTGTGACTATCATGGCATGAAAATCCGACAGCCCTGTGTGCACTGTTACCGTATTCTGAAAACTTCTCCTCCTGTTCGTCAGGATCAGATCCCTGCCTAGGCCCTCTACGTAAGTCTCGGCATTACGTCTAATCGCCGCCACTTAAGACTTAAACATTTCCCTTCCCTGGCAGTTTTTAAACATTCGAAATATAATTCTTACACATTATCAAAGTTTCACTGTAACTTCGAGCAGCAAAAACCTTATCAGCATAATGAAAATACCCCGAGGAAAATATCTTTAAGAGTCTTCCAGCCTACCTAAGTACGTCATCACTTGGCAACCGTTTGTAGATTTCCATCATGTCTTTCGCCTTTGCTCCTTCCCATCCAGTATTGATAAATGCTGCTTTCTAGAAAGAACAACACATAACATGCTTAAAATACAAAATACCAACATGATGAACTATTCAGGATTATGATTGAAATATTTCAATTTGAAGGTGTCATCTTTTACAACAGGAGGGAGGGATGTGACTTAACTTGACTTGACTTTTGCTGTTGTTGTTGCAATGTTGATTATGGTTGTTTACTGTTGTTCAACAACGTGGCAAGAACGATACCCACACATTTTTGAAGTAAAACAAAGAGACTTAATTTTTGTTAAATTTTTTTTTTTTAATCTTTGTAAAAGAGCAGCTTTTTTAAAATAATGTTATGCCAGCACTCTGAGAGCTGAGCTTCTTACAAAATAGATGTAACATATATGTTGCTTCAGAGACAAGCTGAATAGACCTTTTAGGTATTCTACAAAAGAGCCAAAATCGAGCATTATTTTTCTATACTTTATACGTGAGGTTCGATCGAGTGGCGTGAGAGCTTCTATCGCTGTTGTGCACATTCGAAAAATTCTTCAAAACTATCAAAACATCGTTCAATTCAGATTCTTTTGTTAAAATAGCTGCAAGGTCTACTAAATTAGGTAAAGGCTGGTAACGGTAGAAATTATTAACACCAGTTGTGCAATATCTTGCATGACTCGTAGAGTGAATAGACATTTACGATGATACCTGATTTTCAACAGTTGGCTGTCCCTTTGCACCAAACAAGGTGCATTGCCGACTCTGTCAAATGAAGCATAAAAATATTCTACATAAAAAGATACCTTTAAGAAAAGAAGCAACAACTAACTATAATGACAATTCTTAATTTGTTAGCTGTTATGTGGTATATATTTTTTAATTTGTAAATGTTTTTGCCACCGCCCCCTGAAAAGCAATTCACATGGACTGACGGGGCTACCGTGCCCAAATAAGTAAAATGAATGAACGTTCAGTGAACGAAAGATAGCTCCTAATCTAAACCAAATAAACTCTAATACAAAAGTACAGTAATACGTATCTGCAAAATAGGCCTATATCACAGAATGAGAAATTTGGAGATACTTGAATTTCTAAAGTCTTAAAATGTTTGAAGGAAGAGTCCATCAAAGAGTGTTATAATGTCTATCGATGTATGCATGAGAAAGCTGTGAATCGACACGGAAAAGTAACATCTCGTTCTCGCAAGAAACGTTCAAAATCGTCGAACATATTCACTTCCTGTCATTTTTCTATGTCTTTGTATAGAAGGCGTAAAAAGGCTGAGGTAAAAGGATGGGATTTTAAAGGTGAAACTATACAATTAACCGATGATGCAGTGTTTAAAAAACTTTTTACAAATTTGATATAGATATGAACTAAAACCGAGTATAATAACAGATTATAAAAGATTAATAAATGAAGGGTGTTGCAATCATTACCTGTAGGTTTTCAAGCATAACTTGGCCAAATCGATCCGTCAAATTTACCTAGCATAAAAGACAGAGAAATCACTAATCATTTACAGCAAGGAATGATTTGTAATGATCAATATCTGACAAAATTATGGAACATCAAAACCTGGTTTCTATGTGATACCAAAGCAAGGAAGGAAACCAACATTCGTGTAATTCAGTCTCACTCCCTCCTGCAACATCTGCAATTTGGCTTTCTTATATCATTAAGATTCATCATTAATCAACAGCATATCGGGCGAGCAATGGGTATTATAATTTGATTTTTAACCGAATAACCAAGAAAAACAGTCCTATTCTGCTGTCGGCAACCATCTATCTGCAAATTCAGTACGTGAATTCAATGTGTGCCGACGATAACAATGATGACTTGGCTTGGAAAAATATCAGTGGATTGCCATATTCTTCTGTGTTGGGAACCTCGAGAGACCAGGCAGATAGAACAACAAATTCTTTCCTGATAAGAAAGGTTATTTACTGATTTCGCTATTTTTCAGTTTATTAGATTCTAAGGCATCGTCTGCATCGTGTGGGCATTTTCACCTGTGACATCTAAACCGAGACAGACCATTGCATTGTGATATAGTCATAGAAACTGGATTTTCTCGCAGCACTTGGTGTTCATTTTGCCAAGCCAATTTTGAAATAAGTTGCAGGTGCACTGCTAAGATCCGTGCTTATTCTCGTTTACATCTTATCTGAGGATTCTGCATTCTACAGTAAGCAGCACTGCATTAAAACCAAAACGTTATAGGAAATAGCTTTCCTGTTCTTTAAGATTTTTAACAAGGGTACTGTTGTGAACAGTGTCTGATGAAAGTAGTATAGCAAATAATTTTGCTACTCAACATGAATTTGAAAATGAAAGAACCAACCCGGTACTCACAGGTTGATAATTGATAAACATCGCTGTTTCGAATTTCTTAGAAACCCATTCTAGAATATTTTGGCTGAACTGTGGATCCAAGTAGATAAGAACGCATTCTGCTAAGAAAATCGTCGGAACGCTGAAATAAAAAATTCATGACATTTGTTTGACACAAGTCAATTGTGTTGGTACAAAGTACTTTCTACCATGGAATTTACATGTCTAAGAGTTTTTTAAGAGTGAAATTATTATCTTGAGAAGCTTCTGAGCTGCAAATCAAGTGGTTTGGAGAGATCTCATAACATAAAAAAGGAAAGACTGTTAGAAGATTTGCTTGAAAGCAGAAATATGGTTCACGGAAACTATTCTAAGATGCCAGGAAAGCAATTCAACACTTCCTTACAACCGTGATAATCTACACGACGTTAGGTTTGGGTGATAACAATTTGCCCTTGCCAATGCCATCTTCAAGTACTTTGATGATTTGTGGTTGCAATAACATTTGAAAAGTACTCAGTTTTAGAGTGAAATACTACAAAATTTTTTACAGACATAATCAAACCTTAAATTCAGTCCTGCACTTATCAACTTTGTTTCCAATTGATTGATGTTTGTGATATCAGCAGCAATTAGATGATATAAGTTTGAATGGGCTTCATCGTTTTCTGCAAATGAATCAAGAATTATTTCTAATGTGTGTCAGTTTGCTACTTTCATTTAAATGAACGAAAATCACTTTGAAAGTTCTGGTTATGAACTGCCAAATATCAACATAACACAAGCATAAGAGCAATTACCAATAACAAGACCTCCTTCTGGAAATGCATCATGGAGCTGCCTCCTTGATCTGAAAAAGAATGAAAGTTGTAGATATACTGGAACGCAATTTGCTTCTTCTTCCAGTGATAAAGATTTTCTCTTTTGATTAAACATCTTAACTGTACTGCTGCAACAACATTTATCTCTTTTTTTAGATTTGGGACATTTTTGAGGAAAGACTTACTTTATTGCCATGCACTTTCGCAACACAACTGGCTTCAAATCAACTTCAAAGAATCCTTGTGTAGGAAACATTTTGTCTGCCTGTAAAAAATTGACAAAAAGAAAATGAGGAAAGAATATACTAGCTAAGCTATTTCTATGCAAAGAACTCTGGGCGAAAATAGTAAGGTTTGCAATACTGTTTTGCCATGGTTTGAAGGTGTTGTGGCGCCATGGTGTAATCCTCTGACATTGCAGCCAGAACAGTCAGGCAGAGTGGGTTCGAGTCCCGGTAGAGCCCCACCACTTGAGCGTCACAACAAGGGGTCACAGACTCAATTAAATCTGCTCTATATATATCTGCGATCCTAGCGCTTGGCGCTGAAAAACGCAGCTTCAACTTCACCTTCACATATCACATGATTCAGCTGAAACGCTTATTATGTATAAATTGTTTTGATAGATGTAAGTTACAAGTGGTCATTGTTTACCACAAAACCTTTGAACATTGATGTGGGTTTCAGGTATGTATCATTTGCCACATAAAATATATATACAAGCTACTATAATAAATATAAAAAATAGATACAATACAATACTTTAGGTTAAAAACGTAAAAGGAAAACACCCCTAATTTACAGTGGCAGGGATAGCATTGAAGGGCCAAGCTGACCATATTTCCATAATGGTCCCCTAAGGTTTCAGTCATAAGGTGTCAGTTTTAATAGAATATACAACATATTTGAACACTTGCATGCAGTTGCCAGAATAACGTATCAAATCCTGCTCCAAGGTTGACAACCTGACAATTTCTCCCTGTTGTTTCAAGAAACTGGTTCACCAACATTTTCATTCCTTCAACTCTTGCATAATACCCTAAAAGATCAGAAAATACAAGAATTTAAGAAACATGCATCAGTGTCACAATACGGAACACATTTCACACCAGAACAGTTTTACAAAGTAGATTTTCATCGCAAAGGGGTGTATTTGCCTTCAGCTGCACCCTACATCTGCTTCTTTTTCAAGTTCTGGACAGATGAAAAATGTTTCAACATTGCATTACCTCTACTTATTTCTGGTGCTTTCCTCTCTGGCATCATTCTCACAAAATACTTAATGTAATCATCCTTCCAATAACCTTTCTCAACTGCATATCTAGAAGGAAAAACAAGTTTATAACTACTTTGTAAGGATGGGAATTCGATACAACCAGATACATTTTGTAACCATTGGGGCATTGGGGGCACATGACCACCCCCAAGACTTCTGCCTCTATTGCCTAATTGCTCCCACCTTTGCTTATTGCTTCGAATATAAATATAGAATTCTATTCATTTTACAAAGTTTCCGGTTTCTTGCTTTGCATCATCGTATGTAACTTGCACGCCTTGAGAGAAATATAAGAGACTGTTGGCCTACACATTTGGCTCTTTCAAATGGGAGCTCAAAGCTAGAAATTCGAAGCACATGAAATGATTTTTGTACCAACAGAAATGGTTTATATTGCTTGTATACACTGCTTAGGATACTCGCTGTGAATCTTTGAGGAATGAATAGCTGGTAATCTGCTCTTCCCTGCAATGCAAGGCAAGCAGGGCTGTTTCTATCATTTAGAACCTCACTCAATCAATGTTCTTGCTTACAATTATTACCTTTTGCAGCTTGATGCATCATCATTAGTAGCAACAACTCCATCATCATATGACATCTTTGACTGATTAAATATCTTCAGCTTTCATTAATCACATGTTTGACTTTTCTCTGACTTTATGATGTTTTTGTTGCTTACCGTTGCGGATGCGGTCTTCAATTTTCAACGCGAAAACCAAGGTGAGCATCAACAACAAAACGCACCCATATTGGCTTAGCCTCGTTCACACCAATTTTGTCTCCAGCTGCTAAAAAGTGGGCGTGGTCAGCATTCGTTGTGAGCTCAAAAAAGAAAGGACTGACACTACTTGCTGCACTGATATAGTTGTGTCGTTAGACTCAAAATAATCACAGATTTTGAGTACTCAGAGCAAGATAACATGATGTAATGTGACGGAAAACAGTGAAAATAAAACGAGTGAAAAGAAAGTGGCAACATGCGAAGGAGTTTTCTTATGAAATTAATAGTATCTTGAGGCTCCCAAAGGGGGGGGGGGTCGCTGGAGCCCTGGAGCCCATCATTTTGAAAGCTTGGAGCCCTGGAGCCCAGACAATTCCCATGGCAATTTTCTCGAATTTTAAGAAATGGAGTTCCTGAAGCCCAGAAGAGCATGCAATGGAGCCCTGGAGCACAGCAATTTTGTCTTTGGGAGCCCGGAGCCCATTAAATACGTCCTGGAGACTCGGAGCCCAAGATCCCTTAGGAGGCCTCTATCTTAAATTATATTTTGCAAGTACTGGAGCTCAGTGGCGGAGATAGAGGGGGGGCAGGGGGGGCGGCTGCCCCCCCAAAGCGACTAAAAATTGTATAAATTTTCTGGGGATAGACCCGCGACTGGCTCACCTGTCGGGTCACTGCTGGGCTTTGCCCCCCCCCCCACCGAAAAATCCTAGCTACGCCTCTGCTGGAGCTTCTTGATTTTTGGCCATCTGAGAGTTGAATTTCTTACAAGCGGTTCCTTAAAAGAAATACGTTCATTCGGAGGTCTGTCCCTTGTCGGAAGTTTTCCTCCAAAAGTTTTCCCTGAGTTTTCCACTTCATATATAAGAAGTTTCTTCACTGTATTGTTAAAAATCTTTGGTGTATTACTGTTAGCATGCAAAACTTTAACAGGAGGAAAGTACCCTCTAAGATCTAGGCAGCAAACATTTGTGGCGGGAACATACACATTTTTTTCTGATGGATGATAGTAGCTGCAATGGCAGGGTTGATGACTTGGAATTTCAAAATTTCATGGAAGAAACCATAGAAATTCTGGAAGAAACTGTTGCCTTTTCAAAACGAGCAAAAGTTTTCAGTCTGAGTTGAATTTGGTTTTAGTTTCGACCTTAACGATATTCCCAAAATAGGATTTATCTCATTCTTTGGAATAGACCTTTTAGCTATTCTACAAAAGAGTCTGGATCGAGCGATATTTTTATACATTTTCATGCGCAAAGTTCGATCGAGTGGCGTTAGGGCTTCTATCGCTATTGTGCACATTCGAAAATTCTTCAAAATGTAAACAAACGTCGTTTGATTGAGGTTCTTTTTCAGAATAGCTAAAAGGTCTATTAAAGATATTTTTGCATTTCTTAGCTCAAAAAAGTACCAAAGTGCGATTTCGTTGCCAAAGTAAACTATTACGTCACCAGAATCGGAATTTAGTCGTGGATACTTCCAAATGAGGCTAAAAGGAAATGATTCCTAAATCGAAAGTTCTTTTCATCAGTCCTTGAAATTAATAAACAACCAAATACGAAGAAGATTGGACTTTTCCTGCTGTAACGCTGTAAGTATCAAATTTGGAATTAATTTTAATTCTAAAAGCATTGCTTGTAAGATTATATTTGAATAAGGCCATATTTTTAGATTGCCTTCAGTTTGTTTTTGTGGTGCACTAGTGCCAGCCGGGGCCTGCCTTTTCGGGGCCGCTTGTGTTAGGCCACCAGTATAAAACAGTATAGTTTTAGCGCAATTGAAGAAGTTTATCGCACAGAGCGTTTCAGTGTATAAAACGTAGCATTATTTTGGTGTAGTTACTCGTTACAGTAAGTGGCAATTGAAAACACCAGTGCTTGAAAATGAAGAAGAAAAAAGAATGAAAACTGATGATAGTTTGGTTTGGTTAATGATTATTTGAAATAGCAAAGAATCAAATTAAACTGCCTTGAAACTGATTGACTTCACTAATGTTTCAGGTAAAACAAAAAGTGAAACATCCAAGGCCTGTCATCATTGACTGACTGAAAAGGATTTTCAGAAACCTATGATCATAAAGACTAACATTTGAATCCTCGCAGTAACAATTTCATAACAATGACCACATCAGCAGAAACACAAGATGATGGAGCAGATGAAGATTTCACTTGCAGTTGTTGTTATGAGATTCTTCTTGATCCAACAACTTTGGCATGTGGTCATACATTTTGTAGATATTGTTTAGCCAACTGGTGGAACACATCAAGAAAAGCTGAGTGTTTACAATGTAGAAGACCATTTCATGAGTTTCCTAATGTAAACTTTACTCTTAGGTTTGTATATAAAGATGGTTTGGTTAATATAGTAGCAAATTCTTTAAAAATACAACAAAGTGCTCTCCATATATAAAGATGGTTTGGCTGATAACATAAATTCTTTAAAAATACGACAAAGTGCTCTCCATATATACTTTCCAACCAGTTTAAGACAAAGTAAAAAGACTTTGTAAAAATATTTCATTTGAAGCTCAGCTCCTCATCAGGTCACATGTCATAAAAGTTTCTTTTTAAGATTGCATGGCAGCTAATTTTGAGCAATTCATTTACTTTGTGAGCTCAGTCTAGAACAGCAAATAAATGCAAGCTAAGTGGTACAATAGCAACTGATTTGACTGACTTAGAGAGGAAAGTAGTAAATTTGAAGATTCAAAGTGCATCTTCCCAAATAATTAAAATGAGACAAGGGTTAGAAAAATCAAGAGTTCTGTCACTGTTGTTTCAGAAACACAATTGAAAGGTCATACCCAAATAGGATTCAAGAAAGAAGGAAAGCTCAGGATGAAATCCCAAATTATGCATCAGTGATAGCAGAATTTGAGGAGCATGCTGAATCTGATAGGCACAGTGCAAGTGAAAGACGGGCTGGACGCCATTGCAATGTTGGTGTTATTGTAATTTCTGTAACTGTGGCAGTTATTGTGGTGAGTTTTCTTTGAAGTGACTTTTTCCTTCAGTTGAGATCAATGCTTTTCAGAGATCATCAAACAATGAAACCACTGTTTTGAAAAGCTTTGTGTGTTTCAAAAACCTGAGTACACCCTAATCTAGATAAGAAATTAACAGATAGAAGCTGATATATGTCTCAAAATAAGGCAAATATATATATACTTGAGAATAGGCCCAAAGGAACAAATTATCAAGGAAACTCAAAGGACCATGAATATCAAGAAAAAATCTAGTTGGTATTAACCTTGCTTGAATTGCATTTAATTTGAATCAACTCCTTTGTATGGACAAATACAAGCTCGGCAAGTTAGTGGCCACTGACCAAAGATATCAATCTTTATCCGCATTCTATCTTCTTTACAGCTGATAGCCATTGGAATAAGAACATTGCTAGGTGGCTCTGAAGTTCTTCTACACAGTAAAACGATCACAGATTGGACACCAGATGATGTAGCATATTGGGTTGGGGAGCAAGGTATTTGGGCAAAGGGGACTTATGATGTTAGATTCAAAAAGGCTGGAATTGATGGTATTTTATTGTTGAAAATGAAAGAAGATGATCTCCAGGGGCCACCCATCAACATGCATTTGGGTCTTCATCGAAGAGTGTTTATGGATGCACTAAAGAAAATCAGTTCTACAAAGAAGGAACAGCCTGAAAATTTTTGGGAGTTCAAGGTACGCTATAAATTTCTTTAAAATTGCCAATCGGACATCAACTTGCCCATTTTGAAGGAAAAGGTGAAGTTGTAGTTTTTAGTGCCAAGGGCTGGGATTGCAAAAGTAGAGAAAGACCTAACTTGGTCCGCAATCCATTGTCATGACGCTTTTACAGGTTTTTGAAAGAGGCTTTCTGCAGAACATCTACCATCTCCACAGGAAGGAATGACTAACTAAAACAGGCAAAATTACTTATCTAATTGAACATATCAACAATAGAACAAGATAATTTTCAATACTATTGCTTCAACATTCAGGAAGCAGCATTTTTCCAAATGCTAGGGTTTTTTTTCTAACCTGGTACATTTTCAATATCTTTCAATCTTAGGCTGCCAACAGAGCAAAATCATTATTCTTCTTATTTGGGTTGCGTCAGTTCCCGAGAGCAATGATCCTTTACCTCTACTGGTTTGATTATCATGATGTATTTCTGCCATTTTTACATCGAACTTGTCCAGATATGGAGAGCCTGATCACTCCAGCTGATAACCTCAATCAAACGGTAAGCACTTGAATGAAAAGAAATTTGTATTTTGATTTTTTCATTGCTCAAATATTTTGGTAAATTTTGGTATATGGCTAGCTTTTCAAGTGATCTACAAAAAATCATAATGGAATAACCTCAAGAAGTTCATTAAAGACCTGTGGTTACCCAGGGTCCTTTGCGGTCATGCTGTAATTCAGACTTTCTGAAAATCAAATTTAGCAGGCATTAATAGAGACAAAAGATCAACAGTGCAGCTTCATAGTAGCTCAACTGATAGGAAAGTTTAAGTGAAATGAAGTTATTTTATCATTTTCAATACTGTGGAGCCTGAAAAGGACCATGGATAACAATTGCTCTTAAGAGTCATGCAGATTTTGGTTACAATGAGACTGGGTTGTCTGCTATAAACACTAAGAATATGCATGCCATTCCTGTAATGGATGCATCTTCTGATTGCTGTATCCTGCGACAGAGCAGCAACTGCGTAAAATGACATCATCGAGCAATTTGAGATAATGAAGTGTTTGGATACATAAGCTGTTTGAAATGATAAATCAAGAGTTTAAGGCCTAAGGAACAAAATATCAAGTGTTGCTGAATTTTGGGGTCTGTTGCAAGGAGCTAGGGGGACTCAAAATTACGATTTTTCGCGCATGCGTACCCAGTTTCTGTTCTTTCGTATCCTACTATCATATCAAGTATCCCAGTAATGCGAATCGAGACAACTTTTGGAGCTTTTCATTGATTGATTGATTGATTGATTGATCAGACGATTTAGTGAGCAACCCAGTAACTGGTTTGGTTTCACGCACTTATAAAATTATCATCATTTTTGCCGTAGACAAAATCACCAAGTTGGGACCAATGGAGATCATTCATTTTCTTAACAATGACACTACCCTATTATCTGATTGGTCATTTTGCCACCAATTATCTCATCATAAATTATTGGATCTCAAGGATTGTTATATTACATGCTGTTGTGATGGGTTGTTGTGAGGCAACGCAAATTAGCTGGCTTATTACACGAGGGGGTTTTCGGTGAGTTAGCCTTCCGTTTCACTTCAGTTGAAATGCTTCTGTTTTCGTGTTTTAACGGGCCTGCTTCAACCAACATGCCTCGCACACCCAATCTCTTGTTGGCCTTGCTGTCGTCATTGCCTTGTTACAATTTTTCATGGTCCTTGTGCGTGGTGACAACGAAGGCCAACCAAGAGACGGAACGTGCAAGGCAAGCTGGTTGAAACAGGCCTTTTAAATGATCACCGCCAAAGACGGAAATTGAAACGAGATAAGAACTTATCGCAAAGCTGCAACTGAATTGAAACTCGCCAGAAAGACATTCATCTATGTATAAAAGAGTTGTACCATGGTACATAAAAAATTTGGATGCAAAGAAGTCAAGATACTTACCACACTAAATCAGAGAAGAGAACTGAATGGATATTTCAATTCTGCTTCTAATGAAGAAGCACAATCAACAATCGCCACATGTTTATTTCAGGAGTATCTGACCTTGTGGTGAATCATATTTTCCCGAGATTAACTGCTTATGCCTCTCCTGAGTTTAAGCTTCCATGAACCATTACTTGCAAAATGTGTTTCTCATCTCTTTCGCCAAAGCTTTGAAACAAAGATTTGGAAATGACTTAAGTAAATATTCTTGCAAAGAATAGTTATTAGTTAACATGTAGATTCCAGATACAAAAGTCCCCTCAGCAAGCCGAAATCTTTCTTGAGAAAATGCCAACATCTCGAGAGTTGAAGGAGAAAGCTGATAAATCTGATGCGTGTTAAGTCTGGAGATAATCGATTTTCGTGTAATTGCATCTTTTCTTGAAAGTCCTTCTGATTTTAATTTCAGATCATTACCTGGCATGATGCTAAAGAATTTCATTTACGTTCTTGGTTGCAGTTTATTATTGAAGATACTTTGGCCATTTGTTCCTTTCTTCATTTGCGATATGATATTTTTATGGATGTTTTTCGTCAGTCCGTTCGCAGCAGTTCATCAACTTTTTAAAAGGCTGAATGGAGTGCGGCAAAGACCTTTGCACCGGGAAGCAGAAGATGCTGTCAATAACCCACGATGGCAATTTGATTTTCATTTTAGAAGAGAATAAACTCGAGAATTTAAAAAAAGATTCTATAATAATACCTCAAGTATCCAAATTCATGTCTACACTGTGCTGGATCAACGTTGGATCTGTAATAAAAGTGTATCAAATTGGCTTCCTATCAATAGTGCATGCTCCCATTTTTTTCCATCAGGCGATGGTATACCTTTGTTCTGTTGCAATGAAAAAGCTCATGAACTGTAACAACTTTTTAGAGGATCAAAACCATGCCGGTACAGTGTAAATGTGATCTAAAGATGACGCAAGTGCTTTACTTAACAGAGACCTTGATGTAGAAACAAAATGTTTTATCGTTTTGTTGGCAACTACTGTTTCATTTCTCTGTTGCATTTGTCTGAAGTTTTCCAGTAGACGCCTGAAGGGAATCTTTAACTCACAAGGTGATGCGGCGGTTTCTCGCTTGTCCCTTCTAGTTCCACAAACCAGTGATCCTCAATTTCTTCACCAGGGAAGTTGCTATTCTAGAAAGAACACCGTCAACACCTTGCCTGCCAGTCAGAGCTAGGATCGCGGGATTTTAAGCTGCCTAATCGAGTCTACGATCCCTTTTCATGACGCTTAAGTAGAATGGCTCTAACTTGGATCGAGCTCAGCCTGTCACATCGTTGTTATGGTTGCAAATTCAGATGATCACAGCACTGCGCTCCTATTCTCGAAGTGTTTAAAACTGAATGCTGGAAAATAGAAGATGATGCGCGTAAAATATAAGCAAATATTGAAAAGTATAACTTCTTTATACTCAATACTGCAGATGATGAAAAATCAGTGCAATTAAAATTATTATCAAAGTTCTACAAAGTTATCTGAGCTGATTGATAAATCAATTGATATACTGTTCTCTACTAAAATTAACTAACCATGTACACGTGAAATGACGGCACCCCATATTGTGTCAAGCAACTAAAGAAATGATTCTAATTTTACTAGAGTGATGGTATGCTGGTTCGAAAACGTTTGGTTTTAGGTCTTCATAATGCCGTTACGGATGTGCCTACAATAATAACTTGCTGGCACTGAGCAAAGTATTTTGCTATCTAACACGAAATTCAAGCTGACTGTCTTCCAGAAAACCAGGATTTGTTGCATTAAATACTACTGAATTCAGATGCAAAATGATAATGCTTTGTCTTACTACCACCAACAGAGAATCACTCCAGTTGCAAGATGGACTTAGAATATTTGTTGAAAAATTATCATTTTATCGAGTGTCGCAAAGAAGTTGACTGATTACATGAGTCTCAATTTTTCGTATTGAATTGAAAGGTGGTTATGACTTCAAACTTGTAAGGAGAAGAAATCAGATTAAAAACATTGAACAAAAAATACTGTACATTGAATCACGTCGTCAGTCTAGCAAAAGCAGAAACTTTTCACGAATCACAACAATGAGATTGCAGCACAAATCTTAAAAATGTTTCCTCCTTTGGTATAAGTTGTAGTTGATCACTTTGAAGTTGATCACTTTGAAGTTGATCACTGATGCTCGAGGTCTTGGGGTACTAGTACAGTAGAAACCCGCATAAAAGAACACATATTTTGGACTTCAGGCTGATTTTGTTCTTATTTACAAGGATGTTTCTGCAAAAACAGCCTGGAAGTGTTCTTAACGTGTTCTTGATAAAAAATGTGATCGCCAAAAGCCAGAGAAGGTAAGGTAACTCTCATTTAATTTAGTATATGATTTTATTTAACAAAGTCCAAAAACAATTTAACCTGAAAATCCCTTAGCAGCAGTAAAACAATCTGCACTATGTCTAATGTTCTCTGAAATTTAAAGCATAAACATCTAACTCAATAAGTCATATGTAAGAACAATTTTCATTTTTCAGGCTGAATGTGTTCTTATGTATATGGTGTTTTTAAACCAAATTTCAGCTTGAGTGTTCTTAATCCACTTGTTCTTTTATGCGGGTTTTTACTGTATCTCCTACCACCACTTAATTCACGCAATGATACTGTCGTTTCCTAGAATAGAGCTGAATAATTCAAGGGTTGTGTTTTCGGTACAAATTGATGTTGTCTTCTTAATTCTACACTAAAATACTTTGGACCCCCGAAATATAAACCATGCTCTTGCCTTTAGCCTGAAATTTCACTAATGTCTGGACCAGTCTCGCCGTCTCAGTCACAAGTACACCAAATATTAAGCCCGCAGTGCTAATAGTTTATCTAAAGATGCTCCCTACATATACTCAGTCAGCTACAGCAGAAATTTATCTAATGGTGTGAATGCAATTACGTGTAATCTAAGATGGATAACAAAACTACGTTACGTAATAATCTCTTTGTTGATATCAAAGTTTTCTCATCAAGCAGTACGATTGATAAAATGTTCTTCGCTTGATCGATAAATGTCTCAGAGATATATTTACAATGGGATATGAAATATTCTCCCTCTACGTCCTCAAAATATGTTGTCATGAGGCTTTCCCATCTAGTCTTCTATTAAAGCAGAGCTATATGTAGCTCTAGGCAGTACCAAGAAATGTCACAGATCAAATAGTTTCTTCCTCTTTAAAGGTTGTACGATGCTCATTTTTCCCTGACCTGTCCTTGATAACAATCACAAGCCAAAGAGCCAAGCACAAGAATAACCTACAGTTTCCAAAATTCTTCTATCATAACAACACATCACACAAGCGTCATAGAAGTCCTGTTAGTAGGTCCATCATATTCATCGCTTCGTCTGTTAGGAACAACTCTAGATTCCAAGTTATACGGTGAAGCTGCTTCCCGCCTGTCTCCGTTCTGCCGCTGCGGCCTCCAATTTCTTGTCGCCCGATTATATCCACCATGCGAGCGGGAATCATCACTACTATCTTGCCTTGGTGTATATGCAGGCGGTGATCTTACATCAATTTCATAATCAGGATCTTCTTCATACGGTGGTGGCGCTCTTGTGTAAAAATTTGCTGCTCTGTCAAGCTCTGCAGCAAGATCCTTCTTTGCTCTGCTTGCATCGCTTGCATCATCCAAGTTGTCTAAGCTGCCTTTCTTTAGACTTTGCTCTGATCCTTTGGTTGCACGAAGGAAACTATTCTTTCTGCGCTTGCCTTCATCATCATATGGCGGTGGGAAGCGGTTCTCCGAATCAGACGCAGAATCATGCGCATTTAGTGACGGTTCTGAGCGTGCAGCTGCTCGGTCTATCTGACGACGGCCAGGCCGCTTACCCCTTGGCCGACCCTCTCCTTCTGAAGGGCTGAATGAGCTAACACTTGGCGCAGGCTCTTGATTCAAATACGGGTCTGATTGAGTGAGCTTTCTCTTCTCAGACAGATCAGCTCTACCTGGCCTAACTCGTGGTCGTGTTATGCGATCTAGGCCCTCTTCGGACGCAGATCGATAGGGCCTAGAGCTTCCCATGCTTTCCATCGATTCACGTACACCAGGTTTCTTGTTTCGATCATGATATTCAGTAAGAATAGCTTTCCTTGTTTTTTTATCAAGGGAATTACGCCAATTTTTGTAGAAAGGATCATTTGCATAATGACTAGCAATTGAAGTTGCGCCTGCCTCACATCTGATGAACTTCCCACCTTCGTCCGATTCTTCTTCAGACTTGTCCGCATCGTTGTCCGATATATCAGAATTCTTTGCAATGCTGCTGCTTGATCGGTCATCTTCTTTAATCGCTCTCCTTGTAGAACAAAATAAAATTTCTCCATAAATAAGTACACAGCATACATAAACTACACAACATACATAAACAACATAAAACTCACTTCAGTCTTACAGTTTTGCTAGTTCAAAATACTACGCAATTTCAACTAGTTAGCGTTAAGTAATCTGGTTTCACAAGAACTGTATGAATCTGTTTGCCTCGAGAAAGGGACAACACAAAACACTTAATTCAATTCAATGCAGACTATACATTAAGGGCCTTGTGTGGTACAGGCTAAAATTGGCTCCGGGAGAAACCAAATCCCACAATGGGAGAAACGAAGAGGGTTTTGCTTTCAGCCCTGAAGTACTTTTGGGCATGGTCTTTGAATTAAGTAGCACCTTAGCCGTGCAGGTAGCCAACCAATACCTCTTAACGGAAGAGAAAACCGTCAACGGAGGAAATAATAGTGGAAACGAGGTTAATAACAGAGTATCAATAGACAATTGCTGAAAAAGATGGCAAGGAGCTAGTCATTTAATCAAGATCAACTGCATTGTTTAATTGAATTTCTACAAAATAATGCTGACTCGACTACAACATGCAATGAGTCTTAGTCATGACCCCCTACTACCCAAGCCATCTTTGTCGTCATTGTCTAATATGGTAGAAAAAGCCATGACCAGTGCGTCTGTGAAAATTAATGTTAAATATGAATGTATTTAAGACCATACAAACCCTAACCCTAACCCACGCAAAACTGATACAAAAATATCAAACTTACTTGTCAATGTTATTCCTCTGTGGTTTCTTTGATGCTTGTGAAGCAAGTGATTTCGATGATCGGGCAATTGATTCAGTTTCACTATCAATCAACCGTTGTGCGCTTCCTCCACGATTACGGACCATCGCCATTTCAAAACTGCTTAGGCCATGATTATTCTCTTTGGACTGCACGGTTTCTACAATGAAAGAAATGGAATTTCCATTCTCTGTGAAATGAAGGAATGTTCAGAATAAAAGTTTGTATCAAAATGAAAATATTTATCGGCTTTAGCGATTTCAAACTGCCCTTGGTTCTCTTTTGGTTAATCACAATTATTGAGAGCACTGTTAATCCTTTCAAAGATGTAGGAAAACGGTAAATGTAATGCTGTTTCTTTCAAAACCGACTTGATTCTAACATTGCTGGAGAGCAATGGTGGTGTTTGTTTTGAAGCAATTACTATTTTAACTTTCTTGTGCCATAAATCACCAACCAATTATCAGATTATGTGTAAAGGGTGGCAAAATGGGAGCTACAGCTCCTCCACAGCTGCTACACAAACAGGTCATAATTTTTCTGGGACACCCTCTATAAACATGAGACAGGAAAGAAAATAATCAATACAAAATAATCTACACCATCAAAAATATTACGAAGATGCAATAACATGCAAAATACTACATGACAAACTACACAGATTGTCGCATTTTTATCAAGAACCCTGACGATATACCGGGTGAGCCAGAAAAAAGTTCCCACTTTTGAAAATTCATAACACCAAGACTACTTCACGGATTTGAATCATTCAAAATTCTAGTTAAAAGTCGAAAGATCGAAGTATTTCTGTGATTTTTCTCGCTGTCCTACCAGCACTAGAAGTATTGGTAAATTCAACTTTATAAAAATTTCATGGTTGCAAAATGACGGGAAAAGGGCCTAAAACATTGACCAAATCGCAAGGACTCTTTTCAAATCGAACAATAGGCCATGGGCATTCCACCTCCCTCAGGAGTTATTAGACATTGATTTTCAAACAAATACGAATGATTTTCAATCCCCAGGCAATTAATGCCTAGAAGATATCTCTCACCCATCAGAAGTTGCATTTCCTTCATTATTCTGTGTGAGAAGTCAGTTATGCATTGATCGATGTTTTAGGCCATTTTCAGTCATTTTGCAACCATGAAACCTTTGTAAAGTTGAAATTAACCTATATTTGTAGTGCAGGTAGGACAGCGAGAAAAATCATAAAAATACTTCGATCTTTAAGCTTTTAACTAGAATTTGAATGATTCAAATCTGTGAATTAGTCTTGGTGTAATGATTTTTCAAAAGTGGGAACTTTTTTCTGGCTCACCCGGTAGATATGAATGGATTTCCTATCAGATCTTTTTCGAATATCCTAACAACAGCGATATAATTTCTTTCAAAGTTCACATTGATCCATATCGATTTGTGCATTTAAAAAGCTGTAGTCATCTCTTCAATCAAGTAAGATCATCATTGTTAGCTTTAGAATTAGTTATTGGTATTCAGCTGATTCAATAGCAACGGCCTAGTCCAACATGCAACCAATTAAAATTATGGTCTACCATTCTTCCAAATTACAAACCTCTTTGGCTCTTAGAACGACGTTTATTCCCTCGGTTATCTCCAACTCTGCCCCCGTCTTCATATGATGTATGTGAACGGCCACGTGTTAAATCTTTCACAAGTCTTCGATATTCATCATCATAATCATCATTACGATTATGAATCACGGGTGGCACTCGCTCTGAGTAATAATCAACATCCAAATCCCATTCATTACCACTATAAGAATGTCGTTGACTATCATCACTTCTTGAATGATTAGGATGATCACTATCTCGATCACGTGATTTACTTCTCGGTGATCTATGATTAGAGTGATCGCTTACTCGATCGTGTGATCGATTATTCCCGCTCCTTGAATGATTAGGAAGATCGCTCCTTCGGTCGTGTGATTTACTTCTTGGTGATCGCTTTCGTAGTCCATCAGTATTTTGATCTGATGATCTCGATTTGCGATCTGGACTAAAATCACTCGAAAATACTTCTTCCTCATTTTCAAGTCGATTTCTGTTTTGTTTCAAAGATGATAGATTTTGAGAATATCGTTTTAGATTTCTTGGTACATTAGTTTCCCCTTCAACGGACCTTCGTTCTCTACATGTATGATCCCGTTCTCGGGAATGTCTATCAGAAATGTCGTTTGCACTTTTATAACCGTGTATCTCCCTATAATCTCTCTCATAATCTATTGGTGAATGTGATTTCTTTAAACTTGCACGCCTAGAAAGGATTTCTTCTTGTAAACTAGGAGCTCTCCCTCTGCTCCCTTTCTCATCTCTGAATTCACCATAATGTCTATCAGAAATATCATTTTCACTCTTATATCCCTGCAGCTCCCTGCTGTCCCTCTCATACAATTTCGGTGAATGTGATTTCTTTAAACTTGCCCGTTTTGACATGATTTCGTCTTGCAAACTAGTATTTCCATACTGTGGGCTGTGAATTCTCTCTCTACTTCCTTTCACATCTCTCCTTTCATCATCAAAGCTTCTCGATGCTCTATTAGGCCTTTCCTTTTCTGGTTTTCTAGAAACAAAATCAACGTCACGAGAAACTGGTGCAATATGACGTTTTTCTACACGACCATCATGTCTGTCCCATTCCTCATAATTTGGATTTGTGAATGAACTCAATGGCTTCCGTGGCTTTTCCTCCTTCGTTGGTGATTTTCTATTTTCTTGTATACAGGATGATTCTATTTCTCTTGAAGGATTTCCATCGATATTTGTATTGGAATATCTTGCATTTCTAGTTAAACTCTGTGTATGAAGCTCTCTTGAATTATTCCTATCAATACTTTCATCTGAACTCGTTGAATATTCATCCGAAGTAGATTTTTTCTTCTCACTTTCTGAATAAACGGACAATCCAGAATCATCATGGCTTCTTCTTTCAAATTGTTTCATAGTTGAACTGCGCCCCCTATCCTTATTTTCTTGCCCCTCAGGGGCTTTTCTTTCACCTTCCCCCTTCCTTGGTGCATCATTCGGGGCTGTGGGTACTTCGAATGCTACTGGTTGCAAATCAAGTTTCTCTAATCGATTTTTACGATCGCGCATGGTCCCTGTGCCACCTCTCTTGATCATTTTCTCCAGATCTTTCATTGGAAGTGTGTCTGACCTCGTTCTCTTCTCAGCCTCTTTTTCAAGCTCCTCCTTCGTGATTTCTTCCTTCGCTTCTTCCGCATCATCTCCTCCGTACGCAGATAAAAATGCAGATAACGGTCTTTCTTGTTTGGCTTGCTGTTGTTTCAAGTCACGTGACTGTTGTTGTAGTTGTCGTTCTCTAGTCGACATGCCCGAACCTACAACAGACAGTGCGATAAAACGTAAGGACTGTGCTTCAAATGAACTCTTATTCTGAATTTCACTTAAGTGTCTTAATTTCTTAAAGTTTCATATGTACATGATTATTATTTCTGCTTTTAGCTTGGCCGGTTTTTTAAATATTTCGTGAGCGTTTCGCCACATTATAAAAGTTTGGCAAACTTGCTTCGATCCATTCTAATAGCTACATCATTACGTTTTATCGCACTTTCGTCGTTACGGTCCTACTCTGTTACGGTACGTTACTGAGGTACCACCGTGGCATATAAGGAGTACCGAAGACAGGCCATCACGAAATACTTCCATTTTTACTGTTCAAACTGGTCGCAAAGACATTCTTTGAGGTGATTGTGTGTATTTCAAGGTTTCCATATATTACTGCAAGCGTGAAAAATGCCGACTGCTTGCCAGTCTATGTGTACACAATACAAACAATTAGATTACTCTTAACAACAATCTGACGGTAACATAAAACACAACAGGTGAAACGCTCACAAAAATTTTCCCGATAATAATTATTGTACAGTTGTAGAAACAGAAGTATAATTGGTTGCACCCTGACTATTCTAACCAAATAACCAAATTGATTAATCGTCACCAAATCATCTGAGCCATAATATCCAATACTCACACCAATATTTTTAAGGCTCACATTACCTCGTAGGTTGACATAAATCCACATCAAACTTCGTGCATCACTGCATTATTCAAAGCTGCTTCTTACAGTCTGAATTCTGGCAGAAAACCCATCTCACAACAACAGAAAACTGGGGAATACCTTTGAGATCATCGTTTACAGGTACCGGGCTCTCATATTTGAAAATATACTACATGCTCCTAATATCTCTCGTTTTACCAACATCAATAAAACAGAAGAACAATATTTTGCTTCCAGCACTTATTCACAAACTTAGAATTCTTTCATCCCATTTATCATATATCACAATGAGGCATCAGAATATCTAGAATTATAAATCACGGATGGCAATCACAACAGTCAAAGCAATCATTAATTGGAGAATCAAAGCAATCAAGATTGTGAATAAAGCAACTTACTGTATTCGCTCTTTTGACGTCTCCTTCGCACACATATAAACAAAACGAGAAGAGCCGAAATCAATATAGCAACGACAATAATCAAGATGATGAACCAAAGTTCGGCATGGAATGGTTTCTTGTAATTCTCTAAAATAAAAAGGAAATGTGTTTGCAATATAAAGAATCAAACAAGGATACGAATTATACAAAAATGAATGCAACTAAAGTAACGCAATTTCGATAACAAAATATAAGAAAGAATGTTATTAATTGACAGATTTCTTTCCACATCAGAATTAATAATTCTTCCATGCATTACTCTTGCGGAACTCTGTTCCCTGAACGTCAACATATGATCGTCTCTTCCAATTGCAAAATTATGCAGCTCCAATTACAGAGGTCTTCAAATCAACACATTTGTCTCCTCTAAAACAATGTAAAATTCTTCCTTACTAAATACTGTTAGTGCTCCATTCTGCTTCATCTGTTGTCTGTATTTCCCGAACACAAAAAAGTAGTACCCTTTCTTGTTTTTCACCAACGAGGACGACTACCAGAACTGGTCAGCAGTTGTCTCAACACACTGAATTCAAGAACCTTTATTACCCATGGCCCTTTGTAGATATGCTACAATTCCTGACTGTCTGAAAATCAAGTTTGGCCTAAACAGATACCGTGGATCGACAATTCAATTCAACTGTTCAGTTCAGATCAAGTGAACAAAATTTTTCATTCAGTTCAACTTTTTCAGTGTTGATCAATGGTTTACACTCGAAACAAATTTGATTTTCAGATAGTGTGAAATATCAGTGTGCCTGCAAAGAACATTGGGTTATAATGGCTCTTTAACAAACAAAATATTTGAGTGAAACGTACTTGTTATAACTCCATAAGTAGCATCACTGGCAATAGACTGTCCAAGTCTATTTTCTGCAATAACTCTAAATGAATATTTTGTTCCTGGGTCAAGCTTTTTAATTGTAAATGAAATCATGGAATTATTTCGATGCCATTCATAATATCTCGCTTCCCATCCTGATGTCCAGCCACCACCTGCATACGACAAAAAATTCTAAATTTACTTATTTACAAAAGATCAAAAGAGCAGAACAGCTTTGTCGGATCACTAACGCACCATTGCATTACTCTTATTCATGCCTTGCATATGTCGCCTCTTGGTTAGCCTTTGTTGTTGCCACTTTCATGGCCCATGAAAATGGCGACAACAAAGCCCAACGAGGAGACCGCAAGGAATGCTGGATGAAACAGACTCTTTAAGACTTCAAGAAAAGTTTAAAAAGCATCGTAGTTTCCAAACTTTAGAATAAAAAAGAATTGCCATGAAGAGCACAGTTTATGGATGTACTTAATACGGTATCAAGCAGAAGCCTGCCACTCTTACGGTTTTACGATTTAGAAATTTGATGACATCATTGGTTTAAATACAAAATATATATGCTGTAATTTCGAAAAATATCAATGTTTCTGAAAGTCAAACATGGTAGGATTATAGTTAAATAGATAAAGTTTCCTTGTAGCTTTTCATTTCAAAGAAACAATAACAGTTAAATAATGATGATTACAATGAAAATGAAATATACCTGATTTTTTTATTGCAAGTGTCACGACGAACAGTTTCATTTTTATTAACTCTCAGGATGCTCAGGATGACATGATAAAAAGACGACAAATCCAGTAGAAAAATTAACAATCCAGTGATTACGACATATCCAAGTTAGTGACAATCCAGTAGTTACATTATTAAATAAATTAAGACATGATCAATTATTTAGAACGTTTCGGCACTCAAACTCGTGCCATCCTCAGCTAATAAATCAAAATACACGTGCTGTTTATATAGCACTGATTATAAAACCTGTTTAACTGGTCAGTCAAGACAACTTGGAAAAACAAGTGAGTGGTAAACAAGCCAAATACCCCAGGGATCAGAACAAAACGAGGGGTATTGATGAGTTTTGAGCGTTAAGGGACGGTCTGTCACGCAAAATTAATAAACTCTCAAAAATCAATAGATCATATTCATTGTTGGCCTTCTCCAGAATAGTAAAATTTTCTAAATTCGCACAATGGCCTGTTTGTTTAATGTGTTCACTTATGGCCGAAGGTGATGTCTTGATAGGCTGACCTTTTTTACCTATTCCCAAATGTTCCCTACTTCTAATTAACAAGTGGCGAGATGTTTTACCTATGTAACAGGCCTGGCAGCCTGAGCACGAATACTTATAAACCACATGGGAGCAAACATTCTTAGGAATACGATCCTTAAATGGGAAAAAGTTTTCAATACGTCTTCCTGATCGAAAAACAACTCGAAAGTCTACGCAGGGGTAAGCTTTGCGTAATAATCTGGAAATCTTGCGCCTAAGTTGAAGGCTGATTTGACCTAAATAGGGCATATAAAAGCACAAGGGCATTTTCTGGACCGTAGTAGACTTAGGCCTAGGGTCAAATTGTTTATTCAAAAACCTCTTAATAAAACGGTCAACTAAATATTTAGGGTAACAATTATCGTGCAATACTTCTTTAATAAATAATAATTGCTTATGAAAGCTAATGTAAGTAGAGATCAAATAGATGGAGTGGCAATGGGATCTCCACTGGGGCCTACATTAGCAAATATTTTCATGTCAGTTCTTGAAACTAAATTTATGGCGAATTGCCCCTCTGAATTCAAGCCGATATTATACCGTAGATATGTTGATGATACTTATTGTTTATTTGAAAAAGTAGAGCATGTTGAAAAGTTTCTGGCGTATCTTAACGGACAGCATGTGAATATTAAATTTACTTTTGAAATTGAAGAAGAAAACTCGCTACCCTTCTTGGATGTTTTGGTCACTTGGGACGGTTCCGCTTTCGCTACTGATTTATTTCGTAAGAAAACATTCACTGGGCTCTATACGGACTTTGGCAGTTTCACACCAAGCAATTACAAGACCAATCTTATTACGGTCTTGGTGTATCGTGCTTTTCATATATGCTCTACTTACATTAGCTTTCATAAGCAATTATTATTTATTAAAGAAGTATTGCACGATAATTGTTACCCTAAATATTTAGTTGACCGTTTTATTAAGAGGTTTTTGAATAAACAATTTGACCCTAGGCCTAAGTCTACTACGGTCCAGAAAATGCCCTTGTGCTTTTATATGCCCTATTTAGGTCAAATCAGCCTTCAACTTAGGCGCAAGATTTCCAGATTATTACGCAAAGCTTACCCCTGCGTAGACTTTCGAGTTGTTTTTCGATCAGGAAGACGTATTGAAAACTTTTTCCCATTTAAGGATCGTATTCCTAAGAATGTTTGCTCCCATGTGGTTTATAAGTATTCGTGCTCAGGCTGCCAGGCCTGTTACATAGGTAAAACATCTCGCCACTTGTTAATTAGAAGTAGGGAACATTTGGGAATAGGTAAAAAAGGTCAGCCTATCAAGACATCACCTTCGGCCATAAGTGAACACATTAAACAAACAGGCCATTGTGCGAATTTAGAAAATTTTACTATTCTGGAGAAGGCCAACAATGAATATGATCTATTGATTTTTGAGAGTTTATTAATTTTGCGTGACAGACCGTCCCTTAACGCTCAAAACTCATCAATACCCCTCGTTTTGTTCTGATCCCTGGGGTATTTGGCTTGTTTACCACTCACTTGTTTTTCCAAGTTGTCTTGACTGACCAGTTAAACAGGTTTTATAATCAGTGCTATATAAACAGCACGTGTATTTTGATTTATTAGCTGAGGATGGCACGAGTTTGAGTGCCGAAACGTTCTAAATAATTGATCATGTCTTAATTTATTTAATAATGTAACTACTGGATTGTCACTAACTTGGATATGTCGTAATCACTGGATTGTCAATTTTTCTACTGGATTTGTCGTCTTTTTATCATGTCATCCTGAGCATCCTGAGAGTTAATAAAAATGAAACTGTTCGTCGTGACACTTGCAATAAAATTTATATTCTGGCTGCGATTCCCTAAACATATACCTGATTTTTTATATTGTATGATGTATTTTTCAATAGGAGTGTTTCCATCAGTTCCTTCTTTCCATTTTAGAACAACAGATGTATCTGTTACTGATAAAGTCACAGGCTTCCCTGGCTTCCCAGGAAATTCTGTAAAGCAATAAGATTGGCTGTTAACACGAACTGCAATCATAAGCAACAAATAACTTTGAAAATAAGTACAGTAAGATATCTCTTATGGTCTTTCAAAAGGATAAGACTTCTGTTCATCCACCTGCGAAATTGAATACTTTTTTTTTCCATAAGGTATCTAGGCCAAGAGGGCCTCTAACCTAATTACAAACAAACTAAATTACTGTTACATAAAACAATTAATAACACAAGAATCTATGCATGTAAGGTTAAAGCTACTAAATGATGATAAAAAACGAAGTATGGTACGTGAATCTTTGAACAAAGGATATTTATATTTGAAATTCTGATTTTATTTTGAAGCATTTCAGGAAAAAAGTTGCCAACAAATTAAGGCAGTACTTATCCTCTTGACTTAGCAACCAGATGAATTTGTTATGGATGCTTAGTTGACTGACATTTGGGTACAAATCAGCTATTTTTGTTTCGAGCAGTTTCCTTTCATCTTGGAACTGTGGGCACACCATTACAAAATGGATTTCATCACCAATGGTTTTGGTTCCTATTGACAAACAGTATTTACAGTGCCCATCACACCTAGGTGTCACGTCCTTTCCAAATCTTCCAGCTTCAATTTCAAGATTGTGCGCACTCATTCTCAGTTTTGAAAAGCATTGCCTTCTTTTGAAATCATTGATAGTGTCTAGGTATGTTTCGAACTTAAAAACCAACTTTATCTGGGCATAAGTGCAAAGTTTTTTGTTCTGCACTAGGTGCTCATTAATATTAGACATGACGTAATTTTCGAAATAGCTTCTAACCTTTGATTTAATGGTAGAGATGTTGTCACTTGATAGAATATTATATTTGCCTTGCAATTCACGTACCATGGATACCCAGTTAACATAACCTAGATCAGCAGATTCGCAAAGGAAGCGAAAGGACTTACAGGCGAATCGATGTGGTTCTGAATCATTCAGAGAGATCAGGAGTATAAAGACAAGCAACCTTCGCTATCGTTTGTTTTTGTTTTTGTGAATTTCGTACACTCAATTTATTCTGGAAGCTATAGGGCGCCAAGTCGCTGACTTCGCACAAGGCCTGCTGGTATTTGAACTCCCTTTACAGGTATGTGTGAAATGGTAGACTTATTACGATGAGTCTCTTGTCTCGCTGTGCTCTTTGACTTGGTAATGGAGCTTCGGTCAACAGAGACTCATAATATCACTCTGAAAAACCTGGCCCTATTTAGCCCCAAACTCCGCGATTCCTTGAGTACCAATCAAATTACAAGATTTGTGAATTACTATCGATACAGTGGAAATGTAATAGAACTTTCTATTCGATTGAAGAATTGAAACTACTACCAAGTGACTGAGATTCGAAGCCGTGATTCCATCATAATTCCATTGAATAGGGCCAACTTTTTACTGTTTTTCATTATGAGTCCTTGTTGAGCAAGGTTTACTGCAAGGATACAAGGGACTCGTCGTCATAATTCTAGCGAAATGGTAAGTAGGCTTGTCTTTAAAAATTCATTCAGAAACAGTATTGTTCCTTTGGTTATCCACTGTTCACGGCCTGTGTGCACTTTTGATTTGAATGAGACGTTTTTCGATTTTTGTGCTCTTTGCAAATGCAAGCTGCCATCCGTTCACAAACCATTCAAAATCTAGAATACTATAAATAAAACTAACATCATCATAATAATGAATGAAAATTAAAATGAAATATGATTAAAATCTAAAATACCTATATTGCTGTTTCTTGTTTTAATGGTAAACGAAGCAAAATCTCCAAAGCCCATACGCGTAGCAGCTCTGATCTGAACTTTGTAATTCGTTAATGATTTCAAGCCATAAATTCTGTATGTGAATTGATAATTTTTCAAATCTGGTTTTGTTATCACAGGAGATCCAAGTTTCCAAAATCGAACTTGATAAGCTGTGATGACGCCATTGGGAGAGCATGGAACATTCCACTGTACATCAATTGCATCACTGTACGATTTTGTCCATAAGATGTAAGGAGCACCGGGAGCTAAGGGATAAAGAATTCAAGTCATAAGAAATCAAAGCAAATTTTGAATTCCATTTCTTTAAATCACAATATTCGTGATAGGCCTCGAAAAATCGCAGAAGAGCAAAATCATTTGTTTCCTGCAAACTGGTTTGAGAATTCTTCCTTGTTACTGAACACCAATGAATAACTTCGTTTCATTTTAGGTATAAACTTTCTTTCTAAAAATACTGAATCATTCGAGTCAGTTAAATCAATAAATCAACAAATCGCATCAATCAATGCATCAATTACTCATCTAATAAAACAAAATCAATCAATCAGTCAATCAATAGATGACTCAATCGATCATTGAACACTTACGTCCGTCACGTGTGATAATATCCCGTTCGACACTTTTAGGCCCATCTCCAGCACCATTATACGCCCTTACTGTTATTCGATATCTTGAGAATCTTTCAACGTCGTTTATCGTTTCTTCATTAACATAAGGACCTGAATATTTGGTTTTCGTTGGATTCGTGAGAGGAGGACAATATGACGGTCGTATGGATCTTCTGCGCCTGCGTCGTTTCTTTTTCACGTTCCCCATCTTGTGATAGTCAATCTAACGAGAAAAATCATACACGGGTAATTCGACGACTTTCATCGAGACGAATGATGCAGAGAAATGGGGAAAGTGATTCCAGGAAAGGAAAAGAAAATTATCAAAAATAGAAAAGGTAATAAGAATGATACCAGGTTAGTCACAAAAAACACATGCCTTTTAAAAGGCTACTGTCCCCTGATCATCACAGAAATAATATTTGTTGTTATCTTGTTGCATAGCCCAGAATGCATAGCCATGAATGCTCAATAACTTTTAGGAATTTTCTTGGCTGAAATCGGCTACTTTCTTCTCAGAATGTGACGAAGTTTTAAGAGAAACCTCTTTGAAAAACCCAAAAAGTGGCCCAAAAAACAAGACCAAATCCTCCCCCCCCACGATTTCTGCCTTAGCAATGACTTACCTACACTTTAGAACGTGCATTCCTCTTGGGAGGATGAATAAGTCATCCACATTAGTATAAGAAAAATTGTTATGGAGATTCCATTCTCTCAGGTGGATGAGTGGATGAAATGCCTTGATATCGGTAAATGCCATTACACTTGGAGTGAAACTGACGATAGTTTGGTCGTTGTTTTCACTGGTTTTTGAATGGGGGTTTCTGAAATAAAGTATCTCACCTTGTATCCTAATAGATTTCCACGAATTGTATGAGCCGGGGGTGGTGTCCATCTAACTTTAATCGTATTTGAACCTTCAACAGTCAGCAAGATATTGGTAGGTTTTCCGGTTGGACCTGTTAATGCGAAGGAGATAGTCACGTGATACAGTCATGTGATGTCAAATTGAGAGAAAGTTTAAACTAAACGTTACGACAATAATACCCCAACCATACTGACATAGCTCAACTACTTTTAAACTAGGCTAAATTTCACTCAAACAAGCATATTCAGTTTACTGGAATGGGCAATTAGAACACAACATTCACTAACCAGATTTACGTTAAGCCCATTTAACCTGCAAGTGCGAATGGCGTATAAATCGATGCAAGAGGTATCATACTATACACAGCAGAGTCTCCCACAAAATTGTGCCTTATCTGAGTGGATGCTGCAGAGGATCTGTGCATTCAATTTTTCTGTCCTCGATACAGTTGCAAAGGCTTCAAGCTCTTCAGCTCAGAGTTCAACACCTTGTTTTAACAAATCTCACGAAGAGTTGCTCACTTAAAGCAAACAAAGTGATCGTTTGAAAAACAGCACTCTCTTTCTTCTCCTAAATGCCAAAATCACTTAAATTTAGAAAAAAGGATTCTAGCGTTATATTTACATTTCTCTTATATTTCAAAATGTCATCAGTAAACAAACAATTAACCCTCTTTTAAACTGGAGAGGCAATTCCCACACAACAAATAAGCCTTTTCATGCAGTATCTACGTTGCATGATGGACCAGCAAAATGTGGCAGTGGCAATAAAAAGATTCCAGTTAATCAAATTCGTTTCCAATCTAAACGACCAGTTTTTCAAATATTTAATTCAAAATATGAAATTCTCACGTGATTCTCCAGTGATACCAGTCTTCTGTGCCCAAGGACCCGTGCCTCTTGCATTAATTGCAGCCAGTGAAATTTCATATTGGGTATAAACTTTAAGGCTATCTATCTGTGTATACAATGGGGCTTTTGGAAGTCTTTTAGTTGAAGACCAAGTAGCTGTTCCTTTTTCCCTGTATCTCATGATATATTCGACAGGAAGACCGTTAAGATCTTCATAACTTGGGGCCTGAAAAAGAGAATCTGACTTTGAAATTTAACCACGTTAACATCAATTTTCCTACAAAGGAAGCACAAAGATAAAGCTAGCTTGCTCTTATCTATCTGAAGAAGCCTAACTTCAAAAGCCTTGGCAACATTGAATGACCGTGATGTCTCATTACGTAAATCTTTGTGTGACAGGCCTTCTGAGAACAGCTTAGCTTAGCAAACACATCTATGTTCAAATCAACCAAAGGTATATAACATCGAAGCAAATTTGAAGGACAGTACCGAGAATATCTCCAAAGCAAAAATTCAAGTCCGTCTCAAATCTGATGCCAAATGAAATTATGTCCATTGAACTAGAATACACGCGTAACTGTAGCTTAAAAAGCATTTGCAGGAAAAAGGAAATGTGAATACAAGGGGAATTTAAAAAAGCAACTTTGAAATACCCATACCTGCCATTCAATGCGTAGAGATGTTGGAATCAGTGGAACAGGTCTAATGCGAAGATTCGCAGGGGCGCCTTTAGGAGCTAAAAATTGAAAATATTGAAAGGATCAGGGTATCTGGCTGTCATAAATAAAGCTATAAAGACCTTATGCTACAGTCCATGTGACAATCTATTAACCGGTTTATAAGTGCACATACAATGTTTCACCAGTCCGAAAGTGGAAATTTTAAGAAACTGAAACGGTATGTCAACCTTGGACTATGGAGCATAACATCATAGACCCAACATCTTTAGAAAGGTGGAAAAATCGATTGCATTTTCTTTGAATTAAATGGCTTGAAGAAGAGAAAGTGCGGTAAGGGACTGGCAAAGAGCAAACGAAATAAATAAAGGAACTAAATTTTAAATGGCCACGCTTAACAACAGACCTAATTTAGATGTTTTTTTCTTTTTTTTTTATATACATTCAGATAAAAATTTACAATATTAGTTACATTTTACTATACTTTCTAATTATAACTATACGACACTACAGGGACAATACCAAGAGGAGCGAAAATTACACGACTACCCCATGGTTACATGAAACAAGACGAGGACAATACAAGAAACTGTACGCAACAAAACAACGGGGGGACGAAAAACATAGACAAACAACATACTACAAGTAAATACGACGTTAAGTTAAGGCAGCTTGCAACCAAGTAATTGCAGATTAAAAGTTTACAATTTTTTCCAATTTAGATGTCGTCTACAGTTAAAATTTGCACGAATATCGCTGCATATGTTATTTCAGTTTTCGACGTTTTGGTAGAGGAATATGTCAGCAATCAGTACTTGCTCATTACTATCAAGAGTTAGGTGATATTTTGATTGCTCCCAAGAGAGCGGAAATATTTTTGAGTCCTGATAGATTACAAAATGCGATAAACAAACAATAGTATTGGTACTAACCATCTGGATGAGTCGTTATTGTATTTGATCCTTGACTCCATGCACTATCCCCAACATCATTAGTTGCTTTAATACGAAAACTATAAGCACTGGATGGTTTTAATCTTGTAACTCTCAATTGTGTCAAAGAAGCATCAATATCAACCCGATTGGTGAGATTTGATATATAATCCTTCCAGCCGTCCGGTTGATGATTATACTGCAATGTGTAATATCTGATTGGACTCTTTCCATTGTCACGTGGTTTCCATTTCACCAATGCTGTTGTAGCTTCGATATCATAAAGAGGTATAGGCAACATGACAGGACTCTCTGGTACCTCTGTAGATGAAACATTATTCATAATATTAGGGGAATAATGACGCATATTTTCTTATCCATTACAATCAAACGAAAATACCTTTAGTAAGTACAAAAGAACTCGAGTACGTAGGTAGTAGTTACGGTCAGTCTAGCATGTGCTACTTTCAATAACATGAAATTCCAGCACTAAAGTTTCAAACATCGCTTTAAAAGATTTTGGGAGGGGTAGGACGGAAAATCGTAGAGATAAAACTTGCTATTGATCTATAAAACACCAAGTTTCATTAAAGCTTTATAACATTTTACATGCTCACCTCATTTGAAGCCTATTTTTTATGTCCAATTACTTAACAAACATTTAATTTCTCTTGTTAGCATCATTTTGAATACACCTTAAAACAGTTGGCAACTGTAAGAAACAAGAACCCTTAAAAATTTCCCACTCACGTCTATTCGCAGTAGTTAAAACAATTTCTTCAGCAGGTTCTCCTGATCCACGCCCTGTTTTCGCTGTTACCCGGAATATATAATATCTGTTTCCAATCAGGCCTCTGACATCAGCACTGCGAACGCTTGGAGCAACTGGCAGCGGAACAGTAAAAAATTTATCTGTTGTATCTTTTAGCTTGTATTGTACCACATAACCGAGAATAGCACCATTAGGACGCAGTGGGAGCTTCCACGTGACTCTGACAAAGTCAGTACGTACAACAGGGAACATTACTTGGTACGGCTTACCAGCCCCTAGAAGAGAAATAATCGTGCATGTAAAATGCATCTGTGGCTGAGGAATCAAGAAAAAGCAATAGTTTTATGCTAAAAGTGTATGTACCGTAAAAGCTCTAGTAAGCCCCCTCACTATGAAGCCCTTCTCTCTAAATGGGCCCCTCCCCTCTGAGCCGAAATTATAAAACAAGCCCCCCTCCCACTTATATCAAATTCCAGAGATTACCAACGATCTTCCATATATTTAGCTAGACAAGGTTGCAAGCTAGTTTTGATGGAGTTTGGTATGGAGAACGTGTCGAATTTACGTATTTGACTCGTAAAATTGTATGTTGAATGCACAAAATATGGGGCAAAAGAACTGAAAAGCTATCATATATATCCTTGTCATATGACTTGGTGAATGAACCCCCCTCTCTAATAAGTCCCCCCTCTGGAGTGTCCGAAATCAAATAAGCCCCCGGGGGCTGAATAGAGCTTTTAAGGTAGATATATAAAAGAGAGACAATGCGAAATAGACCTTTCATCTCAGATATCCTAGAAAAGAACATGGATCGAGCGACATTTTCATTCATTTTAATTCGAAATATTCCATCGAGTGACATTACGGCTTCAAAAACCATTGTGCATATTCGAAAATTCTTCAATATGTATCCAAATATTGTTCGATTCATATCATTTTTTTAAGCTACGTGGTCCATTACAGATGAAATCAAATGACACACAACAACGGAAGCAGTTCTCTTCAATCAATTTGGGGAGCTTGGAGAGAAGCAGAAACTATAGTTCCCCATCCCAACCCGAGATTCAGATCTGTTATCATTCAAACTCACTTTCATCATCTGTTATGACTAAACAAATCGGCATGATCAGCGTCCTTTCCTTCACCAGTTTTCATATCACTATTCGTTGTAAACCTCGATTGAAATACGTTACATTTCAAATTCAAATAAAGTGTTTTCTCTTTCTTGTGAATGATGAACAAATCAAAAGGTAACAACCGTAACTACGTAATCATGTGAACTTACTTCCCTCTGGTGTAACGACCTCTACGGGATCGGTTTTCTTTCCTTCGCCAGTTCTCGTGTAAGCTGACATTCTAACTTGATAAGTTTCATATCCAGCTAGGCCAGTGAGCACAGAAGCAAATGTGTTTCCACCAGTTATATGTTTCATGTGAACTATCTTTGGCTCTCTTTTTCTGTTGTAATAGATCTAGGGAAGCAAGAATGTTTTCAATCATTAAGGGCCCGTTTACATGGGAGCTTGCAGCCGAGGCTGAAACTTCAGTCCTGTTATCCGAGGTGAAAATATATTGTCATTCCATGATGAGTTTCAGCCCGGGCTGAAGTCTGTCTGGGGCGAAAGGTAAAACAAAACGCATGCACCATCAAATTTCAGTCCGGACTGAAACAAATTTGCCATTACATGATCGTGGACCTTGCAACATAATGGGGATTAACCATAGAAATAAATTAACATACTAATTTCATGGGCCTGAAAAGAACAAATATTGCTTTCCTATATATATATACCTTCTTAATACTTTGCTGCACATAAATGGCAAAAATTATAGTTAAATATTTCAATAAAATACTAACGCTCTGCCGTAAATACCTACATTATAACCAAGGATAAGGCCATTTCGAATGTCTACGGGCACAGGGGTCCAAGTGACATTAACAACAGCATCACTAACAGCTACCAATCTGATCGTGGAAGGACCATTGTCCGGCACTGAAACGAAAATTAGGGAATGTCAGGTACAACTTGACAATGAGTAAACTAGTAATAAAGATATTTATTCAGAAACTTTCGGACAGATCTAATTAAAGGTGCTCCGTCGCCAAACTGAAAATAAATCTATAGACACCACTGATCTAAGCATATGTCCAATGCCAGGAAACAAACGGCACAAAACAACAGAATTGTACCTCAGACAAATGTTTTGACAGATTTTTTACAGTTTGGTGACAAAGCCCCTTCGAGCGTCCCACCATCAAACTACACAAATGATAGCAAATACATGAAAAGCTAAACACTGGGATCAAATTTGTGGAGGGTTTCAGAATACATCTTTTAACTGAACTGCTTGGAACACTACCAACAAACAGCAGTATATCTGTGAGTTAAAAACCTTGTGTTCCCATGATCTCTTGCACCTACACAAAGACCTAAAGACATCAAGAAACCATATAGGCCGCAAACAACGTATTTTGAACACACAATACTGGAAACTTGATAAGATCAATGGCACAAAGGCGCCCTAATCCTTCAGCCCCCTTCAGTTATTTTTAGAAATGTCTATCGCATGAAATCAAAAGCGATGGTGTAGTAACCTTTGTTTAAAGATTGAAAGATAATACGACCTCACTATTGCTGGGCCAAAATCATTTTCATATATACAACACGAAAATCACTATGAGACTGCAAAGGATTATGGGAAGCACAGGGTATTTAAATACAAAACGCATCATAAAACAAAAAAAGCACATACCATCTTCTGCAGTCCTTGCTTTAACGGGCCAACTTACTGGCCCGTATCCAACGCCATTGAAAACTTGCACAGTAACATTAAACCAGGTCCATTTGGCTAAACTACCAGCAATGTATTCTTTCGATTGACTATCACGCTGATGAACTGTTCTTTCGTCTCTGTCTTGTTTTCCAATCGATACTAATTTGATTTTGTAGGAAATTGATGCACTTCCCCATGTATATTTTGGTGGCGGCTAATAAGAAAAAAGAAAGTAAAGAAAAAGAAATGACAATATCATCGTATATTCTTGCTATTATTGGATATTTTATATTGGATATATAAAAGCCGTTGTATTTATAAAATTCTTCAGTTGCTCTGATGATGGCCTTGTGGCCGAAACATGTTAGCAGATAACTGAAAAGAAAATGATAGCGCAAAAGATCAACTCGATGCCTGTTCTCTAAAGACGTTGTCTCTCTTCGATTTTATGATTGTTCACTTGCTATTATTGGAAATGAGGCAGCTCCATTCTCCCTATAAATGCAGTCAACTTAAGGCCTGTTTACATGATCCCGTCTTCCCATGATATCTCACCTGGCAAGGACGCTTTTCTTTTGCGTTTTCAGGAGATTTAGGCGAGACGGGACAAAAATTATCCACATCTGTTGGGTTTCATTGATTACCATAACAAAAGATTGATCCTTATTGCATGCGCGTTTACGTCAATTTTATCATGGCAAATAGGGCTTTCCTGTTTCTGTTTTAATGGAGAAAATTGTCTCTGGGAAATCTCACTATGCCGAAACGGATGATCATATTATGTACTAAATGAGGTCAAAAAGTAAAGTATTGCACTTACCACCCATTGGATCTTTAACGCCTGTCTTCCATATGCTGTTGCCCTCAAATTTGTAGGCCATGCAGTGGGTTCTGAAGTAAAAAAAATGGGACATAAGTATCTAAAAAAAACAGGGCAGCTCAATTCAGTTTACATTTGGCGTATTTGTCTGTTTGTCCATATTCTATTTGTCCATCTATTTGTCAAGCCGTAACATGGGCAATTTTTGTATAGCAGAGGATACAGTTCTGCTTCAGACAAAGATATACGACAGCCCCAAGAGAAGATTTCACACTTTCATCTCATCCAACCATAATGTTTTGCTTTCTCTGTTTAGTTTGATTTGATTCAGTGAATTCACTGGTTTGAAATCTATTCTTCACGAAGGCAAATCGCTTTGTCCTTTCGGAAACTTGAATCTTTTGCATTACCAAAATTGCCCTATACTCAAGCTTGCAGTAACTAAAACCAGAGATGAAAATGATGTGATGAGACTAATTCGGGCTACGCAGCACAACAAAGGAAACTAAATAATGAAACGATGAAAACATAGCAAAGAAGGAAACAACGAATTTAGAAAAGTTTAGAAGAAAAGGTGCGTCACTTACTTGATTCTGCAGTTCGAATATCATCCGAAACGTTACTGGTTGGTCCACGCCCAACTGAATTAACAGGTGTTACACGGAAACGATATATCGTGTTTGTAGTGAGATTCTTGATTCTCGTGGGAATATCTTGAATTCGTGTCAGATTAACAACAAGTGTCCATTCTCGAAATGGTTCTGCCAATGTGTGATAATTCGATTGATTATTTGATTCTATCAAATAATAACTCATGATCGTCCCCCCTGTTTCATCCATAACCCAACTCAATGTGATTGACGTCCCATTGTTTTCTACAAGAATTGGCTTCGTTGGTTTCCCTGGCAACGTTGGTGCAGTCTGCCTTGTTTGTGCATCAATAAAGACTTTCGGCCCATCTCCGGCATTCGTGAATGCAAGCACGTAGAATTCATATCTGGTATTCAGAATTAGTCCCCTGTAAACTGCACCCCCGGATTCTGGGGGCTCCTTGTCTCTTCTTTCAGTCCACAGTTCTCCAATATAACCATACTTTCGATGCCCGACTTTATAGCCCCGTAAAACACCATTCGTGACGTAAGGGGCACTCCACCTGAGAACAATGGCATGAGCAAATGTCGCAGTGACCATGAAGTTTCTGGGTGAGCCCGGGCTACCTTCTTGCATCCTGAAATAAACTGGTTCACTCTTAGGCCCGGCTCCAGACGCAGTTACCACAGCAACTCGTAAAGCATATTGTGTGTTCGGTTTTAGACCGATCATCGTAAATGTCTGATTGTAGCGCGTTGCACGATTATATGTTGCATCATATGTGTATACATCCAAAGGATTGTCCGGTTTATAAGCATACCCCCTGCTTGCTATCAGTTCTCCATTCCAATAAATCTGACGGGGGGATTTGTAGCTAACTAAGGCAGCAGTAGCATTAACGACATCAATTGAAACATTCGTTGGTGCAACACTGGGAATTCCTGGTTTAGTTTCAACATAAATCAATGATGTCCTCACACCCACACCAGCATCGTTGAAAGCTGCAACTTTGATTTCGTATTGAGTAAACGTTAGGAGATTATCAAGTGAATAAGTAATGATTTTGTCTGTGATCAAACCAGGGGGTGCTATCCTGATTGTAAAGGCAGAGTTAATGTAGCCTCGTCCTCGGTAGTAGACATTGTAGCCTCGTAATCGACCATTATGAAATTCGACTGGTGGAGGCTGAAAATGAAATCAGTAACAAAACTCAGTGATCTTAAACAGATTATTTGCATCGAGAGATTGTTAAGCAACATTTAACATTTGTTAAATAAAAACGAAATCTAAGCTTCTAAAACGTGCTTCGACGCTTGAAAACAAAAAAATAATCTTTGCTTGACTGAAGAAATAAATCTTCAAACGACACTGACCAGAAAAGAAGACGATATTAATTGCCAAGTGTTAGAATTTGACCAAACTCCTTGTGAAGTGTATGTTGAGTTAACACCTTGCTTCAAATAGGCTTTAATGAATCATGCAGTAAGATGTTAAAATCTTTGCCTGACAAAATAAGGAAGGAAACAGCATCACATTGTCTTGATTCTTAAACATGCCAATCATTTATCTGAGTATATACTGAACAGATTTCAACATGAGAACAAGATAAGTTGTAGTGAAATGTGCTAAATGTGCTAAATGTGTTGAAGGTGTTGTGCCGCAGTGGTGAAATCCTCTGACTTTGCAGCTAGAACAGTCAAGCTGAGTGGGTTCGATACCCGGTAGGATCCCATCACTTGAGCATCATGACAAGGGGTCGTAGAGTCGATTAGGTCTGCTCTTTTTCTGCGATCCCAGCGCTTGGCGCAGAAAAACGCAAATTCACCTTAACTTTCACTTTAAATTCTTACCGTCCATCGAAGAACGATCTTCGTTTGTTCTGTTAAGATTGTGTGTAGATTGGTAGGAGCTCTTGAAGGTGCTGTAAAAATATGGAAAATTTATTAAAATTAAAGATTATTGGAACAATAAAGTTGAGCTGAAAAGGCCTAAGAAGTGGTTTTGAAAGTTTCAACATTATGAAACAATGTAAGATTAAAAATTCAAAGAGAAATTGTAAAGTTTGAAAAATAACGTCAAGCCTCATTGATGCAAATAACTTTCCTGTGATACCAAGAAAATGGTAAAAGTAACAAATGACTACGAAAAATGAAATGTTTCTTGCGTATAATTCCTGGTACATACCTAATATTTTCATGGGTATCCATAAAGTATCCCCACTCCATCTACCCCTTCCAAGTTCATTCCTTGCAGCAACTCGAAAGGAGTACTTCATGCCTGCAAGTAAATTCCTGATCTGTACTCTTAACTGCGTTGTAAACATGATCGTAACAAACACATTTCCCGTTTCATTCTTCATTTGTAATTCATAATCCTTCAAGACGATTCCACCATTAAACTCAGGAGCAAGCCATGTTAATGTCAAAGTGTTGGTGCTGATTTCTGAGGCCAGTGGAGTCGAGGGTGATAAAGGAAGGGCTAAAATAAAACAGAGTAATAACTCATATTTTACGACTAGCGGGGGAGTAATGATCGCTGAAGGCATCGTTGAAAGCTTCTACCTTTCCTGAATTCCATTCACTTTTATTCGTAATCCCTAAAAAAATTTAAACATGGTTTCAGGACGGAAACTCATTCGAAAAAACAATTGAAATACACTGGAAAACATTCACCTAATGTCGGACAAATGGCGAAGTGTGAAAAGATTTTTCATACACCCAAGAAAGTCACAAAATACAACAATCTTTAAAAGGATATGCCAGTAACTTTGAATGAAGTAAATGTTTAAGATCTGGAAATCCAGAATATTTGCTTATTCCTTACTGTCTCAGAAAATGTTCCAAATTTCGATGTCTCAAAAGAGTGGCAAGAAAATTGATTTTGGCAACATTTCATTTATCAAAATGCAATGATTTCGACAGAATCATTTCTTCCCGTAAAGTGTCCTTATCATAAAATGTAATTCAGTACGCATGCAGATGCTCAGTCAAGGTGTAAAGTACTTACAAACAATCTTTAGAACAGTGCTAATGCTAGCATTTCCACCATTTGAAAAGACATGGCATGAAAATGTCGCTGCATCGGACCCTTGTGTGCTCAAAATTTGCAATCTACCATCTCGAAGAACGGAGTATCTGCTATCGTACAGTCTTCCTTTGTTTTTTCTCCATTCACGCGTGATGTTCACGGTTGGATCGTGTGATACTTCACATGGCAACCAGAGTGTAATTGCTCGCTGTGCGATAGTTGTTGCATTTGGACCTTTCGTAATTACTGTAGGATCTGAAATGCAAGTAAATTATATGAATCAGTCATATAAGTCTTTTCGTATTCCTATAAATTTTTTTTAACACAATGGACTGGTTTGTACAAAATAGCCGCTTGATTTGACAATTTCAGCTGGTACGTTCTTAACCCACCACTTTCTTATACGGGGTGTTGACTGTATTCATGTCTATCACAGCTTGGAATTTAGTTAGCGTTAATGTGAAACTTATATTCGGATTTTTACTGTATATAAGTTCTTAGTTGTGGGACATGATGATTTAAAAAACGATTAGAGCATGCGTAAGGAACTAACCAACGATGCCAACATAAGCAGTAGCACTTGCACTCCCTGCTCCATTTGTTGCAACGCATGTGAATCTGCCACTGTCCGCTTTCCTTGAATTGACAATCCGTAGGTAGCCTTTCGAAGTTTGCGAAATATGCAGCATTGACTGCAAAATAAAAATCAATAAAGTTGGTGCTCAACATGTTCATGTTTATGCGTCTTCTTTCACAAGAAATATACTGAAAAGGAATTAGGCCTAGGACGGCAAGGAACTCAAATACTAAATTTGAAAAGCATTAGAAAGTAAAAGCGCAATTCAGAAGCTAAATTTACACCCATCATGCCACAAAAATCTTTGAAACCTCATCCTTTAGTAACTTTCACTGCAACTACAATTGAGCAAAATGAAATTCTTCTTCAGTTGTTTTGTATCTCAAGGAATGCTCACTAGTCGCAACAACTACATCATTATTCATGCGTGCAAAAACAAGAAACGGATCAAGAAACTTTAAAATCAAATCAAAATTCCCAATTCACCGTACCAAAACTGTCAGCTAATGGATTGATTGACTGACTGATTGATTGATTGAATACTGAAGATTTTATGATCGAAACGTTGGCTTTTAACAGTTTTTATTTAATCTGTTGATTTATTAAGAAATAAACTTACGGGTGGAATTGCAAGGCCATTCCTGAGCCATTTGATAATAGGCCTGGGCGCACCAGTAACATAACAAGGAATAACTGCAGTCGACCCAACATGAAAATATGAATCTCTTAGTGGTCTTGTGAATTTTGCTGTGATATCTAGAAGTAAAATGGAAGGCATATTGTACATCATTTCCAAATCAAAATATCATACAAAATTTATTCTCTCTAATTCCAAACATCATTTTGAACCGACGAAGAACGGGTACAATCCTTCAAAGTACCAAATCCTATGGAATTCATCGAAAACCAACAGATAGGAAGAAACCAAGAATAAAAATACGAGAAGACCACACTTTCAACCACGAGATTTGGTATAAGAAACCTTTTTTAAGATCTAAGCAGCCTAAAAAATACATTAATGGCTAAGTTGATGCAAATCAAAGACATGATCGAAATTTTGTAACTTACAGTTCACTGGGAGTCAAAACGATTATCAAGAGGCCAAGGAAGGTGAAATACCAAGGCAAGGATATGAAACTCTGTTGCTTAAATGTGGGCCTTGCTACTCTACACAGATTGTCAGCTCCCACAATTTATGAAAGAGAATATGCTTTGAGTGGACTCGATTCACAGGAATATTATTAAATTATATAGAATGTTTAGTGAAACTTGCAAAGAAATACTTACTTTTAACATTAAGTTGTGTCAATGTGATTGCTTGCCCTGCAGTATTCTGAGCAATACACTGATAAACGCCAGCATCATGCCATGATAAATTATGAACAGAAAGACTTCGATCTGAATTGATTCTAATTCTGTTCCCAGTTGGGTAAACACGTTTTGAATTATGATACCATTTCAAATTGAAGGACGATGAACCAGTTGCGTTACACCACATTCGTGTTGAATTATCACTGAATGCATCTATCACCATCTTCTTTGTTCGGAAAAATGGAGGAGCTACAACGAAAAATATTAATGCCAACAGTTGCAAACAATAGTGCGTGTGATTGATGGCTGCCTGTATCGCGGAAACAACCACCTTTGTTTAAGAACATTGTAGTGGAGTAAAATACTTTTCAACTGAAATTTATCTACCTCCACTCCAAAACTCACCAAATTGCTCGCCACTGTGTGCTTTGACGAACATTGACTTGAGAAAGAATTTCGCATTTTTAAAGCATGAAATTATTGACCTTATTAAAGAGTCGAAATGTTCTGATCATTTTAAACCATTTCTTTCGTATTTTGGATGTGACTTTCACTAACTGAATATATCGAAGTCTCCATAACAATTAGACTGTAAAATTTTTTTCGTCATCATGCAATAACTGGATTGTCATATTCATCACGAAAGTAAGAAATGTCTTCTTTTCTCATCGTCGTTTTCATTCTGAGATTTATTATTGAACTTTTCATATAAACTCTTCAAAAATATCAAGATACTTTAGTACACATCTGTAGCCATTCTCCTCGCTCGTTAAAAGTAGGAAGAATTTTCGTTTTATTCGTATGACTAGTTTTTTTCAATTCCTCTCATTTTTAACCTCTTCCCTATAGTAAACACTTAAAACTTGTCAGGACTGTTTTGTCACACACCTTTCAAATGTTCTTTGTTTGAGGAAATGGTTGGTGAAAGAAGCAATGTTCAATTTTGCTTATACCTTACACAAATTCACAAAGACCTGGTATTAAAAGGCAGGATTATCTAGCTAACAAACTGCCAAAACAGACAGTATTCAGAGGTAACTGCAAACAATTTCATTCTGATTGCATTTTTAATGACACTACTTAAAGCACGCTGCACATATCACAGAAAAGATGGCTGATCCCCTCTGTATGAAGCCAGATTACCTCATTGAAATTTGATATTAAACCTCAAAGATTAGGCAAAATGTTGGGAATTTCTATCTGAAAACACATGTTGCTTAGAAAGAGCTACTCTTTTCACAGTAATGGATAAAGACAAGAAACATGTTTTGAAAAACTGAGCCAACTTGCTTGCTCTGTTCATCGCATAACCACCACCATAAGATCTTACCTTAAAGCTTAAAGAGCCTAGACACCCAGAGTCCTTTGTGGGCAAACTGCAATCTTAGACTTTCAGAAAATCAAATTTGGTCTGAGCCAAAATGTGAATCTAAATTGCACTAATTGAATTGATAGAAAAGTTTACTTTAGACTTGAAATCAAACTATTGTTTTTGGTGAAACTTGCAATTAAATTCATATTCTGGCTGCAATTTCCTGAACAAATTCCAAAATCTGGCTTTAGGTGACTTGTCTGTTAGATTAATTACTACTGCAGTGTGGTTCTAGATTTACCAATAAGGCCAGATTTCATTTTTAAAGGACAAGTTTAAAGGATTATTAACAATTTAAATAAAAATCACACTAAAGTTCTTACCAATAACACGCAATTGTCCAGATGCAGAGACTTGACTACCTGACATTGTAGATATACAAGTGTATTGTCCTTCCTCCGATTTGCTGGGTGTATTTATGGTCAAACGTTTTCTTGTTGAATCAAATCTGTATTTTGTATTTGCATTCAACAATAATCCATTCTTTCTCCAGGTAATCAAAGTACCACTAAAAGAAACAATGAATTGCACTGACTGTCACAATAAACAGTATGGCTGTTTGGTCATGAATTTCACAAAGAAACGAACTATCATTGTCGATTTGAAGGTGGACTTGCTACAAATCTCATCCTCTGATCTCTCGAGAAACGAAAGAGAGAGACAGAGAGACAGAGAGACCTTTACTTGAGGGATCAGAGGATAAGACTTCTAGCACTCTCTCTTCTCCTTTTTCTTGAGAGATGAGAGGATGAGACTTGCAGCAAGTCCAACTTGAAGGATAATGAAAAATTTCAATAGGATTGCTTTGGCAAGATTAACGATGTTGCTTTAAAGAGCAAAGCTCAGAATGCGGTTTTTCAATGAGCTATTGCATACCCTTTTAACAGATGAAAACAAACCTTTTAATGCCCTTGCCCCCCCCCCACCCAACCTCTCATAACTGCTCATTCTCACAGTCAGTTCAGTTCTGTTTGCACTACATCACAAAATCAATGGCCATTTCCATGCCATTCATGATTGTGTGAGCACATTGCCATGTATCCACAGATATAGCAACATTCTAATCCTTTTCGATTAGTTTGCGCTGGTTTGCAGCAAACCACAATTATCATTTTCACAAACCATAATCAAATAATACGTTGAACCATTGATACCAACCAATCTTGAAAACTTAAAATACCACTTGAAATCTGAATAAAAGCCAAAAGAAAAAAGTACCTTTTATTTGCAAAACATTCCATCGCAATGGTTAGATCAACCCCCTGAAGAGCTGTGACATCCTTAGGATTTAGCATGAGTGATATTGCAGATGAAGGGGGCACAGCAGCTAAATAATGAAAGAATTGTACAGGTCAGCTGGATATTCTTTCACAAAATAAAATTCATGCAAAACATAGTCAACATGACACAACTGGGCTTTCACTGCTTTCAAATATCACTGCTGTGTGTACAAGAAAACAGTTTCCAAAACAATTTCCCACATAAAGTAACTTCCTGATGATAGATTTTCAGTAAAAACAAGGCATTGTTAAAGGACTTTTCCTTCAAAATGGTTAAAACAATTCCCTGCCTGCAGCATTGTACTCCCTTTATGTAGCTCAGCAGATCTGTTTTCCAGATTAGTCTCTCTCTGTCTCAGGCTAGACATCCATGGCAAGAGAGATTGCAACCTCATCTGGGGATAATCTATCAATATTCCTATAATTCATGAAGCAACAGTTCAATTTTCATACAGAATGCTGCCTTTTTACAAGCAGCAGCATTCAAATAAAGCTTCTTGCTATCTATTGAAAGTAAGCCATGAAAAAAGCTTTGATAAAAATTACTTCATTAAATTCCATTCCATTGCAGCTTTATTTGAAAGGCTTGTAAGATTCATGGTAAAATCATTGTGTTGCATTTTTGCAGTACATAAGATCTCTTTCATTTCACATATCAGACATAATTGTACTTCAAACAGTGACGTGTGAATGCTGAGTAGTGTCTACTGGGGGTAAACTGTGTACATAGGGTAAACTATGTACATGGGGTAAAATAGTTAAGGCAAAAATGTGGATAAACCTATATGTATGTAGATAAATCTATGTAGATAATCTAATCTATATCTGTTAGAACTAGCCTTCTTGAAGAATTGAATTTTAACTCAACAGTCCATTTTATATCATTTTGGGACTCAACATACCCCATTTTACCCCCAGCTTCCCCATTCTAGCCCTGCAGACCCTACAGCTTGATATCCAATAAAATTATCAACTTTTAATAAAGACGTTGTATGGAAAAACATAGGACACTCACCAAAAATGGACAAAATATATTTTCCTACAGTTTGTTTTGCAGTTGGTTTACCGAGTTGTGCCATAACTGGGTTTTCCACTTCACAAGTATATTTCCCACCATCAGCATATTGCAAATCTGCTATATATAACACATGGTCTCTAGAGACACTGATTCTGCCATCTTCTACCAATGCAACACCGTTCTTTTTCCAAACATAAATTGGTTTTGGTAATAGGTTGATTGAAACAAGTGGACAGCTTTCAATGAAACTTTCCCCAGCCTTTTTTGATCTGCTTTGCTCTGTAGTGAACACTTGTTCAAAATCTGGAAGAGGCCAATATCAGGACATGAGAGAAGACTACATTTGGAGGACTCTGGAGAAGACGTTGAAAGTTCATGTTGATATTCACAAAGCCTGGACTGTAATTTATAGAACAACAGGTTCATATAGTTGTTATGATTTGAAAAAATTTATGTTTTTGGCGAAATTAAAAGAAATAAAATAGGATTTCTTCATAGAACCCTAACTGGCCATTCCTCATGAAAGTAAACTTTAGTTGCACGTAGCACCAGCAAAGCATAAGCAATAACTTATAACAAATCATAAACAATAAAATGATAAGGGATCGTCTCCAAATTATCGTATAGCTTTTATACGAATTGATACAAATTCAATCATATACATGAAAAGGTGTTATACGATTTAATTTGTATAACCGCACAAGAGATAAGAATTGTATACAAACTGTTTGATTTCCATACGAATTATGATACAAATTTGATACGAATTTGATACGATTTTGATACGAATTGTGTATACGAATTGCTTATACGATTGTGTTACGAATTATGTTTACGAATTGCTTATACAAATTTGATACGAATTGCATACGAATCACATGCGAATTGCATACGAATTTATACAAATTCTAAAAGGTGACGATACAAATCAATTTGTATGCGACTTATAGAATATTGTATCAATATCATATAATGCTACGAATTCCCCATGCGAATTTGATACGAATATTTGGAGACGATCCCTAACATTGATGGTTTTAGCTGCACAAATATATTGCAGAAAATTTTCCAACCCTTGACTCAATAAACTTACATGCAACATTGAGTTTTGCTCTTCTTGACATTACAGAGGCAAGAACATTTCTAGCCACACATTGATAATAGCCATCATCTGATTTACGTGCATTTGTAATTCGGAGAGCACCAGATGTAAGAATTGACTTTGTGCCATCCAACACAATATGAACGCCATCTTTCATCCATGAAACAATTGTTGGAACAGGTACACCTGTAGCACTGCAACTTATCTCTGTATTCTCAAATTCTACAACATTTGTGTCTGAAGGTTCCACTAAAAATCTTGGGATTTCTTGAGCATTTACTGATAGATTTTCTGAAAGATAAATTTCAAAAAATTTTGAAAAAATAATGCAGGCTGCCAAAATATTCCCTAATAACCAATGGAATTCATTTCTATGTTGAAGCTTCACATCCAAAAATAACTCATACTTCCTGTAGATAAGTAGCTTGTGACCTAAGAATGCAGAGGCAGTTGAATTCATTTTTAGGGCCTGATTACATGAGAGTTTTCAACCTCATGGCCGAATTTCAACCTATCTTGCCTTGCTGAGTTGAAATTTCATTCTTTTATCAATCACAAGGAGAAATCTCAACCCCAGGAATGGAATCCTACCAGGGGCTGAAATTTCATCCCACCATGAGCCAGCAAAATCAAATTTCTGAGGTGTTGATACCCACGTTTGAATGTTCATGTAATCACTATCTTGTTTTGACCCTAGGGTTGAATTGCTATTGATGCATGCATAACATGGCATGCCTTTTCATCCCTGGAGGTGAAATGTTATGGCTTGCTTTTTCGTACCTGGCGGTGAAAATACAGATGTAATAGCAAATTCATTTAAACCTGGTCTGTGGGTTGAAACTCAACTTTGCTGTTGAAAACCCTGATGTAATCTGGCCCTTAAGCCATGGTTTAGAAGAACTCTTAGACTGCTTTCATAAACTGTGAGGATATCAACCAGGAATAAACCTTAACTGCCATATGAGCACTTTTCTAATCAAATTAGAGCTGTGCCCCCTACAAGATGGGGCTGCTTGGGGTGTGCGAATTCAAATAAAAGACTATAGAGAATATAGTTCAAAATCAAGGGGCGTCCAAAAATCCATTTTGTCACAGATAGCGGAATCTGGCCGCTAACTTCTGGTACCCCCTCTCCCCCACTGTTAACCAACATACAAAATTCTGTGTTTACCAGTCTCAGTACCTGTTTAATCAAGATTGTCATGAACTTGTAACTGAGAACAAGGCAAACTTCTTCTTGGACAGTTTCTCTCTGTTTGACATTATCTAGCATTGAAACTTTGGAAAATATGATTGAAACATTGTTAGGTCCCATTACGTCATGCTAAAAGGATTGTCAATAAACCCCCTCTCCCGTAACAGCCAAATTTTTGCAGTCTATGATAAAATGGAATTTTGGACAGCCCCTAACATGCATCTGCCTCTCTCACTCAATTAGGTCTCCTCAGCTTCTGTGATCCCAGCACTTGACCAGACTGGAAACTTTGTACTTTGTGGGGCCAAGTTTTTTGTGGATTTGTAAGATCTAGTAAGATTTCAAAGGACAGTTTTCAGTTTCCACAGTTGAGAACAATTGGTTAAAACAATACATCTTCTGTTTATTGTCAACTGCACAGCTCACACAAGCGTAGGGGGGAAAATTTAGGGGGCTGCCTGATAAAAGATCCATAGTTTACCAAAATTTTTTCCACATTTAGGCTGATTTGCTGCCTGATTATGGCTGATTTTTACAAATTTTTCCAAAGTTGGGAGGGCTGCAGCCCATCCACCCCCTGTCTCATGCGCCTATGACAGCTCAGGTTAAAAATTTGCATAAGTTCCTGCAGGCATCATACAAACTGACCAGTCTGGTGGGTACCCATATGCCTAAATTGCATGTGTTCCAAAATGGTGCTGGTTTACTTGGGAGAATTGTGGAAAAATCTTAGCTTTGACTCTGTTACGATTTGCCTGCAAATACCAAACAAAAAGGCTAGCAGCTTGAGCCTCAATCATGGAGCTAAAACTCTAGGCCCTCTGCTTTATAACCTAAGAAATAACAATGAATTTGTATTACCAAGTATAAAGACCGTACATTTTGGATCTGAATCCATCAGATACAGAGGGCCTCAACTTTGGTTTTCCCTCCCTCAAGATATAAGGAATACTGAATCTCTCTCATTGTTTAAATCAAAGATAAAAAAGTGGCACGGTGAAGAATGCTCTTGCAGACTATGTCGACCTTTTATTCCAAACGTCGGATTTTTATGAATTTTTATGATTGGGCTTTTTATTATCTACATTTTATGTCATTTCTTGCATCAAACCATTTTATCTGCTATTTTTATATCAAACCATTTTATCACACTTTTTTATAAATTGTATATTTTTAAGTAGTTGGCCTTAATTAGCAATTTTAGTGTTTTTACTATACTTAGCTATGTACTATCTATCTATCTATCTATCAGTATTGTACATTACCTTAATAGGTATTTCGTACAGAGTGTTAGTGGTTAAACTTTAAAGGGTGTGTGCAATGGTAAATAGGCTGCTCTAAAATGCCTCATGCAAATGCAGGTACTAGCCAACTTTAAAGAAATTGATTATACTATTATTATTATTATGCTTGTTTTATCTCTTGATATGGGAAGGGAGAATGACCTGGATCTTCCTCTAATTTTTTAATTTTCGAGCAGACAGACGAATATCAAGACTGATAACCAAAGCCTGGATATGATAACTTCATCTTGCAAGTGGAATAAACTTTGTTGAACATACCAACACAAATCAATGTCATAAATACTGCAAACAACAGACAAGCCATTTTGAAATTCTCTCTTAACTGCGTAGGTCACGATTGCACGCGGGATTGGAATATTTATTAAAAATCGTTGAATCTAGAAATAGCAACAGCGTCGTTCATTTCCATCTGACTTCAAAATAAATATCTGAAAGTCGTTGAAAACAGCTTGACACGACGAAACCAGGAAGGCGTAGTATGAAGCGAGTTAAACATGCTTCCCGGGCAGTTTCAGTTTAAATCATACTGTAATTCAGTGGATGAACTGTCTTGAATCCAATCAAAAATAACGCTGAATATCTTTAGGCGTTTCCTCTCAATGTTTTAATCAATTTCTTCACAGCTTTATTCAATATTGATGCTTTGATAATGTCATACAGCAAATGAGTTGCAAAGATGGCCTAGCGGCCCGCCAATCCAACGGATTTACAAATCGCGAATAATTGTAACCAAAAGGACGGATATAAGATCGCCACAAAACCAATATTAATGTCAAGGAAGTAAGCGGGATTGGCTGTACGTTGTTGATTTATAAAACGTAGTCTTTATGGCTGCCAGGGTGCCTCTTTGCTTGTTCAAATGCTTCTTGGCCGTCTCTGTAAATTTGATATCCCAAACCACTACAGATGATGACGACGCTATCAGCGCAATGCAATGGTGGGAAGTACTCAGCCATGCATAACATTTATTATTTTCGTTGTTTATTGTTTGATGTTTATTTGATATTGTTCTTGCCTTTATCTCCTCTTTTATAACTTTGTAAGGTTGTAAAGATATGATAATTCTTTCTTGTGAAGCTTCACCAAAGTCGCTTTCAATTTCAATCAACAATCCGCCATTATGATTCAATAATCTCTAATCTGATTGGTCGATAATACAAAGGGTTCGATCAACATCGAAATAGAACAATAGAAAGCGCCTTCGCAGTTGGCTCACAAAGGTGAGTCACACAGCAAATATTTTTGCTCCTGTTTGTTCTCATCATGTTCTCTGCATCATTTTCACAAAAATTGGTCTAGCCAACGGTTACATTTTGAAACTGTGGGCGGCACCCCCCTACCCGAAGTTTAGTCGAGAACCCCCCCGTCCCCCGTGGTTGTCTGGTTGGTTGGTAGATGAGCAGCGCAGTGAGCACAAAGAGCTTATCCAATAAAACCTCAATCCAACGATAGTTTGATGCATTTGCAGAATTTTCGAACGCGAAGAAAGGCGATAGACGCCGCAACGGCACTAAATCGCTCGATCCAGACTCTTTTGTAGAATAGCTAAATGGCTTATTTCAACATGCTAAATTTCCTTTTTACCTCCAATTTTTGCTCCTGTAACTTTTTTCGGCTGTATGTTACAGATCCTTGGTTGCGAATATGCGACATTACTGATAAAGCCCGGTCCAAAGGGGCACACAAATCACAGAGAAGGAGTTTGTCGGTTTGGGAGTCTGTGGCTACCTTGCTCCACCGCTTCACAAACATTTTTGCTTGAGCCCACAAAAATATTCGGAGACGGCAAGTTTTGATAGGCTGACCTTGATGAGCAAATCCTATAGGGTGTCTATCATATCTAATGGTTAGCTGGTTTTGCCTACGGTTTGATGTTTGAACCACAATCGACGGAGTTGCGGCCAAAATGGTCGACAGACGAGCTTGTCAGTAAAAACGGGATTTTGTGTCAAGCACAGATTGTTTCAATAAGATAATAATTTCTCTTAAGACTCAAAATTATAAACAGCAACAACATAACTATTCTAATGGCTTAAGAAGACAGCAAAAACAAATATTCGGATCAACCTATTCACACTTTGTGCCACAGTACTTTAATGTTATGTACGGAAATTTTCTCGCTATTTTCTGAAAGCCGTGGAAACTACGTGAAACTCATTAAATGTCTGCTTGACAGTGGTTTAGTGACACTTGCAAAAGTTTGCCATATCACAACAGTTTATAACAGTGTGAATTGTTAAAAGCCCATTGTCATGTCAACCATGATCCTTTGTGCGCCGAATGAGCGGCGATGCAAAGAGGACCACAAGGCCAAAAAACCGAAAACCACTTTCAATTCATACGAAAGTCACGTTGGTACCAAAAAGGATCACAGTCAATGATGGGTCATTGACAAAACCCGTTCAGTCTATCCATCACAAACCAATTTCAAACGATCTTGCCAATAATCTTGCATTAAATAACTCGATTTGAATAACAGCTTTTAAATAACATCTATGTTTCATATCTCAATCATTCCATTCCTAGCAAAATCCGGCCAGCTCTTTGCAACAGATCTCGATTTTTATGTAAATAAATTCTTGTCTCCCATAACATGTTTATCAATATTCTATCTTCATTTTCATCCAGTTCTACATCTGAAGATAAAGGTGGGTTTAATCTGAAGTAAGGCAATCCAACCATTTCACACCAACTCTTGGCACGTTCTACAACATGGTCATCGGAATTCGTTACCTAAGACAAATAATATATTAGTTTCAAAATCAAGTTTCAAAAATACGAAAAAATTCTGAACTGAATAAGTTTAAATAGAATGTAGCAACTACGGAAGTCATTAGATAAGATTCAGAAATATGAAAGTGACTTGAAAGTTTCCTTCTTGTAATGCAAAGTTATACTGCAAAAATATTTTGAAGATTCAAAGAGTATCTTTCAACATAACATGGTCTCCTGGAACTCTGCTTCTTCTGCTGAGGAATCAGAGAACTCGCTGTTTGTATAAACCTTTTTGTGGATAATTGTAACACTACAGATAGATGAAATAATACCTATTTTGTTAACTACAGCTGAAAAAGATTTTAACAATAACTAAACAGTTCGTATCTAATAATTACAAAATCAAAGATACCTGATCAACAAGCAATTCTCCAAAAGATCGAGCACTGTTAAATACTTCAGTTGTTTCCCAAATTGATGATGGCTTGAACAAGTCAATTCCTTTCAACGGTTCTTGAGGTGGTCTCCCAGTTCCTGTAGAAATAAATAAGTACCATGAAATATCTAATAAATTACAAACACGATTAGGATTGATTTTCTTGGCACTGCTTTTTTCAGATAAATAGATGTAAATTAAAATTAAAATTTTAAAAATTTGTGTTTCTCACCCAAAGAAATGATTATTCCTAGGTTATCATTGGTTCCCTTCATTGCAACATCAGACGCCAGCACAACGTCTCTTGGTGTGGCTGATTGCTCCGCAGCCTTCCTTTCTTTAATTTCATTATGTTTCTTGTATTTGTGGATCTCAGTCAAAACATCTAGTGTTGGATTGTTTGCAATGAGTCCTCCATCTATATATCGATTCATCGCTCTGAAATAAGTTGGGGCTGCTCCTGAGCAACGGGCTGCACGCCATAGTTCTTGTTCTAGAATTCAAACCATGATTATGGTTGAGAGGGCAGAATAGTCACGGGTAAGAAGTAGCATAGGACACAATAGTAAAGCTCAAAGTAGCAAACATCAAGAGATAAAGACAAAGTAGCCTATCAAACGGCTATTGTAATATGAGAAAAAATCTTACTTTCAGTAGATTTGATGGGAAGTGGGACACTGAGTTGAATTTTCAGAAAATTAATAATTTCATCGCAAAACTGGTGATTTCTCAATGAAAATTTTGGAAGTAAGATAGCGGATTCAAGATAAAAGTTATCAAAAAGGATGTAAAAATATACATTGCACATCCATTACTACAACGCAAATTCTAAAAATAAAGAGTAACCCAAATCTCTTATATTGTTAGATTATGGTTACTACCTTCCTTCGAGGCAACAACATATGCATATAGACAAGAAATTGATTTGATAACGTAATGTCAACACCACAGTGGACAATTCTAACCTGCAGGTTTTCTTGGTCTGGTGAATCGAGTGTCCCTTAGCCAATAATGTTCATCATATGGTGCATCATAATTCCTAAATAAGTGAAGTACGGCTGGTTTTCTGTCCGCCATTATTGCTGGAATAATTACTCTGAAAAATGAAAAAATATATCAAAGTTGAATCTTCTTTTCGAAACTTCAACTAGGACCAGAAATTGAAATCACTTTCAAACGAGAAGGGAAAAATCCCACACAGGTATATCCACAGAATTGCAAAAAGTTAGGAGGCAATTGAAATTTCACATGTTTGAATAACTAAGCAATAAATTTATTCTGATGTTTTACTTTATATAAAGATTGAGACCAATTTGAAAATCAGTTTGATATTTACCAAAATAAGTAAAAATACACGAGTGACATAGGAAAGCAATCTCACGAAAATCCAGCTACCTTGGATAAAATTAGCTGGTTCGGAAGTAACAGAAGAATCAATCACCACTCACAATCTTCCGTAAAAAGCTTTTGCAAGCAAAGTGAATAGGTAGTAATATCCAACTCGCAAAAACAAAATAAGAAGTTGATGAAATTTCACCTACCTTGGATAATCAATGGAGTTCATCATTGCATCCTTCCCAAATTCTTGAATCAGGAAATTTTCAAGTGGTTCTGAAGGAAAGGGCCGTCCACCTTTAAATACACACTGCTTCATCCGGAAATAAGCTCTCTGACAATGCTCAATTGGTTTTCCTGAAGAATAAAGTAGAAAACATCATATCATAACTTTCCTTTGTCTCATTATTTGGTCTTACTATTTCTCTATGGCTATGCCTCTTGTAAGGATACCGCGTTGGTCTGCCTCTTGCATGCAGGGCTACTGCCTCTATGTTGTTGCAACAAGGTGAAGTGACCTACCTTTCTAAATAAAAATACCTTATTCAAAAATTAGTTTCAATTTGAGGCAAATGATGAAAATCCCAGCACAACAAGACAACCTACATTATCCCTACTTGATGCAAATACACGTACAAGACTGCTTCATGCGTTGTTGCTGACAGCAATGCACGCTTCTGGAATGTAGCTCCACATTAAATGGAACTAAGCATGTAAAAGTGTCTCAGCTTCATCCTTTTCAACTAAATGTTTGCACGGTTATCTTCACTGAGGGCTTATATATGCTTAGATTCCATTTAACTTAGAAAATAGAAAAACATAAAAACGTAAAAAAACTTTTTTTCCTTTTCCATTTTGTATTATATTATACACTGATGCTAAGCTTCTTTTTAGAAGGCATTCAGCATACCGGTAGATAGGCGAATGAGGCATTTCAAAAGAACTTACGTCATTATGAACAGGGTGTGTGACTTCCTGTATCTACTACTTCAACCTACACTCAATGTATGGAGACACTTAATATAATACAGGGAATCACCCTAATGACTTCCAGAATCCTGGTATTACTAGTGTATTTTATCTTTTTCTGATCTAAAAATACTGGACTGGAAATTGGAGGTCGTAGCTTCGATGTTTTCATCGTGAACTTTCTAGAATCCAGTTGTGCTGCAGTCCTGCTGTATTAGTTAACAGTATAAGGAATCTGTTGTATGATGTAAACAAGAAGGTTTCCGAAAGTTAACCAAACAAAACATTGCAAACGAATGACCCAAAAGAATACCTGCAGCCAGTGCCAATGCGAGGTATGAACCAGTACTCGTCCCGGACACCCAATCAAATAAATCTGCAACTTGGTGCCCTGTGGTTTCTTCTAAAGAAAACAACAATTCAGTCAGTACCAGGCCCCTGATACCTCCACCATCCATACATAATACAGCATCCTTTCCAAGCTTATTTTTGAGAACTGAAGCATTCACAGCCTCCTTTTGATGCATTGTTTTCTTGACCTTGTACTTCATTTCTGAATATTTTGATTTTGCTTGAGAAAGTATGTCTCTTTTTGGATTTTCATGTTGATTTGCACCTAAGAGAACAACAAGACAAAATTGGTTTAGTTTAACCCTTTTCAAGTCACGCGACCATAATCTTCGGAAGTGCTAGTGTGTGTTCTTTTCTTCTACTTTTTGCATTCATGCCAAAACTTTCCATGGCACGACTCGATGTACAGGGTGTCTCAAAAAAATTGTTCGACGTTTGATTAAATATTGAAAAATAAGGACAAAATGAACAGGCTCATGGAAACATGACCCTATTCCTAAGATTATGAAATAATTCTGGAGACTAAAACCGTGCAAATCGGTTGAAAATTCACTGAGTTACGAGCTCTCGAAGATAAAAAATATGCGATAGCTGAAACCAGAGACCCCCCAGATTACATCTATTGCAAAAAGCTCGAAAACAGAGGTAAGAGAAGCTTATCCAATGTCATACCTCCCTTTTATGTCAGAGCAAACCAAATACGACTTCTAATGTAAATTATTTCTTGTGGTTATTCTCAAAATTTCCTTAACATTCCGTAAGTCCAAAAACAGTAGCTCAAAACAAAATCGGCGACAGACTGAATCTGTTTCCTCAAAGCATCCATATGCTTGACAGTTAGGTTACCGAGAACCTGTTTGAATCCCACTTGGATCGCCCTGAAACAATTGAGAAATAACAGAAACGACGGCCAATGGGACTTTTACCAAAAATGCCATTTCGAGGCCTCTGGTTTCAGCTTTCGCACAAACTTGAACTTCAAAAGCTTGTAACCCCATGAATTTTTAGCGGATTTACAACATTCTTGTGTCAAAAATTAATTTAAAATCTCAGGAAAAGGGTGACTTGACCAAAGGTCCATTCAGCGTATCGTTATTTTTTAGAATTCAAGCAAACGTCGAACAATTTTTTTGAGACACCCTGTATGGTAAGCCCGATGTATGGTTATGTAAGGGATGGTAAGAAATCGAAAGATGTTTCACCAAGAGACTGTTGACTTGACTTGCAGTGGGTGTAAGCAAACTTAGATTGCATTCACAGGATACCAGCACAATTTGAACAAAACGAAAAATGTGACGGATCGGCCTCCCGTTGAAGAGAAAGCAGCACAATTTTTGCCAAAAGGGTTTGAAAACGGTAGATTTTGAGAACGGAACTCTAATGGCGTATTTCTTTGGCCTCAAGTTCTTGGGGAGATTGCAACGAGGCCGGTTTTCACCATTTTCAAACTGTAACTGTACAGGTAGTGTGCAATTGTTTCATTTACCTCTATGTATATCTGCAAAGGTTTCCAATGATTTCTTTATCACATTTTTCACCATTGATTCTGGCTGTTTCTCTGCAAATTCAGAAGCATTCAAGCCATCTTTATCTTTGTATTCACGATCCGCACCAAACAGAAGCAATGTTTTCACGATGTCCACATCTCCAGCCTTGAAGAAACAAATGACAGAGATATTTATTAAGGAACAAAATAAGAGCGAGAACTATATACCTGATGTGTAGACTTACTACAGCTGCCGCAGTTATCTCATGATGGTTGAATTGATCGACTCTTGAACCTCAAAGTTCTTTTGAGTCGTATTTTCATTGGATTAAACGTTGACTTTTCCTGAAGACTAACTAGGACTCCTAGCAGATATCTCGAGCACAAAACAACAAATGCTACGTACTGTACGCAATTGTCTGCAAGCCAGTTTGAGACAATGGGTCGTGCAATGGGTATCCTCGTTTCCCGATGGATAAAAAGATGATATTGTCACTTTTCAGTGCAGATTGTAAAATTCTGTCATTATAGCTTACTTCTTTTAAGATTTGCAACGTTCCTCTCCCACCAGAAAAAAAAATGAGTCTTCACTTCCTTGGAGTTAGAAGGGTCAGCTTTTGTTCTCCTTCGATTTTACCACTTGCAGTTAGAGAATAAGGGTACATACCTCAATAGCACAATGCAAAGCATTTCTATTGTCTCGGCAAACAGCATTCACATCGGCACCATTTGAAATCAAAGCTACAACGCAATCAAGTCTTCCCCTTTTGGCCATAATATGAAGAGGTGTCTCTTGGGTAGAATTTCTGCATTGCAATTCAGCACCATTTTCGATTAGCATGTTCACAGCCTGAAAAAGAATGAACGTTTTTAACTGACAATAAACAGGAAGGCATGAGTTTATTCTTCAACACATATCTTCTCTGAGTCAAATCGGATCTAAGAATTAAACAAAGGAAAACTGGATGAAATCGTTTTCTGAAAAAAAACCT